>CALYLW010000062.1:1631078-1822040 GCA_944989445.1 Ampullaceana balthica
AATGATGAGTTTTCATAGAAATGGTAAAATTAGATTAGAAACACGGAGGACGGCAAATGGGGAAGGAGCGGGGAGGGGGATGCCTGCTGAGTGTCTGTAGGTGAAACGTTTGACAAACAAGGGGCAGGATATATGATTTATGGGCGCTTATGGTCACGTAACTGTTTCTTACATGTTATCTTATCTTATCTTATCTGTTTCAGACGCTCCTTCTATACAGAAGATTATTGCGTTCTACGCTTATCTATGGTTTGTGTTTAGTCCTGCATTTTGAGCCAATAACTCTGACCCCTGTCAAGGGGGGGAAGCCTATGAGCATAGATGACGAAACCGCATGACGCCACGATACGTAGGAATAACGGGCTAGGCCAGAACATGGAAAAGGCCGCGCAGTGTGAGGATGAAAGGGGGTTTTGCGGAGATTCCCGAATCAGGTGCGATCTATGCAGGACAAAGGCTTGTTCTGACGGGATTGTGAGTGGAGGGGAGACAAGGAGGCCCGACAGTTTGGTTCTGGGGGAGAATTTCTTCGTTTATGGGGCGGGGACGAAATGGTGTAGATATGAAACAGAGCTATCCGGGTTAGGAGATAATCTGGCAGCGGTTGTCTTTTCATTGCCGTGAGTTAACCACTAATGGAAAAATAAGACGAGTTATTTCGACTTCCGGTTTTGAGGGGTTAGGGAAGTGTTGCACGTGATTTCTCCCTCCCCTCCCCTACAATATTGCAGAGTCACATGATTTCTCCCTCCCCTCCCCTACAATATTGCAGAGTCACGTGATTTCTCCCTCCCCTCCCCTACAATATTGCAGAGTCACGTGATTTCTCCCTCCCCCTCCCCTACAATATTGCAGAGTCACGTGATTTCTCCCTCCCCCTCCCCTACAATATTGCAGAGTCACGTGATTTCTCCCTCCCCCTCCCCTACAATATTGCAGAGTCACGTGATTTCTCCCTCCCCTCCCCTCCCCTACAATATTGCAGAGTCACGTGATTTCTCCCCCCTCCGTGATTTCTCCCCCCTCCCCTACAATATTGCAGAGTCACGTGATTTCTCCCTCCCCTCCCCTACAATATTGCAGAGTCACGTGATTTCTCCCTCCCCTCCCCTACAATATTGCAGAGTCACGTGATTTCTCCCTCCCCTCCCCTCCCCTACAATATTGCAGAGTCACGTGATTTCTCCCTCCCCTCCCTGACTTTAATCATTGAGCTGTTGATAAATTTTTTTTTAAGCTTGAGACACAAATAGATCGACCAGGGGTGTCCTAACTTTTTGCATGGCGGGCCAAATTCCTTGAAATAAAGACCCTCGCGGGCCGGATTAAAATTATATCAAAATGACATAAGTTGAGAAGTTTTTATAGCAAAATTTTAGTGTGTATGGTGAAACTGAGATATTGAAAACAGTAAATAGTTGAGGTCAGGCTCAATGCCACTGGTTTTGATACGTATGATATCACGTAGGTGAGAGTCACTTATTCTTACCCTCACACGGTTCTTGTTAAAATTCATTACTGAAAATGTCTGCTCACACAAGTATGTCGAACCAAACAAGCTGGGCATTTTCTTAGCAAATGTTCGAATCTCTTTGAATCTCTCTTTATCCAGCTGTCGGTAAAAGTCGTTGAGAGAAAGCTGTTGTTGTCTGCTGCGAATTTCATTATCACTTTGTAACTCAATGAGTTCCAGCTGCAGATTGCCTGGAGCATTATCAGGGTCAACAGAGAAAAGTGAAGAAAATAACATGATGTCCTTTTCAATAGTTGCACAGTCCTGAAAGCGTCTTTGAAATTCATCATGTGATATCTGCAACATACCTCTGCATTTGCTGATTGAAGCTTCTTTCTGGGAAACTTGCCATGATTTCCTCTAGTGAAGGGAAATGTGTGGTATTAGGCTGCATTTGAGACAGTTGCCTTTGAAAAAGTTTCAGCTTGTTACCAAAGGCCTTGATATGTGGATATAGTTGACTCACCACTGCATTTTGACCTTGAAGATTTGTGTTAAGTACGTTTAGATGCCTTGTCATATCAACTAAAAATGCTACATCTCCCAGCCAAGCAGTATCAGATAATTCTGGCATTGGTTGTCCCTTATCTTCCATGAATTTCCCAATTTCTTTTTTAAATGAGTAGAAGCGCTGAAGTGCTGTCCCCTGACTGAGCTATCTTACATCATTGTGATACACAACATCTCCGTATTCTCCCTGGATGTCATTAAGAAACTTCTGAAACTGGCGGTGAAACAGGGCTTTAGAGCGAATAGAGTTTATAGCTTTTATCACTGGCTTAATGACATGATCACATCTAAGATGTTTGGCACAAATAACTTCTTGGTGAATGATACAGTGAAATTTAATAGCATTGCCACCCTCCTCACTGACGTTTCAAGATTTTTTAAATAAATAAATATTTTGTTCATTAATTGATTCAAATTCAATCATTAAAATAAGGAGACGCAATTTAATAATCTTCAGTGTGCAAGAGCGTCTGTAATACAAGATAGAAATCATTAAATTTGATAAAAAAAATTGCAGCGTTATGGAAAAAAGATGTTTATTTTGTACTAAGTACCTTAAAATAAAGAAAATGTGTTGAATATAACAAAAGCCGAAAATTTTGTTTCAAAAAATGTGATACAAAAAAACTGTTTAAATTTTTTAAGTTCACCGACGCATTATTCGTTTCCACTTACGAGTCAACGATAAAAAATCCTCAATAAAATGACATCATCAACTTTTACGGTAGGCCGTCAATGTTTTAGTACAATTAACTTCATCAACTTTTACGGTAGGCCGTCAATGTTTTAGTACAATTAACTTCATCAACTTTTACGGTAGGCCGTCAATGTTTTAGTACAATTAACTTCATCAACTTTTACGGTAGGCCGTCAATGTTTTAGTACAATTAACTTCATCAACTTTTACGGTAGGCCGTCAATGTTTTAGTACAATTAACTTCATCAACTTTTACGGTAGGCCGTCAATGTTTTAGTACAATTAACTTCATCAACTTTTACGGTAGGCCGTCAATGTTTTAGTACAATTAACTTCATCAACTTTTACGGTAGGCCGTCAATGTTTTAGTACAATTAACTTCATCAACTTTTACGGTAGGCCGTCAATGTTTTAGTACAATTAACTTCATCAACTTTTACGGTAGGCCGTCAATGTTTTAGTACAATTAACTTCATCAACTTTTACGGTAGGCCGTCAATGTTTTAGTACAATTAACTTCATCAACTTTTACGGTAGGCCGTCAATGTTTTAGTACAATTAACTTCATCAACTTTTACGGTAGGCCGTCAATGTTTTAGTACAATTAACTTCATCAACTTTTACGGTAGGCCGTCAATGTTTTAGTACAATTAACTTCATCAACTTTTACGGTAGGCCGTCAATGTTTTAGTACAATTAACTTCATCAACTTTTACGGTAGGCCGTCAATGTTTTAGTACAATTAACTTCATCAACTTTTACGGTAGGCCGTCAATGTTTTAGTACAATTAACTTCATCAACTTTTACGGTAGGCCGTCAATGTTTTAGTACAATTAACTTCATCAACTTTTACGGTAGGCCGTCAATGTTTTAGTACAATTAACTTCATCAACTTTTACGGTAGGCCGTCAATGTTTTAGTACAATTAACTTCATCAACTTTTACGGTAGGCCGTCAATGTTTTAGTACAATTAACTTCATCAACTTTTACGGTAGGCCGTCAATGTTTTAGTACAATTAACTTCATCAACTTTTACGGTAGGCCGTCAATGTTTTAGTACAATTAACTTCATCAACTTTTACGGTAGGCCGTCAATGTTTTAGTACAATTAACTTCATCAACTTTTACGGTAGGCCGTCAATGTTTTAGTACAATTAACTTCATCAACTTTTACGGTAGGCCGTCAATGTTTTAGTACAATTAACTTCATCAACTTTTACGGTAGGCCGTCAATGTTTTAGTACAATTAACTTCATCAACTTTTACGGTAGGCCGTCAATGTTTTAGTACAATTAACTTCATCAACTTTTACGGTAGGCCGTCAATGTTTTAGTACAATTAACTTCATCAACTTTTACGGTAGGCCGTCAATGTTTTAGTACAATTAACTTCATCAACTTTTACGGTAGGCCGTCAATGTTTTAGTACAATTAACTTCATAGTTTTTTAAAACAACCAATTTCCACGCTGTTGAAACAAATTAATAATCACAGATTTTCGCCATCATTCGACATACTCGAAACAGTACAAAATTTCTACTTTTCTAATAAATATAATATCTTTACAGAAATAATAAGTCAGTTAATTAATTATTGCAGATGAGGCCGCGGGCCAGTTAAAATGAATTCGCGGGCCGGTTTTGGCCCGCGGGCCGGACTTTCGACATCCCTGTCGTATGCACTACAAATAATAAGAAAACTGTAATGAAGTTATTTAAATAAAAAAGAACCCGTCTCAAATATACCAACAGTGGCAAGAGATCCAATAACTCATGCCTGGATGTAACTTTTGAAACGTTCTTTTATGGATTCACGCAAGTTCATCTACATTGTAATGATTTCATAATTTCATTATCTCATTTTCAATTCTTCGACGTCCGGCATTGGCAATAACACTTTAACTGCAATTCTAGCTTTAAAAAAACATTAAACAATTATTATTCATGAGCTGATATCTGTTATATTAAGTTCTAACACCAAGAGCCTTGCCTCATGGGAACATACCTGGAGGAGCGCAATGGACACAGACTGTTAGCACAAGAATGAACCTTTGTCCGGGTAATATTTTAACCAAGTCGGACACTAACAACCAGGCTAACAAGGTCAGACAACCAGGCTAACAACGTCAGACAAGCAGGCTAACAAGGTCAGACAAGCAGGCTAACAAGATCAGACAACCAGGCTAACAAGGTCAGACAACCAGGCTAACAAGGTAGACAACCAGGCTAACAAGGTAGACAACAAGGCTAACAAGGTCAGACAACCAGGCTAACAAGGTCAGACAACCAGGCTAACAAGGTCAGACAACCAGGCTAACAAGGTCAGACAACCAGGCTAACAAGGTCAGACAACCAGGCTAACAAGGTCAGATAACCAGGCTAACAAGGTCAGTCAACCAGGCTAATAAGGTCAGACAACCAGGCTAACAAGGTCAGACAACCAGGCTAACAAGGTCAGACCACCAGGCTAACAAGGTCAGACACTAACAACCCAGCTAACAAGGTCAGACAACCAGGCTAACAAGGTCAGACAACCAGGCTAACAAGGTCAGACACTAAATCCGGGCTAACAAGGTCAGACAACCAGGCTAACAAGGTCAGACAACCAGTCTAACAAGGTCAGACAACCAGGATAACAAGGTCAGACAACCAGGCTAACAAGGTCAGACACTAACAACCAGGCTAACAAGGTCAGACACTAACAACCAGGCTAACAAGATCAGACAACCAGACTAACAAGGTCAGACAACCAAGCTAACAAGGTCAGACAATCAGGCTAACAAGGTCAGACAACCAGGCTAACAAGGTCAGACAACCAGGCTAAGAAGGTCAGACATTTAACAACCAGGTTAACAAGGTCAGACACTAACAACTAGGATAACAAGGTCAGACAACCAGGCTAACAAGGTCAGTCAACCAGGCTAACAAGGTCAGACAAGCAAGCTAACAAGTTCAGACACTAACAACCAGGCTAACAAGGTCAGACAACCAGGCTAACAAGGTCAGACAACCAGTCTAACAAGGTCAGACAACCAGGATAACAAGGTCAGACAACCAGGATAACAAGGTCAGACAACCAGGCTAACAAGGTCAGACACGAACAACCAGGCTAACAAGGTCAGACACTAACAACCAGGCTAACAAGGTCAGACAACCAGACTAACAAGGTCAGACAACCAGGCTAACAAGGTCAGACAACCAGGCTAACAAGGTCAGACAAACAGGCTAACAAGGTCAGACAACCAGGCTAAGAAGGTCAGACATTTAACAACCAGGTTAACAAGGTCAGACACTAACAACTAGGATAACAAGGTCAGACAACCAGGCTAACAAGGTCAGACAACCAGGCTACTAAGGTCAGACACTAAAAACCAGGCTAACAAGGTCAGACAACCAGGCTAACAAGGTCAGACAACCAGTCTAACAAGGTCAGACAACCAGTCTAACAAGGTCAGACAACCAGGATAACAAGGTCAGACACTAACAACCAGGCTAACAAGGTCAGACACTAACAACCAGGCTAACAAGGTCAGACAACCAGACTAACAAGGTCAGACAACCAGGCTAAGAAGGTCAGAGATTTAACAACCAGGTTAACAAGGTCAGACACTAACAACTAGGATAACAAGGTCAGACAACCAGGCTAACAAGGTCAGTCAACCAGGCTAACAAGGTCATACAACCAGACTAACAAGGTCAGATAACCAGGCTAAACAGGTCAGTCACTAACAACCAGGCTCAAAAGGTCAGACAACAAGGCTAACAAGGTCAGACAACCAGGCTAACAAGTTCAGACAACCAGGCTACCAAGGTCAGACAACCAGGCTAAAAAGGTCCGACATTAAGGCTAACAAGGTCAGACAACCAGGCTAACAAGGACAGACAACCAGGCTAACAAGGTCAGACACTAACAACCAGGCTAACAAGGTCAAGGTCAGAGTTGCGTGGATGTCGCTTGTTCAATGAGAGGAAAAGTAGCAAGAGATGAGGTGGGGTGGGGGACGATGTGAGGGTGACATTTTGAGGGAAACATGAAGGCTAGTGATGGTCCAGGGAAAGGGAAAAGGTTAGGGTTGGGGTTAAGGCTAGTGATGTTCAATGGATAGGGAAAAGGTTAGGTTTAGTGTTGGGGTTAAGGCTAGTGATGGTCAAGGGAAAGGGAAAAGGTTAGGGTTAGGGTTGGGGTTAACGCTAGTGATGGTCAAGGGAAAGGGAAAAGGTTAGGGTTAGGGTTGGGGTTAAGGCTAGTGATGGTCAAGGGAAAAGGAAAAGGTTAGGGTTAGGGTTGGTGTTAAGGCTAGTGATGGTCAAGGGAAAGGGAAAAGGTTAGGGTTAGGGTTGGGGTTAAGGCTAGTGATGGTCAAGGGAAAGGGAAAAGGTTAGGGTTAGGGTTGGGGTTAAGGCTAGTGATAGGATTAAGGTTAGTAATGAAGTTTGGGTTAGGGTTAAGGTTGGGAATAAGGTTAGGATTAGGGTTAATGTATTCGTTTGTTCCCAAGTAAGAAATGAAGTTAGATAAATAGAAGTGGCAATTAGTCAGTAAAGAAACAGACAAAAAAACAAAGAAACAAATCTTTATATAGTCTCATTTTTGTTGAACAAATGAAAATGTTTTGCCGTATAGACTCACTGACGTCTTAAATACGCAACTTATGATGCTTGATAGCCGTATGCTGAACTGTTTGTCTGATGTACTCCATAATCTACGTAGCAATGAAGTCAAATTGTCACGTAGCAATGTAGACAACTTGTCACGTAGCAATGACGTCAACTTGTCACGTAGCAATGACGTCAACTTGTCACGTAGCAATGAAGACAACTTGTCACGTAGCAATGAAGACAACTTGTCACGTAGCAATGACATCAACTTGTTACGTAGCAATGAGACAACTTGTTACGTAGCAATGAAGACAACTTGTCACGTAGCAATGACGACAACTTGTCCCGTAGCAATGAAGACAACTTGTCACGTAGCAATGTAGACAACTTGTCACGTAGCAATAAAGACAACTTGTCACGTAGCAATGAAGACAACTTGTCACGTAGCAATGTAGACAAATTGTCACGTAGCAATGACGTCAACTTGTCACGTAGCAATAAAGACAACTTGTCACGTAGCAATGAAGACAACTTGTCACGTAGCAATGTAGACAAATTGTCACGTAGCAATGACGTCAACTTGTCACGTAGCAATGAAGACAACTTGGCACGTAGCAATGAAGACAACTTGTCACGTAGCAATGAAGACAACTTGTCACGTAGCAATGACTTCAACTTATTACGTAGCAATGACGTCAACTTGTCACGTAGCAATAAAGACAACTTGTCACGTAGCAATGAAGACAACTTGTCACGTAGCAATGTAGACAAATTGTCACGTAGCAATGACGTAAACTTGTCACGTAGCAATGAAGACAACTTGGCACGTAGCAATGAAGACAACTTGTCACGTAGCAATGAAGACAACTTGTCACGTAGCAATGACTTCAACTTATTACGTAGCAATGACGTCAACTTGTTACGTAGCAATGACGTCAACTTGTTACGTAGCAATGACGTCAACTTGTTACGTAGCAATGTAGACAACTTGTCACGTAGCAATGACGTCAATTTGTCACGTTACAATGACGTCAACTTGTCACGCAATCAAACAGGTGACGAGAAACATATTTCAATTTTTTTCTTTAAAATTTTTAATACTCAAAATCTCAGCTACCCAAATGAGTCTGTGGATAAGTTAGATTTGTTAGATATGTTAGATATGTTAGATATGTTAGATATGTTAGATATGTTAGATTTGTTAGATATGTTAGATATGTTAGATATGTTAGATTTGTTAGATTTGTTAGATATGTTAGATATGTTAGATTTGTTAGATATGTTAGATTTGTTAAATTTGTTGGATATGTTAGATATGTTATATATGTTAGATATGTTAGATTTGTTAGATATGTTATATATGTTAGATATGTTAGATTTGTTAGATATGTTAGATATGTTAGATATGTTAGATTTGTTAGATTTGTTAGATATGTTAGATATGTTAGATTTTTTAGATATGTTAGATTTGTTAAATTTGTTGGATATGTTAGATATGTTATATATGTTAGATATGTTAGATTTGTTAGATATGTCAGATTTTTTTAGATATGTTATATTTGTTAGATTTGTTAGATATGTTAGATTTGTTAGATATGTTATATATGTTAGATATGTTAGATTTGTTAGATATGTCAGATTTGTTAGATATGTTAGATATGTTAGATTTGTTAGATGTATTAGATTTCTTAGATATGTTAGATATGTCAGATATGTTAGATTTGTTAGATATGTTAGATATGTTAGATTTATTAGATATGTTAGATTTGTTAGATATGTTAGATTTGTTAGATATGTTAGATTTGTTAGATATGTTAGATTTGTTAGATATGTTTGATTTGTTAGATATGTTTAATTTGTTAGATTTTTTAGATTAATAACAGCCCCTTCAACAGTAATCTTTTAAACCACTCCTATTCCTAGATCTTGACTCTCAAGGAAATCCTGTCTAAATCTTGATTTACGAGCCAATCTTGTCTAAATCTCGATTCTTCACTCGTGATACAAGCAAGGTCACCGACAGATGAGTACCTTGATTCAAAGGAGAGCCCAATGTTTTCAAAACACTCGATCACAATCGAGCAATCTCAAGGTGCCTCGTGTGGGGGTGGGGGGGCTCTTATAGCAGTAGTACCAATAGTGGGGAATAAAGCGCTGCCAATGCTCTGAGAAGGCTAACTTTATAGTGGGGAATAAAGCGCTGTCAATGCTCTGTGAGGGCTAACTTTATAGTGGGGAATAAGGCGCTGTCAATGCTCTGAGAAGGCTTACTTTATAGGGGGGAATAAAGCGCTGTCAATGCTCTGTGAGGGCTAACTTTATAGTGGGGAATAAAGCGCTGTCAATGCTCTGTGAGGGCTAACTTTATAGTGGGGAATAAAGCGCTTTCAATGCTCTGTGAGGGCTAACTTTATAGTGGGGAATAAGGCGCTGTCAATGCTCTGAGAAGGCTAACTTTATAGTGGGGAATAAGGCGCTGTCAATGCTCTGAGAAGGCTAACTTTATAGTGGGGAATAAGGCACTGTCAATGCTCTGAGAAGGCTTACTTTATAGTGGGGAATAAAGCGCTGTCAATGCTCTGTGAGGGCTAACTTTATAGTGGGGAATAAAGCGCTGCCAATGCTCTGTGAGGGCTAACTTTATGGTGGGGAATAAAGCGCTGTCAATGCTCTGTGAGGGCTAACTTTATAGTGGGGAATAAAGCGCTGTCAATGCTCTGTGAGGGCTAACTTTATAGTGGGGAATAAAGCGCTGCCAATGCTCTTTATATTATTTAGTCCTATCATTCTATGTCTATGACAATACAATTATGTAGTCCTATCATTCTATGTCTATGACAATACAATTATGTAGTCCTATCATTCTATGTCTATGATAATACAATTATGTAGTCCTATCATTCTATGTCTATGACAATAGAATTATGTAGTCCTATCATTCTATGTCTATGACAATACAATTATGTAGTCCTATCATTCTATGTCTATGACAATACATTTATGTAGTCATATCATTATATGTCTATGACAATACAATTATGTAGTCCTATCATTCTATGTCTATGACAATACAATTATTTAGTCCTATCATACTATGTCTATGACAATACAATTATGTAGTCCTATCATTCTATGTCTAGGACAATACAATTATGTACTCATATCATTCTATGTCTGTGACAATACAATTATGTAGTCCTATCATTCTATGTCTATGACAATACAATTATGTAGTCCTATCATTCTATATCTATGATATGTCTATGGTACTCGAGTACCAATAGCCACAGTCGGAGCTATCGGCTATTGGTAGTCAGCTATTATTAATTGTTAATAACACTACTGCTAGGTGATATTCTTAGGTTGATGTTGAATATTATTGACTAAAAACTCGTCATTAGTCGGTATAACTGTTGGCGTTGGTCGGGCTTTGTTTTTATTCTTACCACGATCTAATTTAGTTAGAATATGCATCTTCTGTATGGGACCCATCCACCAAAGAAAACATTGATAAACTAGAACAAATACAAAAAAGAGCTGCCAGATTCATTACTGGAGAATATTCAAACCTGACTAGAATAACACCATTAGTTAAATCATTAAACCTTGAAACACTAGAGGATAGAAGGACCAAGAGCAAAGTAGTAATCATACATAAAGCAATTAACTCTAATTTAGAAATACAACACAAAGATAACTTAATACAACCCTCAGATAGACATAAGGATAAAAACACCTTTCTTATTCCGTATGCGAGAACAAACACATACACGTTTTCCTTCTTCCCGTCCGGAATTTGGGCGTGGAGTGGGTTGCCTGAAGAAACCAGGAAAGCCAACACTTTATCAACATTTAAAACTCTAATAAGAATGCAGGACTAAACACAAACCATAGATAAGCGTAGGATGCAATAATCTTCTGTATAGAAGGAGCGTCAGAAACAGATAAGATAAGATAAGATAAGATAGTTTTACGTATTTATTTACTAGTTATCATAGTTTTTCTTTTTTTAATTTTGTATTATTATTATTATTTTTTAAATAAATAGTTTTGATTTGTCTTGTCAGCTCTAATTTTTTTGTAATTTTAAGAATGTTATAAGGAGGTATATCACTTTGAATATCTAAGAGCCATTATATCTAGAGATCGTACCTGTGAAGCTGAAATTCGCGCTACAATTGGGTCGGCGATGGCAGCAATGACGAAGTTAACCTAAATATGAAACAGCTAAAACTTTAGCCTGCCAACAAAGCTCAGACTTTACAGAGCTCTCGTTAAAACCATTGTCCTTTATGGATGTGAGACCTGGACACTAATGGCAGCGACTGAAAGCAAGCTGCAGGCATTTGAAAACAAATGCATGAGGAAAATTCTCCAGATCTCTTATTTAGAACACAAGACCAATGAATATGTCTGGGACAAAATAAACTCTATTGCGGGTCGTCAAGAAACCATCATAACAACAATTAAGAGACTAAGATGGCATGGTTCGGTCATGTACTGCGACATGATACCCTGACAAAATATCATCCTTCAAGGCATTGTAGAAGGGGACCGGCGAAGAGGTCGATCGCGGAAAAGCTGGCTAGGCAACATAAAGGCACAGACAGGGATGGGATTGAACGAATTACTGGCCGCCGCTCAAGATAGGCAAATGTGGAGATTCGTTGTCTGTTGATGTGTCCATGCGCTCCCCCCAACGACCGTAATGATCACGGGACTGATGATGATGATGATGAAATTTATTTAATTAGTTTTAGTCTCAGGTTTTGGTTTAGTTTAGTCATTTATCATAAAATATAGAATTAGTATAAAGGGGGCCGTCCATAAATGACGTCACGAGATTTTGACCAATTTTTACCCCACTCTCCCCCTCGTCATAAAAATTTAGACCACTCTTTTCCAATATGGTATAATAATAATATTAATAGTAATAGGTTAAACACCATTCACCAGTAGAAACTTGTATAAATATTGAAACTCATAATGTGGAGTTTATTTGGCGGGTGATTTTTCTACTTTAGCAAACTCCTAAATACTAAACCTAACCCTAACCTAGATACTAAACCTAACCCTAACCTAGATACTAAACCTAACCCTAACCTAGATACTAAACCTAACCCTAACCTAGATACTAAACCTAACCCTAACCTAGATACTAAACCTAACCCTAACCTAGATACTAAACCTAACCCTAACCTAGATACTAAACCTAACCCTAACCTAGATACTAAACCTAACCTCAGAATTAGACATTATAGATCATTGAAACTAATTGAAAAGACGCATGTGAAAGAAAGAAAACTACAGGCACAAATGAAATTCGAACACCATACCTGATCTGATAGCAACCTACAGTTGACCAGTCCAACACACTAACATACATACAGTTGACCAGTCCAACACACTAACATATATACAGTTGACCAGTCCAACACACTACCATACCTACAGTTGACCAGTCCAACACACTAACATACCTACAATTGACCAGTCAAACACACTACCATACCTACAGTTGACCAGTCAAACACACTACCATACCTACAGTTGACCAGTCAAACACACTACCATACCTACAGTTGACCAGTCAAACACACTACCATACCTACAGTTGACCAGTCCAACACATTACCATACCTACAGTTGACCAGTCCAACACACTACCATACCTACAGTTGACCAGTCCAACACACTGCCATGAGACCAAAGAAGCTTGATACAAATTAAACTTTTAAAAAACGTATATCAGAAGCTATTAAGTGTTGCTTTCATTTGATTGGCTGACTACTAGTAGTTCTCAGCCGTAGGACCTACTATTGGTGCTGGAGTACCAATAGACACTGCCTTTAACATATTGTTAAGTAGAATAAACTTCAATTTATTATCTGGGATCTTGTTTAGATTTACAAATTACAAACATTGACTCAACTTAATGATATTGTGTTGTTACAGTAACATGTTTTCTATATACATGAGTGAGACAGAGAGAAAGGGAAAGAATGTAATAGAGTTATATATAAATAGGAGAGAGTGACAGAGATGTATGAATCCCATGTTGGAGTCCCTACTCTTTAGTTCCCATAAGTTCGGACGGAATAATATTTATGACTTTGTCACGGAAGACTTATTCACCCCCCCCCCGCCATCCCATATGTTTCCTGCGTGTATGTTACCATGAACTAATCAGGTACCGTGGTCGGTGGTCGCCAACAATTTTAACAAGACAACTTGAAATAGTAGCGCATCTTAGAGGACATTCCTGTGGTTAAACTCCCGGGCTATATATAGACCAACAAAAAACGTGTTAAGCACACCATTGTAACACACTGACAAAATGAACATATGATGAACTAGTATAAGTTAAACAATAATTATTGAGCAGAGAAGGGCAGAGAACTAACACAGACGTATGAATGACTATTGAAGAACGAATCACTTGAAACTAAAGAAGAGTAACACAATAAAGCGCTGACTGAAATTCTAAACCATGTCGTAATGGTAAAAAAAGGAAATAATTGAATTTGTTCACATTTTTCAAGTAGATTGATATCTAAATAAAGGGTCCATTGGAATTTATTTGACAGCGTTTTAAAAAAAAATTGAGATAGGATGGAACTGAAACACGTTTTTGTCTTGTGTAAGATGTCTTGTGTAAGATATCTTATGTAAGATATCTAATGTAGGAGTATTATGTAAGATGTCTTATGTAAGATGTCTTATGTAAGATATCTTATGTCGGAGTATTATGTAAGATGTCTTATGTAAGATGTTTTATGTAAGATGTCTTTTGTAAGATGTCTTGTGTAAGATATCTTATGTAAGATATCTAATGTAGGAGTATTATGTAAGATGTCTTATGTAAGATGTCTTATGTAAGATGTCTTATGTAAGATGTCTTATGTCGGAGTATTATGTAAGATGTCTTATGTACGATGTTTTATGTAAGATGTCTTTTGTAAGATGTCTTGTGTAAGATATCTTATGTAGCAGTATTATGTAAGATGTTTTATGTAAGATGTCTTATGTAAGAAATCTCATGTAAGATGTCTTATGTAAGATGTCTTATGTAAGATGTCTTGTGTAAGATGTCTTATGTAGCAGTATTATGTAAGATGTTTTATTAAAGATGTCTTGTGTAAGATATCTTATGTAGGAGTATTATGTAAGATGTCTTGTGTAAGATGTCTTATGTAAGATGTCTTGTGTAAGATATCTTATGTAGCAGTATTATGTAAGATGTTTTATTATAGATGTCTTATGTAAGATATCTTATGTAGGAGTATTATGTAAGATGTCTTATGTAAGATGTCTTATGTAAGATGTCTTGTGTAAGATATCTTATGTAAGATGTATTATGTAAGATGTCTTATGTAAGATGCATATGTAAGATGTCTTATGTAATATGTATTATGTAATATGTATTATGTGAGATGCATTATGTAAGATGTATTATGTAAGATGTCTCATGTAAGATGTATTATGTAAGATGTCTTATGTAAGATGCCTCATGTAAGATGTATTATTTAAGATGTATTATGTAAGATGCATTATGTAAGATTATTATGTAAGATGTATTATGTAAGATGTATTAGGTAAGATGTATTATGTAAAATGTATTATGTAAGATGTCTTATGTAAGATGTCTGATGTAAGATGTCTGATGTAAGATGTTTTATGTAAGATGTCTTATGTAAGATGTCTCATGTAAGATGTCTTATGTAAGATGTCTTATGTAAGATGTCTCATGTACTATGTATTATGTAAGCTGTATTATGTCCGATGTATTATGTAAGATGTCTTATGTAAGATGTCTTATATAAGATGTATTATGTAAGATGTATTATGTAAGATATATTATGTAAGATATATATGTAAGATGTATTATGTAAGATGTCTTATGTAAGATATCTTATGTAGGAGTATTATGTAAGATGTTTTATGGAAGATGTCTTGTGTAAGATACCTTATGTAGCAGTATTATGTAAGATGTTTTATTAAAGATGTCTTGTGTAAGATATCTTATGTAGGAGTATTATGTAAGATGTCTTGTGTAAGATGTCTTATGTAAGATTCTTGTGTAAGATATCTTATGTAGCAGTATTATGTAAGATGTTTTATTATAGATGTCTTATGTAAGATATCTTATGTAGGAGTATTATGTAAGATGTCTTATGTAAGATGTCTTATGTAAGATGTCTTGTGTAAGATATCTTATGTAAGATGTATTATGTAAGATGTCTTATGTAAGATGCATATGTAAGATGTCTTATGTAAAATGTATTATGTAATATGTATCATGTAAGATGCATTATGTAAGATGTATTATGTAAGATGTCTCATGTAAGATGTATTATGTAAGATGTCTTATGTAAGATGTCTCATGTAAGATGTATTATGTAAGATGTATTATGTAAGATTCATTATGTAAGATGTCTCATGTAAGATGTATTATGTAAGAAGTCTCATGTAAGATGTATTATTTAAGATGTATTATGTAAGATGCATTATGTAAGATTATTATGTAAGATGTATTATGTAAGATGTATTATGTAAGATGTATTATGTAAGATGTATTATGTAAAATGTATTATGTAAGATGTCTTATGTAAGATGTCTTATGTAAGATGTTTTATGTAAGATGTCTTATGTAAGATGTCTCATGTAAGATGTCTTATGTAAGATGTCTTATGTAAGATGTCTCATGTACTATGTATTATGTAAGCTGTATTATGTAGGATGTATTATGTAAGATGTCTAATGTAAGATGTCTTATATAAGATGTATTATGTAAGATGTCTTATGTAAGATATATTATGTAAGATGTCTTATGTAAGATGTCTCATGTAAGATATATTATGTAAGATATATATGTAAGATGTATTATGTAAGATGTCTTATGTAAGATATCTTATGTATGGGTATAAGGAAGATGTATTATGTAAGATGTCTTATGTAAGATGTATTATGTAAGATGTATTATGTAAGATGTCTTTTGCTTAATATACATGTCTGAATTAAATTCAAATGATGAATTGAAGGAGGCTTTAAATGGATACTAGAAGTGAGATAGGAGAGTAGAGAGATATATATCCAGAGGTTGAGTGAGGAGAGATTAATGGATACAAGAAGTGAGGTAATAGAGTAGAGAGAGAGAGAGAGAGATAGTGGTAGAGTGAGGAGATATTAAGGAGCGTGAGAAAGCGTTACTGTACGATTTTTTAAAAAAAACTGTCGACTACCAAACAAAACAAAAAAGTCTGAAAACAAAGAAGTCTATTGAACAGGATCTGTGCCACCCTTGAGTTTGGCCAGTTTAAACTGTAAGCAGCTAATAGTAATAGGGAGATGATTCAGTGCAAACTCACTTTGAAAAAATAAAATTAAAAAAACGTTTAACTTTATGGCTTTAAGCGTTGTCTTAATTAAAGGAGCGTTGTTCCAGGGGTAAGTATGGACGTAGCAAGTATAGGATGGGCATCTGATGTACAATGTCATATCATGTTTACAGGGAGGGGGTATAGGATGGGCATCTGATGTAAAATGTCATATCGTGTTTACTGGGAGGGGGGTATAGGATTGGCATCTGATGTACAATGTCACATGGGCGCCCGCAGAAAATTTTCTAGGGGGGGGGCAAAATATTTTTAGTAATGTTTTAATGTAGTTTTAATTTACTGTAGCGTATATGTATTGTAAACGAACGGACTGGGCACTGTAGTAATGAAGGGCATACATTAGTACCAAAGTTGTTATTTACACAATGTATGCAAGTATATAACGAAACATAATTTTAAAATAAAATTTATTCTTTAAACAAGAACTGGAGTCGTCTGTTATCCCTGCCAAACATATCTACAATTTTGTCCATAAAGTCTTTTTTGTTGCCGTTCACTTTGTCTCTGTGTACGCTTAACATGCA
Source organism: Ampullaceana balthica (assembly GCA_944989445.1). Classification (NCBI taxonomy): domain Eukaryota; kingdom Metazoa; phylum Mollusca; class Gastropoda; family Lymnaeidae; genus Ampullaceana; species Ampullaceana balthica. The sequence continues at coordinate 1,648,320 of CALYLW010000062.1, forward strand.
CAACCCAGACAGACGTTCATCTGACATTGTAGATCTAAGCCATGTTTTTACACGACGTAATGTGCTGAACGACCGCTCCACAGTACATGTTGTTGCTGGTAATGTTAGCAAAACTAGTAAGGCATACCTGACAGCCGGATAAAACTTTGTAAACGGTAACAAGTCGAGGAAATCTTGGCTACTTTTGTATTCTCGCGTTTTCCAAAAATCAAACCAACTCAAGGCTTCACTTTCAAAATTATCAATGTGGTATACCTGATTAATAGTAGACATTGTATCCTTAAACTGTTGACGATTCAATTTGTACAATTTCGAAGGGTGTAGCAACGTTAAGTTAAATTGTGCACTGTTGGCGTCACAAAATCGACTCTCAATTGAGCTAATTAGAGAATCCAAGTATGGAATGTAAACTGTTTGTCTGAAGTACTCCTCAACACTTGTGGTTTCTGGATTACTTCGATGCTTTTGTCTTCCACACTGTCTTGGGATAATCAGTTCAATATCCACCTTCTGTGCGATTTGTACTGTTTTCTCAAAAATATCCCTGAAATAGTTATCGGAATCACCTCGGTGAAGTTTTATTACACTGAGCAGGTTTTGAACTTGCAGTTGGACTTCTGGAAGATCAACTTGAACAGCTTGAAGAGCCTGAGTAACTGGTTCCAGTATGGCAGAGTACTGCGAAATAATATTGAGACAAAATAAAAACGTGCTGGACTTTGATGAACAATATAATTGATGTGCAGCCTGTCGTGTATTTCCATTTGCATGCAATGAAAATTCTTCCAGTTGACAATAAATATCTTCAAATTTACTAGAAAAAATCCGAATACTTTTATACTTGCTTGTCCATCTTGTCTCACACAGAAGAGGAATATGTGGAACAGAGGACCTCCTTTTTGGACTTTCACGAAAAAATGTAATAATTGCTTTGATAGTACCAATAGTATTTCGTATCACTGCAACATTATTAAGATCATTTACTACGAGATTCAGTCTATGCGAGGCACAGTGAACAAAGGCAGCCTTGGGGTAAATACTTCGAATTTTTGCCTGAACACCATTTTCTTTCCCGGCCATTGTAGAGCATCCATCATAACCTTGACCCAGCAGATTATTAAGGAGAAGACCAAATGTTTTGCAATGTTCAATAATACAATCAGATATCGTGGCGGCGTCCATATCTTTCAGAGGAGAAAATCCAAGGAATTCCTCACGAATCATAGCCTGCTCACTAGACGTATCTACAAACCGGACTCCCAGTGATAATTGTTCTGTTCCTGAGATATCTGCTGTTTCATCGGCTATGATCGAGAATCCAACAGCATTGTTGGCAGCTTTTACAATGTCTTCTCGCAGAGCTTGTTCAGACATGTTGATCAAATCATTCTGAGTTCGGTGTGATGTGTAACGTGCATTTTCAGCAGCTGTATCAAAATGGTTTTTTAAAATACTGTCTCCTCCCTCAATTCGATAAGCATAAAGTTGTTCGGCATTTCCTTTGGTGCTATTTTTCCCACGAATTGCCAAATCGTTTGTTCCGCAAAATAAGATTGTTGAAATAATAGGATACAGTTTCTTTCTGTTTTCTTCAATAATTCGTTTTACTGAATTATCTACCTGACAAATAATAACCTTATTTGGATCTCTAATGGTTGACGTGAAGTGTTCAGCATCTTGTTGAGACCCACGATGCCATGCTGAGCTGATATGATTTCTTGCACATTCATTAAAATCTTTGTACTTTGTGCAAGGAGTAGTAATAAAGGCACCTTGAATTCCTCTTTGAACTGGTTGCGGAAATAAAACACAGAAAATGCAAAAGGCACCTTTTAACCTTGGTGAATATGATAACCATGGACTATACTTTGTCAGCCAAGATTCCCTGAAACAACGTTTTCCACTTCCAGATATGTCACCTTCAAAATCATATGACTGTTGAGGCTTGTATGGATCAGTTAGCAAACGATACTTAAGATCGACAGCAATCTTCGTAGTAGATTTTACATAGTTTCCAATGTCATATGTAAACATAGTATCTCTACTTTCAAGCTTGTCAGGGTCTGGTTCTGGTGGTAGCGTTGCTGCTCCAGATGAACAAGCAACAGTGTCCGTTTTCCGTTTTTTGCAGACAGGAGTTAACGTTATGTCTTCTACATCTGGAATCGATTGCTGTGGCTGTGTGAGAGGTTTTAAAAATTTCCGGATATCCATGACGCCTAAATGTAAACTGTTTATTGCAATAACTTCTTTGCTTTGGTACACACAGTTATTGATGTATAAGTTCTTGAACTAACACAGGAAACATATTATACAGTTATGCTACCGTCTATGCCCTACTGACGACTATCTCTACAGCACTGTCCTAATTGTCTTACATGTCGCACCTAAATGCTGTCTCTAAAATGTTCTCCCTAAATGTTCTCTTCCTTATATAGTCGGCGAGCCGTAAGGTGTTTGATCCGGTCCAGCAGTATTGTCATATACTCTAATCTGTATAAGTCATTTCCGGTCATTGTTAGGAGGAATTCGGAATGCCTCACATCCGGCAGCCAAATACACAACATTGTGCTGGGCTGGGGGCGGTATTGTTTAGAGAACCGATAATTTTCACCTCTGCCCGACGCATTCCAAGCTCCACCACAATAGTGTGGTGGGCTGCAGGGGGGATGGCTGTGGAAGCTTTTACTTCCGAGTCCAATAAATTTCTGGAGCCGGATGTCCTCACTTCCGAATTCCTGTCAGTCATCAGTAATCAGCAATCTTTGATTTAAAGACCGTTTAACTGCCCTAATTCTCTACAATATAGAAAATATAAACATAATTACCCAGTAAAACGAAATCAGCATTCAGCATCAGCTTAGATACTTTCTGTTTATTTTCTCTTTACTTTAATAAATTTGTTGTCTATTATTGTCAATTTTTTTTTAATCCATCAATCCAGGGGGGGGCAAGCGCCCCCCCTTGCCCCCCCCCTGCGGGCGCCCATGCAATGTCATATCGTGTTTGGGGGGGGGATAGGATGGGCATCTGATGTACCGTGTCATATCATGTTTACAGGGAGGGGGGTATAGGATGGGCATCTGATGTACAATGTCATATCGTGTTTACGGTGGGGGGGGTATAGGATGGGCATCTGATGTACCTTGTCATATCATGTTTAGGGGGGGGGAATAGGATGGGCATCTGATGTACCTTGTCATATCATGTTTACGGTGGGGGGGATAGGATGGGCATCTGATGTACCATGTCATATCATGTTTACTTTGGGGGGGGGGAAGGATGGGCATCTGATGTACCTTGTCATATCGTGTTTACAGGGAGGGGGGTATAGGATGGGCATCTGATGTACCATGTCATATCGTGTTTAGGGGGGGGGGAATAGGATGGGCATCTGATGTACAATGTCATATCGTGTTTAGGGGGGGTATAGGATGGGCATCTGATGTACAATGTCATATCGTGTTTAGGGGGGGTATAGGATGGGCATCTGATGTACAATGTCCTATCGTGTTTAGGGGGGTATAGGATGGGCATCTGATGTACAATGTCATATCGTGTTTAGGGGGGGTATAGGATGGGCATCTGATGTACAATGTCATATCGTGTTTAGGGGGGGGTATTTGATGGGCATCTGATGTACAATGTCATATCGTGTTTACAGGGGGGGGTATAGGATGGGCATCTGATGTACCATGTCATATCGTGTTTACAGGGAGGGGGGTATAGGATGGGCATCTGATGTACCATGTCATATCATGTTTAGGGGGGTATAGGATGGGCATCTGATGTACAATGTCATATCGTGTTTGGGGGGGGGGAATAGGATGGGCATCTGATGTACCTTGTCATATCGTGTTTACGGTGGGGGGATAGGATGGGCATCTGATATACCGTGTCATATCATGTTTACGGGGAGGTCATGTTTCAGGATGTTTCCATGGATCCCTGAAGGACAAACTTCCCACTCACTCACCAACCCATTTACCCATTCACCAACCCATTTATCCACCCACTCACCAAACCATTTACCCACTCACCCACCAAACCATTTACCCACTCACCCTCCAACCCATTTACCCACCCACTCATTAACCCATTTACCCACTTACCAACCCATTTACCCACTCACCCATCAACCCATTTACCCACTCACCCATCAACCCATGTACCCACTCACCCATCAACCCATTTACCCACTTACCAACCCATTTACCCACTCACCCACCAACCCATTTACCCATCAACCCATTTACCCACTCACCCATCAACCCATTTACCCACTCACTCATCAACCCATTTACCCACTCACCCACCAACCCATTTACCCACTCACTCACCAACCCATTAACCCTCCCACTCACCAACCTATTTACCAACCCACTAACCCTTACGTATCAGAGAGTGTGACAAATTAATATCCTAAAACATCCACACCCTCTATCTGTAAACAGCTTCGTCATCTGTTCATTGTGAATGAATCAGGAAATGAGAGTTTAATAACTTCATACCATTCACATTTAAATCAATGTGTAAACACTCCAACAGAGTCTGACTTAGGAGAATTTCACGTAACCATCGAGTGTTCTCAAAAGTCTAGACTTAAACACCGTACTGAGCGACAAAACCTAAGGAAAAAAATCTCCTTCCGATAATATTGCTGGGTGTTTTGTTTTAATTTGGTACGTTTATTTCATTTTTTTTCTACCTCAGAAAGATATTTAAGGGCTTTAAATAAGTTATTGCTTTGAATAGAGGCTAGTAAATATAATTCTTCTTTCAAAGATTTCAGTTCTCTTGCCAAAACTATGACAATTTAAACTCAAGGATAAAAGGGGGATACAAAGTTTTGCAACAGTTTACCATCCAAGTAAAAGCGTTTGCAAAGGGAAAATAAAAGTTCTTTATACATAGTAGATTGGAGAGTTTGGGAACTGAGAGGTTATTAGGGGAAATAACTGAGCCATCGAACTCTCCAAACCTCAGGCTTAAAAAAAGGTAATTAAAAAAACATAATAAAACGAACAAAAATAGCAATAAAATTAAATTTAAAAGAATGACACCTTCACAAATTCTCACTTTTGAATTAAAACAGTCTTTATTGAATTTCTTTGAGTAAACGTTTAAAAATATACACTCAACTTACGTCTATTTATTTTAGATGTAAGTCACGTACAGAGAAGACTAAACGTTTCCGCTATTCAATAAACGAAAGAGGGTCTGAAAATAAAGTTTGGGAGTCACTGAGTCAAAATGCCGAGAAACACACCGGTAATATAACACGCACCAGCTGTCCACCCCCACCCCCCCCCACACACACAAGGTATTGATATTTGGTGTGTGTGTGTGTTGGGGGGGGGGCTAGACACACACAAAAGTGGTGCCCGGAAAAATGTTCCAGGTGTTACAAGATTAGCAGCACTTTACAGAATCACCCAGGACATCACGTGACACCTGAAACGCCCAGGACATCACGTGACACCTGAGGTGGAGAAAAACCAACTGAATGTGTCAAAAGCGGTTTTCAGCCTGTCTATGGGGAAGGGAACTTTCATTCCGTCTGGTAACATTTACGTTAGGACGACAAAACGAACTCTTTGAATAACGGTATTTAAAATTATGATGCATGTCGTTAGACTAGACACAAACATTGGATACGCGTAGGACGCAATAGTCTTCTGTATAGAAGGAGCGTCTGTAAAAGTTAAATAAGAAGATAAGTCAGTGAACAAAGAATCTTTACACGTGCAGGTGAGATTAATTTGAACAATTTGTTCATTTAAAACAATTCTTCCTAACACAACGAATTTAAAATACTTTTAAATGCAAGTGATAAAATAATACTTTTATTATAGCAATGACAATTTGACAAACACAGCTATAGTAATGTTTCAGGATGTTTCCATGGTTACCTGAAGAAGAAACACAGCTATAGTAATGTTTCAGGATGTTTCCATGGATCCCTGAAGGACAAACTTCTTTTTAATAAAGTCACCGTCGATAGATACCTGAGGAGATCATTATTCTTTCTATACATTGATTTATAAGTAAAAATAATATTTTAATAATCTTAGACGTAGAAGAGAGAATGAATTGAAGTTAAATGCAGAAGTTAAATAGATATCTAATTATTTTGAAAAATTTTAAACAATAAGGTCTCTATATTTTTTAATACACTTTTGGAATATTTAGATTTATTTCTATTATTTAGTGCGTTAAAACTCAGATTCCAAATCAAGTGATTTAAACAATTGAAAACATTTTTTAAAAATATTTTTTTCTCACTTCCGTCTTTTTTATTTATTAAAAGAACGAAGAAACATCCGGGTGCCGGAACCTTCAAAAACTGTGACATCGCTACTCAAGAAATCGAAAACTTCATTTTTTTATTTATAAAAAAGTAGTCCATGAGTCAGAGAATAGTTTATGACTCTGAAAGAAGTTATCTATATCTCTGAAAGGAAACCAGGATTTGACCATGAGAGACGTTGAGTTGGTGTAAGGCTGACTTAGTTCTTTAATGCCGTTGGTAAAGCAAAGCAGGTCTTTATGTAGGTTAGTTTTCTCTATGTGAATCTTTAGCTGCTTTCAATGGTATACAAAGGTCAGTAAATGGACGTCAGGAAGTTTTCCATTGACGCGAGTCGCTGGTCAATGATACAAGATGTTGGTACTTGACGTTAAGGTTGGGACATTTTAACAGCTCCAATTTTGTTATAGATTAACACCTGTACGTGTTAAAATTGTTGCATCCTGTCTATCAATGAGTGTGGTTACGTTAATGTTGATAACAGGGTGTGAAACCGGTTACAGAACATAAGGGTAGTTACTTGCTATGACAAGGCATCGATCCTGCTATGACAAGGCATCGATCCTGCTATGACAAGGCATCGATCCTGCTATGACAAGGCATTAGTCTGGCTATGACAAGGCATTGATCTGGCTATGACAAGGCATTGATCTGGCTATGACAAGGCATTGATCTGGCTATGACAAGGCATTGATCTGGCTATGACAAGGCATTGATCCTGCTATGACAAGGCATTGATCTGGCTATGACAAGGCATTGATCTGGCTATTACAAGGCATTGATCTGGCTATGACAAGGCATTGATCTGGCTATGACAAGGCATTGATCCTGCTATGACAAGGCATTGATCTGGCTATGACAAGGCATTGATCTGGCTATGACAAGGCATTGATCTGGCTATGACAAGGCATTGATCTGGCTATGACAAGGCATTGATCTGGCTATGACAAGGCATTGATCTGGCTATGACAAGGCATTGATCTGGCTATGACAAGGCATTGATCCTGCTATGACAAGGCATTGATCTGGCTATGACAAGGCATTGATCTGGCTATGACAAGGCATTGATCTGGCTATGACAAGGCATTGATCTGGCTATGACAAGGCATTGATCTGGCTATGACAAGGCATTGATCTGGCTATGACAAGGCATTGATCTTGCTATGAAAAGGCAATTATCTTGCTATGACAAGGCATTGACATGATCAAATAATTATAGAGCGATTCTAAATCCTAAATAAATTTTATTCGCTTTCAGGTAAAAGGATTTAAAATATATTCAAAATATAATCGTCAAACAAATTAAACGCTAAACTGTTGAATATGGTATGAGGTGTTCTTAAGTCTTGTTGATTGTAAGACATTGAGGTACAAAAGATCCAACGAATCCAATCATCCACAATATCACTGTTTCTATGAAAGGATCAAGATTTATATTGTATCTGCGTGTTTGACCTGTGTCGTTATCCCCCTTGAGCCACCAAGTTGTCTGTCCATGTCAACGCCATTCACAAAGTTGTCTGTCCATGTCATCGCCATTCACAAAGTTGTCTGTCCATGTCAACGCCATTCACAAAGTTGTCTGTCCATGTCAACGCCATTCACAAAGTTGTCTGTCCATGTCAACGCCATTCACAAAGTTGTCTGTCCATGTCAACGCCATTCACAAAGTTGTCTGTCCATGTCAACGCCATTAACAAGTTGTCTGTCCATGTCAACGCCATTCACAAAGTTGTCTGTCCATGTCAACGCCATTCACAAAGTTGTCTGTCCATGTCAACGCCATTCACAAAGTTGTCTGTCCATGTCAACGCCATTCACAAAGTTGTCTGTCCATGTCAACGCCATTCACAAAGTTGTCTGTCCATGTCAACGCCATTCACAAAGTTGTCTGTCCATGTCAACGCCATTCAGCTTAAGCCTCGTGTAAACCTTCAACTCGCGAACTGATTAGTGTGGAATAGTGGGACTGATTAGTGTGGAATAGTGGGACTGATTAGTGTGGAATAGTGGGACTGATTAGTGTGGAATAGTGGGACTGATTAGTGTGGAATAGTGGGACTGAGTAGTGTGGAATAGTGGGACTGATTAGTGTGGAATAGTGGGACTGATTAGTGTGGAATAGTGGGACTGAGCAGTGTGGAATAGTGGGACTGAGTAGTGTGGAATAGTGGGACTGAGTAGTGTGGAATAGTGGGACTGAGTAGTGTGGAATAGTGGGACTGAGTAGTGTGGAATAGTGGGACTGAGTAGTGTGGAATAGTGTGAATGATTAGTGTGGAATAGTGGGACTGAGTAGTGTGGAATAGTGGGACTGAGTAGTGTGGAATAGTGGGACTGAGTAGTGTGGAATAGTGGGACTGAGTAGTGTGGAATAGTGGGACTGAGTAGTGTGGAATAGTGGGACTGAGTAGTGTGGAATAGTGGGACTGAGTAGTGTGGAATAGTGGGACTGATTAGTGTGGAATAGTGGGACTGATTAGTGTGGAATAGTGAGACTGAGTAGTGTGGAATAGTGGGACTGATTAGTGTGGACTAGTGGGACTGATTAGTGTGGAATAGTGGGACTGATTAGTGTGGAATAGTGGGACTGAGTAGTGTGGAATAGTGGGACTGATTAGTGTGGAATAGTGGGACTGATTAGTGTGGACTAGTGGGACTGATTAGTGTGGAATAGTGGGACTGATTAGTGTGGACTAGTGGGACTGAGTAGTGTGGAATAGTGGGACTGAGTAGTGTGGAATAGTGGGACTGAGTAGTGTTGAATAGTGGGACTGAGTAGTGTGGAATAGTGGGACTGAGTAGTGTGGAATAGTGGGACTGAGTAGTGTGGAATAGTGGGACTGAGTAGTGTGAAATAGTGGGACTGAGTAGTGTGGAATAGTGGGACTGAGTAGTGTGGAATAGTGGGACTGAGTAGTGTGAAATAGTGGGACTGATTAGTGTGGAATAGTGGGACTGAGTAGTGTGGAATAGTGGGACTGAGTAGTGTGGAATAGTGGGACTGAGTAGTGTGAAATAGTGGGACTGATTAGTGTGGAATAGTGGGACTGATAAGTGTGGAATAGTGGGACTGAGTAGTGTGAAATAGTGGGACTGAGTAGTGTGGAATAGTGGGACTGATTAGTGTGGAATAGTGGGACTGAGTAGTGTGGAATAGTGGGACTGATTAGTGTGGGATAGGGGGACTGAGTTGTGTGGAATAGTGGGACTGAGTAGTGTGGAATAGTGGGACTGATTTGTGTGGAATAGTGGGACTGAGTAGTGTGGAATAGTGGGACTGATTAGTGTGGGATAGGGGGACTGAGTTGTGTGGAATAGTGGGACTGAGTAGTGTGGAATAGTGGGACTGATTAGTGTGGAATAGTGGGACTGAGTAGTGTGGAATAGTGGGACTGAGTAGTGTGGAATAGTGGGACTGAGTAGTGTGGAATAGTGGGACTGATTAGTGTGGAATAGTGGGACTGAGTAGTGTGGAATAGTGGGACTGAGTAGTGTGGAATAGTGGGACTGATTTGTGTGGAATAGTGGGACTGAGTAGTGTGGAATAGTGGGACTGAGTAGTGTGGAATAGTGGGACTGATTAGTGTGGAATAGTGGGACTGAGTAGTGTGGAATAGTGGGACTGATTAGTGTGGAATAGTGGGACTGAGTAGTGTGGAATAGTGGGACTGATTAGTGTGGAATAGTGGGACTGAGTAGTGTGGAATAGTGGGACTGATTAGTGTGGAATAGTGGGACTGAGTAGTGTGGAATAGTGGGACTGAGTAGTGTGGAATAGTGGGACTGATTAGTGTGGAATAGTGGGACTGAGTAGTGTGGAATAGTGGGACTGAGTAGTGTGGAATAGTTGGACTGATTAGTGTGGAATAGTGGGACTGACTAGTGTGGAATAGTGGGACTGATTAGTGTGGAATAGTGGGACTGAGTAGTGTGGAATAGTGGGACTGATTAGTGTGGAATAGTGGGACTGAGTTGTGTGGAATAGTGGGACTGATTAGTGTGGAATAGTGGGACTGAGTAGTGTGGAATAGTGGGACTGAGTAGTGTGGAATAGTGGGACTGATTAGTGTGGAATAGTGGGACTGAGTAGTGTGGAATAGTGGGACTGAGTAGTGTGGAATAGTGGGACTGATTAGTGTGGAATAGTGGGACTGAGTAGTGTGGATACTGGGACTGATTAGTGTGTAATAGTGGGACTGAGTAGTGTTGAATAGTGGTACTGATTAGTGTGGAATAGTGGGACTGAGTAGTGTGGAATAGTGGGACTGAGTAGTGTGGAATAGTGGGACTGATTAGTGTGGAATAGTGGGACTGAGTAGTGTGGAATAGTGGGACTGATTAGTGTGAAATAGTGGGACTGAGTAGTGTGGAATAGTGGGACTGAGTAGTTTGGAATAGTGGGACTGAGTAGTATGGAATAGTGGGACTGATTAGTGTGGAATAGTGGGACTGAGTAGTGTGGAATAGTGGGACTGAGTAGTGTGGAATAGTGGGACTGATTAGTGTGGAATAGTGGGACTGAGTAGTGTGGAATAGTGGGACTGAGTAGTGTGGAATAGTGGGACTGATTAGTGTGGAATAGTGGGACTGAGTAGTGTGGAATAGTGGGACTGATTAGTGTGGAATAGTGGGACTGAGTAGTGTGGAATAGTGGGACTGAGTAGTGTGTAATAGTGGGACTGAGTAGTGTGTAATAGTGGGACTGAGTAGTGTTGAATAGTGGTACTGATTAGTGTGGAATAGTGGGACTGAGTAGTGTGGAATAGTGGGACTGAGTAGTGTGGAATAGTGGGACTGATTAGTGCGGAATAGTGGGACTGAGTAGTGTGGAATAGTGGGACTGATTAGTGTGGAATAGTTGGACTGAGTAGTGTGGAATAGTGGGACTGATTAGTGTGGAATAGTGGGACTTAGTAGTGTGGAATAGTGGGACTGAGTAGTGTGGAATAGTGGGACTGATTAGTGTGGAATAGTGGGACTGAGTAGTGTGGAATAGTTGGACTGATTAGTGTGGAATAGTGGGACTGAGTAGTGTTGAATAATGGGACTGATTAGTGTGGAATAGTGGGACTGAGTAATGTGGAATAGTGGAACTGAGTAGTGTGGAATAGTGGGACTGATTAGTGTGGAATAGTGGGACTGAGTAGTGTGGAATAGTGGGACTGAGTAGTGTGAAATAGTGGGACTGATTAGTGTGGAATAGTGGGACTGATTAGTGTGGAATAGTGGGACTGAGTAGTGTGAAATAGTGGGACTGATTAGTGTGGAATAGTGGGACTGATTAGTGTGGAATAGTGGGACTGAGTAGTGTGGAATAGTGGGACTGATTAGTGTGGAATAGTGGGACTGATTAGTGTGGAATAGTGGGACTGAGTAGTGTGGAATATTGGGACTGATTAGTGTGGAATAGTGGGACTGAGTAGTGTGAAATAGTGGGACTTAGTAGTGTGAAATAGTGGGACTGAGTAGTGTGGAATAGTGGGACTGAGTAGTGTGAAATAGTGGGACTGAGTAGTGTGGAATAGTGGGACTGAGTAGTGTGAAATAGTGGGACTGAGTAGTGTGGAATAGTGGGACTTAGTAGTGTGAAATAGTGGGACTGAGTAGTGTGGAATAGTGGGACTTAGTAGTGTGAAATAGTGCGACTGAGTAGTGTGGAATAGTGGGACTGAGTAGTGTGAAATAGTGGGACTGATTAGTGTGGAATAGTGGGACTGAGTAGTGTGGAATAGTGGGACTGAGTAGTGTGAAATAGTGGGACTGAGTAGTGTGAAATAGTGGGACTGAGTAGTGTGGAATAGTGGGACTGAGTAGTGTGGAATAGTTGGACTGGGTAGTGTGGAATAGTGGGACTGAGTAGTGTGGAATAGTGGGACTGAGTAGTGTGGAATAGTGGGACTGATTAGTGTGGATACTGGGACTGATTAGTGTGGAATAGTGGGACTGATTAGTGTGGAATAGTGGGACTGAGTAGTGTGGAATAGTGGGACTGATTAGTGTGGAATAGTGGGACTGAGTAGTGTGGAATAGTGGGACTGATTAGTGTGGAATAGTGGGACTGAGTAGTGTGGAATAGTGGGACTGATTAGTGTGGAATAGTGGGACTGAGTAGTGTGGAATAGTGGGACTGATTAGTGTGGAATAGTGGGACTGAGTAGTGTGGAATAGTGGGACTGATTAGTGTGGAATAGTGGCACTGAGTAGTGTGGAATTACCACTCCGAAGGGGGAGCTATGTATAACTATTTATTATATAGCTGTGAATGCAGGTATTTATGTATGTATTTTCAATTAGGCGTGGTAGCATATGAATCACAGAGACGGTCCCATCCTAATTTCGATAATGTCATCTATCTGGTTAGAATAAGGGTTCTCATCTTGTTAAAATTAGGGTTCTCATCTCATTTGTGACTCGTGAACATTAAACCTTAACATTGGTTGTACATGTAAATTAAAGATCCTCTTTAAGACCATGCTGGCCAATGGAGCAAGTCAAGCAGCGATCACAAGTGCTGGCCAATGGGGCAAGTCAAGCAGCGATCACAAGTGCTGGCCAATGGGGCAAGTCAAGCAGCGATCACAAGTGCTGGCCAATGGGGCAAGTCAAGCAGCGATCACAAGTGCTGGCCAATGGGGCAAGTCAAGCAGCGATCACAAGTGCTGGCCAAAGTGGGCAAGTCAAGCAGCGATCACAAGTCTTTATAGCAAAGGCATACAGGGGATTGTGTGGTTATCAGAATGCCCAACCACCTTTATTTCCCCAACTGATGTCGGGTACTCATTTGGACACCCTTAGCCACGAGAACAGGACACGGCCTGCACCGAGACTCGAACCGATGACTCTCGGTACGCCAGCCGAGTGCGCTGCCACAACCCTTTTCCCAATGGTTATATCCATAGAAACTGTGATCGGTTAATCGCTGAAGAAGTTCAGCTAGGAATGTAATTAAATTTGTAATTAAATATGTAATTAAATATGTAATTAAATATGTAATTAAATATGTAATTAAATATGTAATTAAATATGTAATTAAATATGTAATTAAATATGTAATTTTTCTATTCGGTGTACCCCAAAGATAGTGCAATACGGTGCGGTACCTTCACCCCCCCCCCAACTTGCCCACCACTTTCCCTCCACCTCAACAAAACCTCCACACCCATTAAGTACGACAGTGGTCTGAAAAGGCGGAGGGGGCTGAGGATTGCCAGCTTATAGAAATGGTGGTTAATGTTAAATGTTGGTGAATGTTAAATGGTGGTGAATGTTAAATGGTGGTGAATGTTAAATGGTGGTGAATGTTAAATGGTGGTTAATGTTAAATGGTGGTGAATGTTAAATGGTGGTGAATGTTAAATGGTGGTTAATGTAAGATGGTGGTGAATGTTAAATGGTGGTGAATGTTAAATGGTGGTGAATGTTAAATGGTGGTGAATGTTAAACATTTTTCCCCTCTCCTTTTGGTGTTTGAGTTCATGTGTTACAACTTGAAGAATGACATTAAATATGTAACTCAGTTATACTGTAAGGCAAGACTTTCAACATTAAATATGTAGCTCAGTTATACTGTAAGGCAAGACTTTCAACATTAAATATGTGGCTCATTAAGTTATACTGTAAGGCAAGACTTTCAACATTAAATATTTAGATCATTAAGTTATACTGTAAGGTCAAGACTTTCAACATTAAATATGTGGCTCATTAAGTTATACTGTAAGGCAAGACTTTCAACATTAAATATTTAGATCATTAAGTTATACTGTAAGGTCAAGACTATCAACATTAAATATATGGCTCATTAAGTTATACTGTAAGGCAAGACTTTCAACATTAAATATTTAGATCATTAAGTTATACTGTAAGGTCAAGACTTTCAACATTAAATATGTGGCTCATTAAGTTATACTGTAAGGCAAGACTTTCAACATTAAATATTTAGATCATTAAGTTATACTGTAAGGTCAATACTTTCAACATTAAATATGTGGCTCATTAAGTTATACTGTAAGGCAAGACTTTCAACATTAAATATGTGGCTCATTAAGTTATACTGTAAGGCAAGACTTTCAACATTACATATGTGGCTCATTAAGTTATACTGTAAGGTCAAGACTTTTAACATTAAATATGTGGCTCATTAAGTTATACTGTAAGGTCAAGACTTTCAACATTAAATATGTGGCTCATTAAGTTATACTGTAAGGTCAAGACTTTCAACATTAAATATGTGGCTCATTAAGTTATACTGTAAGGTCAAGACTTTCAACATTAAATATGTGGCTCATTAAGTTATACTGTAAGGTCAAGACTTTCAACAGAGCAGTAACTTTAAGAATAATAAGTCAAAATACTAATCACCAACGAGGCCCTCTGTAGACGCAGAATGAAGATTTGAAAGTCGTTTAATAAACGAGACCTAAGAACACCTTACTCCCACACATCTCTGGCCCATGACGTCATGGGTTGGTCCAGTCTTGCAGGTGTCCCAACGGTCTACTTTTGCCCGTCGTGATTCAAGCTGGGCTGATAAGGAATAATTAAACTCAGGCATGACGTCACTGCAAACAGAGACCATCGCCGTGAGGCAACAACTCTGAGATATTTCCTGGAAGACTTACCGGCCTTGAAGTAATATGTACCTATTTGTTTTTCTTTGATTATCATGTACAGTTTTGGCGTTGAATTTGTTGTTAATTTTTGTTTATTTGAAAGAAATTTTAATAAAGTTACTATTATTACAAAACATTTTTTTTCTTTTTTTTTAAAGTGAGTCAGCTGGTAGGTCACATGGTATTATATTTCTATTAGATTTTTAATATCAAGTATCTCATTGGCAGTAATAACGATACGATGACGTATCTAATGGGCAGTAATAAGGATACGATGACGTATCTAATGGGCAGTAATAACGATACGATGACGTATCTAATGGGCAGTAATAACGATACGATGACGTATCTAATGGGCAGTAATAAGGATACGATGACGTATCTAATGGGCAGTAATAACGATACGATGACGTATCTAATGGGCAGTAATAACGATACGATGACGTATCTAATGGGCAGTAATAACGATACGATGACGTATCTAATGGGCAGTAATAACGATACGATGACGTTTGGTTTCATTGACAGCAAATGAACGCTTGTTTCTCTTTGCAATAGAACCACAAAGACACTATCAAAGCGATTAGCTTAATAATTATACCGGCCAACGATGGTCGGCGGTACTGGTTATTAATCCCTAATCGGACTGGCCGACTGGCTTTACCTGAGTCTGAGCTGGTTACGTCCAGCCGTGACGGATTAGGGCAACAACAACTGTCACGTGTTATTGCGTCATTCCCTTGTTCCAGGCGGTTAAAGTGTTTTTTCTTGTGGACGACCGTCACGTATTTAATATTTTGTGTTTGTGTTAATTTTAGAGAGTTAACTCCTGAAGTATTTGAATGATCCTATAGAGTAATGGGGGTGAGACTGTGGAGTAATGGGGGTGAGACTATAGAGTAATGGGGGTGAGACTGTAGAGTAATGGGGGTGAGACTGTAGAGTAATGGGGGTGAGACTGTAGAGTAATGGGGGTGAGACTGTAGAGTAATGGGGGTGAGACTGTAGAGTAATGGGGGTGAGACTATAGAGTAATGGGGGTGAGACTGTAGAGTAATGGGGTTGAGACTGTAGAGTAATGTGGGTGAGACTGTAGAGTAATGGGGGTGAGACTGTAGAGTAATGGGGGTGAGACTGTAGAGTAATGTGGGTGAGACTGTAGAGTAATGGGGGTGAGACTGTAGAGTAATGGGGGTGAGACTGTAGAGTAATGGGGGTGAGACTGTAGAGTAATGGGGGTGAGACTATAGAGTAATGGGGGTGAGACTGTAGAGTAATGGGGTTGAGACTGTAGAGTAATGTGGGTGAGACTGTAGAGTAATGGGGGTGAGACTGTAGAGTAATGGGGGTGAGACTGTAGAGTAATGTGGGTGAGACTGTAGAGTAATGGGGGTGAGACTGTAGAGTAATGGGGATGAGACTGTAGAGTAATGGGGGTGAGACTGTAGAGTAATGGGGGTGAGACTATAGAGTAATGGGGGTGAGACTGTAGAGTAATGGGGGTGAGACTGTAGAGTAATGGGGGTGAGACTGTAGAGTAATGGGGGTGAGACTATAGAGTAATGGGGGTGAGACTGTAGAGTAATGGGGTTGAGACTGTAGAGTAATGTGGGTGAGACTGTAGAGTAATGGGGGTGAGACTGTAGAGTAATGGGGGTGAGACTGTAGAGTAATGTGGGTGAGACTGTAGAGTAATGGGGGTGAGACTGTAGAGTAATGGGGGTGAGACTGTAGAGTAATGGGGGTGAGACTGTAGAGTAATGGGGGTGAGACTGTAGAGTAATGGGGGTGAGACTGTAGAGTAATGGGGGTGAGACTGTAGAGTAATCGGGGTGAGACTGCAATCAGGCTTTAAATAGGTAAATGTATAATATAAAAAAAGGGAATGATCCTGTAGCGATTTAAACCTGACGATAATTTTTTTAAACTGGTTTAAAACATGTGTCCATAAACAGGCTCAAGTAAAACCGTCGGAAAAATATGACTAAAAGGACATTAGCAACGTGCACAGAGGAAAAGAAAACCTAACAAATAAAAAAACAAACTACTACTACTACTATTACTCAATCAAGTGAATGATTGCTTGAAGTAATGTTACGTTTTGCTTACTTTACGAGCTACAGGGATTTCATTAGCTTCCAATTTATCACCGGAGGAATTACCAGAGACTCCTGAATCACCAGAAACTCTTGAGTTACAAGAGACTCATGAGACAAAGCCATCGAACGCTGTGTAATTGATAACATTGCCAGAAGCAAATAGCCCCAACCCCCTCTCCCTTTCCCCAAATCTTTTTAAACAATTGACCAGGGCGGCCACAGTCTCCCCGGTCTCAGGTCAGCATCTGTCAGTTATTTTCTCTTAACTCACAGGCTCGACGGTCCAGGCAGCGAGAACTATCACAGGAAAGTGGTTTGAAAGATGGCCACTTGATCAGGCGTCTCCACACTCCCTCGAGCAGCCTTGCGGTGACAATGAAACATGAGGTCTAGTGACGCCACTGGGGGTGGACAGAAAGAGGTGAAAGGAGAGACATAATTGCAGCGGCGTACCCCTAGGTTTAAAATCAATGGGAGCGCAAGATCTCAAAAACTTTACGTGGGGTGAGACTCAGGCCGTGTTGAACAAAAAAGTTATAATAAAAGGATATACGTGAGCCTTACAGGACACCACTAAACAACGGCAAAAAAGCCTTCGTCAGCGGGTGAAAACTACTCTTAACACAAAATAAAACAATACTTAGCTGCAGAAATCCATCCTTCTAGTTGATGGAATCCTGGAGCTAATTTTTATTTTGTATAGTTTATTTCAGGACTGGAACTGATTAAAAAACATTGCTTTATTAATCGGGAAGAAATTTAATCGATTAATTGATTAATTTCGATTAATTATATTTTTATAACGGCATATATTGATCCCGTTAAGTTGCGATTCTTTATTTCGCGAAATCGGTTAAGTCGCTGTAATTCCACGGCTCCATAATTTTGTGACGTAACACAGCAAATACGTTCTGCTATGCAAGAAATAAGGAAGAAAAACATTTTTTGCTTACGTAAGCACGTCTAAATAAATAATAATAATAATACAAGGGAAAAGTATGTAAGTTACAAAAAATATAAATTATTAATAAATTGGAAAATATTAGAGAGATTATCTTAAATTTTAATCCAATTGTAATCGATCAAATTAATTTTAATCGATTAATGATTAATTATTCGATTAATCGTTAAAATTTTTAGTTTCCGCAAACCCATTTTATTTGTTTTTGTTTATTAGTTGCGTCCTGTTGGGCTCTCGTTTTAGGGGGCGCCGACGCATTGTTGGTCTGTAGACATGCGCACTGTGGTTAGCTACCTTCCCCCCACCCTGTACCACTCTAGCTTACCAACAATAAACTGCGATTGACCGACCCTGACGATGGTCACCATGTTCGGAAAAAGGGGGGAAAAGAACGGGCGGAAACATAAATATTTTTAGAAATTAAACAATAATGATTCCGCTGGGGCTTGAACCCAGGACCTTCCGCGTGTTAGGTGGATGTAATAACCACTACACTACCAAACACATGTTATTCTGAGAAGGAGTAATAAAATGTGATTGGTCGACCACAACGAGGGTCACTCTTATTGTCATTGTGATGGTGTATATAGATTTTTCTCGAATAAAATAAAGTCTACCCGATGTTTCAGAGTAATGTTGACAGAGAGATGAAGGACAATTTAAATATTGAATCATAGCGAGGGAAAACATGTTCAGCCCTTAAAAATTGAATAATAAAATTACTTGATTTGAAAATTGTGTTTACATGGTTAAAGACTTTTCCTTTTCAATCATAATACTAAGAAATTAACCGTTATGGAAAAAAAATTCAATAGATAACATAAAAATAAATCTGACAACTTCGACAATTTGAATGATATGTGTAATATTAACTTGTAACTTTTAACAAAACTTAGTGTTGGCTGTCTCCTGGCATTGGGTCAGCTTGGCTGTCTCCAGGCATTGGGTCAGCTTGGCTGTCTCCTGGCATTGGGTCAGCTTGGCTGTCTCCTGGCATTGGGTCAGCTTGGCTGTCTCCTGGCATTGGGTCAACTTGGCTGTCTCCTGGCATTGGGTCAACTTGGCTGTCTCCTGGCATTGGGTCAACTTGGCTGTCTCCGGGCATTGGGTCAACTTGGCTGTCTCCTGGCATTGGGTCAACTTGGCTGTCTCCTGGCATTGGGTCAACTTGGCTGTCTCCGGGCATTGGGTCAACTTGGCTGTCTCCTGGCATTGGGTCAACTTGGCTGTCTCCAGGCATTGGGTCAACTTGGCTGTCTCCTGGCATTGGGTCAACTTGACTGTCTCCTGGCATTGGGTCAACTTGGCTGTCTCCTGGCATTGGGTCAACTTGGCTGTCTCCTGGCATTGGGTCAACTTGGCTGTCTCCGGGCATTGGGTCAACTTGGCTGTCTCCTGGCATTGGGTCAACTTGGCTGCTGGTTCGTGGCATTGGGTCAACTTGCCTGCTGGTTCGTGGCATTGGGTCAACTTGCCTGCTGGTTCGTGGCATTGGGTCAACTTGGCTGTCTCCTGGCATTGGGTCAACTTGCCTGCTGGTTCGTGGCATTGGGTCAACTTGGCTGTCTCCTGGCATTGGGTCAACTTGGCTGTCTCCTGGCATTGGGTCAACTTGGCTGTCTCCTGGCATTGGGTCAACTTGGCTGTCTCCTGGCATTGGGTCAACTTGGCTGTCTCCAGGCATTGGGTCAACTTGGCTGTCTCCTGGCATTGGGTCAACTTGGCTGTCTCCTGGCATTGGGTCAGCTTGCCTGCTGGTTCGTGGCATTGGGTCAACAAACTCATTATTTTTATTTGGTTAAAAAATAATTTAAAAACCTATAATAGTATAAGACTGTTATTTGTATTCGCGTGGCAGCATTGACCGTTTACTTTTGGTTGTGAATCCATCTACTACCGATAGGGCAAGGAACTAATAACGTTTTATGTGTGGAAGTTCTCTGAAATCTTAACGACTGTTAGACAATATTAGGAGGTAATGAATATAGTACGGTCTATATTACTCAATATATAATAAATACTGTATTTTAAAATTTTTTAAAAACTATAAAAAAAAGAGGAAATAAATTAGTTAAATTATATTTTAATCAAATCAATGTTCTCTCGAAGTTGCGCCCACGCAGATATCTGCCAAACTCCGACACATAGCAATTTGGAGTACCCGCGAAGCAAATTTTGATATATCTTTGTTGTGGCGGATTCGTTGTCCTGGGGATCTAGGTCCTCCCTTTGCCACAGATGTCAACCAGCGTCGTCAACACCGACAGAGTCTCGGCTGGTGAATGGAAACACAAAGTACAACACTGGACGTTGGAAGTAGTCACCAACACTGGACGTAGGAAGTAGTCACCAACACTGGACGTTGGAAGTATTCACCAACACTGGACGTTGGAAGTATTCACCAAAACTGGACGTTGGAAGTATTCACCAACACTGGACGTTGGAAGTATTCACCAACACTGGACGTTGGAAGTATTCACCAACACTGGACGTTGGAAGTAGTCACCAACACTGGACGTTGGAAGTATTCACCAACACTGGACATTGGAAGTATTCAACAAAACTGGACGTTGGAAGTATTCACCAACACTGGACGTTGGAAGTAGTCACCAACACTGGACGTTGGAAGTATTGACCAACACTGGACGTTGGAAGTATTCACCAACACTGGACGTTGGAAGTAATCACCAACACTGGACGTTGGAAGTATTGACCAACACTGGACGTTGGAAGTATTGACCAACACTGGACGTTGGAAGTATTCACCAACACTGGACGTTGGAAGTATTGACCAACACTGGACGTTGGAAGTATTGACCAACACTGGACGTTGGAAGTATTGACCAACACTGGACGTTGGAAGTATTGACCAACACTGGACGTTGGAAGTATTGACCAACACTGGACGTTGGAAGTATTGACCAACACTGGACGTTGGAAGTATTGACCAACACTGGACGTTGGAAGTATTGACCAACACTGGACGTTGGAAGTATTGACCAACACTGGACGTTGGAAGTATTGATAAACACTGGACGTTTGAAGTATTGACCAAAACTGGACGTTTGAAGTATTGACCAAAACTGGACGTTGGAAGTATTCACCAACACTGGACGTTGGAAGTATTCACCAACACTGGACGTTGGAAGTATTGACCAACACTGGACGTTGGAAGTAGTCACCAACACTGGACGTTGGAAGTATTCACCAACACTGGACATTGGAAGTATTCAACAAAACTGGACGTTGGAAGTATTGACCAACACTGGACGTTGGAAGTATTGACCAACACTGGACATTGGAAGTATTGACCAACACTGGACGTTGGAAGTATTCACCAACACTGGACGTTGGAAGTAATCACCAACACTGGACGTTGGAAGTATTGACCAACACTGGACGTTGGAAGTATTGACCAACACTGGACGTTGGAAGTATTGACCAACACTGGACGTTGGAAGTATTGACCAACACTGGACGTTGGAAGTATTGACCAACACTGGACGTTGGAAGTATTGACCAACACTGGACGTTGGAAGTATTGACCAACACTGGACGTTGGAAGTATTGACCAACACTGGACGTTGGAAGTATTGACCAACACTGGACGTTGGAAGTATTGACCAACACTGGACGTTGGAAGTATTGAACAACACTGGACGTTGGAAGTATTGACCAACACTGGACGTTGGAAGTATTGACCAAAACTGGACGTTGGAAGTATTCACCAACACTGGACGTTGGAAGTATTGACCAACACTGGACGTTCGAAGTATTCACCAAAACTGGACGTTGGAAGTATTCACCAACACTGGACGTTGGAAGTATTTTTCCAGGGTCATTATGAATATATAATAATAATAATAATAAAAATAAATTTATTATTTATATAGCGCTGTATCCCAGTAAGGAACAAGGCTCACAGCGCTTTACATGAAAGACATAACATACCTATAAATATTAAATTAACTTTCATATCATAACAAACACAAAAATTACAGTTCATTATACATAAGCTACGCTAATCATTTACAAGAAATGTTGCTTCATTAATTTTGAAAATAAATGTTGAAAAAATGTGTCTTAAGTGCAGTCTTGAAGGACTTGGTTGTTGGAATACTACGTATGTGAAATGGTAGAGAATTCCATTGTTTGGCTGCACAAAAAGAGATCGACCTTTCACCAAATGTTTTGGTGCATGTCGTAGGAACAGAGAGAACGCGTGTGTCTGCAGAAGATCGTAGCTGGCGAGTGGGTGAGTAGATCGACAAAAGTTCAGTAAGATACGATGGGCATGAGTCCGAAAAGAAGTTGTGACAGAGAACGGCCAGTTTGTAATCAATACGGGCTTGTATAGGCAGCCAATGAAGTGAGTGAAGAAGTGGAGTAACATGGTCATGTTTTTTTGCCTTGAGCACCAGTCTGGCAGCTGAATTTTGAACTTTCTCTAGTTTTTCAATGCATTGTTTTGGCGCACCTGACAGAAGAGAATTGCAGTAATCCATACGAGCTAGTACAAGAGCACAGACTAGAGTTTTTGTTGCACTAACTGTTAAGTAATGACGGATTGAGCTGATCTGACGAATGGCAGTGTAGGCAGAGCGACAGATGTGATTGATGAAGTTGTTAATAGACATGTTGTCAGAAATAATGTAGCCAAGATTCCTAGTCGATGTCGTGAACAGAATATCCGAACTGGCTACGTGAATTGATTTCGGAAGAGACAAAGTACTGCGTGATTTATTGTTGCAAAATAGAAGTGCTTCAGTCTTGTCATCATTCAGCTTGAGTTTGCTGAACGTCATCCAAGACTTTACCTCACCAATGCACTCTTGCATCAATTGGACAGCGGAGTCCAAATTAGAGGGATCTGTGTGAGTATATAGCTGAGTATCATCTGCAAATGATTGGCTTTTAACTGAATGCTTTTCGAGCAGTAGAAGTAGTGGCATTGTATACAGCACAAAAAGTACCGGACCCAAAACATAGCCCTGAGGCACACCATAAAGCAAGTCTGCTTTGTGAGATATACAGCCATCTACTGATAATACCTGTGATCTGTTAGATAAGTATGATTGAAACCAAGCCAGAACTGAGCCAGAAATTCCAAAATATTTTTGCATGGTTTTCAGCAGTGTTTGATGGTCGACAGTGTCAAAGGCTGCACTAAGATCTAAGAGGACCAATATAGAAATTTTCCCACTGTCCAGTGCGAGTAGGAGGTCATTTGTTACCTTTAACAGGGTGGTCTCTGTGCTGTGAGAAGGTCTGTAGGCCGACTGATTGGGACTTAGAAGAGTGTGGTCATTTAGATAAGCAAAAAGTTGTTTTAAGACTAGTTTTTCAATGACTTTCGACAAAAATGAAATATTAGACACAGGTCGATAGTTGTTTAAATTGTTTTGGTCTAACTCTTGTTTTTTCAGCAAGGGTTTTATAATAGCAGATTTACATAATGAAGGAAAGGTGCCAGATTTTAGACTTTCATTAACTATATTTGTTACTGTTGAGAGTAAGAGATCTAATGACTCAACCAATAGTGGAGTGGGGATGGGATCAAGAGAGCAGGACGTTGGCTTAGATTTTAGAATAATACTTTTGACCTCATTTTCATATAAATTAGGGTTCTACCGGCCGGCCGGATTTATGAAGGAAATCCTGCAGGAACCGAAGCTGGGACCGGATTTTTATGACAATCTGCATCTGCTCTTTCTGAAGCTTTGAGTCTATCAATTGTTTGGTTGATTGGGATTGGAGGAGAAAGAATCTTTAAGGTAAAACGTTAAAATATGAGATTCGTGCTTTCTGCAACATTTCATGTCCTGATATTTAACAATTTGAGCGAAATATTGGCAGTGCGAACATGATTGTGAAACCATTCCTGATCCTTCGAAATCAGTCCTGCTGTATCTAATTCCGATTTATGAACAACACATTCAGGAGATGCGCATTTCATGCTATTTTGACATAAAACTAATTCTGATGTTTCACAAAAAATTTTCAAAATTATTTTTAAAGTTATCTAAATTTTACTAAAAAAATATAAAGTAGAAAAAATAATAATAAATGTGTGACGTCACACATGACCCCACTCCCCCCTGTCACAAAGTGTCACACTTTCTTACACCTCCCCCCCCCCTCGGAGCTTGACGTTCTTTATGAGGGCCCCTATGCAGCTGGGAAGCGAAGTCAATAGTGCGCTCGCCTCACAAGCTGAGGTGCGTGGGATCTAACCCACGCTAAGCCAAAATACTAATGTTAATTACTGACTATCTCTAAAAAAAAGTCCTCCGCTGACTTTGAGAGGAGATGGGCGCCGCAAAGTCTATCAAGCCCCGATAAATTCTAATAGAAACATTAGAACCCCCTACGAGGCTATGGGAAAAAAAAATAATTAAAAAAAAATAATAATAACTTTCACATCGTTCCAAGTCCGTATAGACCCAGACTCTCTTCTCACTTCGTGTTCTGATCAGCTCTCCCCACGTGTCACATTACGACCCATTCTCTCTTCTCGCTTCGTGTTCTGATCAGCTCTCCCCCATGTCACATCACGACCCAGTCTCTCTTCTCACTTCGTGTTCTGATCAGCTCTCCCCCGTGTCACATCACGACCCGGCCTCTCTTCTCACTTCGTGTTGTGATCAGCTCTCCCCCGTGTCACATCACGACCCAGTCTCTCTTCTCACTTCGTGTTGTGATCAGCTCTCCCCCGTGTCACATCACTACCCAGTCTCTCTTCTCAATTCGTGTTGTGAACAGCTCTCAACCGTGTCAAATCACGACCCAGTCTCTCTTCTCACTTCGTGTTGTGATCAGATCTCCCCCGTGTCACATCACGACCCGGTCTCTCTTCTCACTTCGTGTTCTGATCAGCTCTCCCCCGTGTCACTTCACGACCCAGTCTCTCTTCTGACTTCGTGTTGTGATCAACTCTCCCCCGTGTCACATCACGACCCAGTCTCTCTTCTCACTTCGTGTTCTGATCAGCTCCCCCCGTGTCACTTCACGACCCAGTCTCTCTTCTCACTTCATGTTGTGATCAGCTCTCCCCCGTGTCACATCCAGACCCAGTCTCTCTTCTCACTTCGTGTTCTGATCAGTTCTCACCTGTTTCACATCACGACCCAGTCTCTCTTCTCACTTCGTGTTGTGATCAGCTCTCCCCCGTGTCACTTCACGACCCGGTCTCTCTTCTCACGTCGTGTTGTGATCAGCTCTCCCCCGTGTCACATCACGACCCAGTCTCTCTTCTCACTTCGTGTTGTGAACAGCTCTCAACCGTGTCAAATCACGACCCAGTCTCTCTTCTCACTTCGTGTTGTGATCAGCTCTCCCCCGTGTCACATCACGACCCGGTCTCTCTTCTCACTTCGTGTTCTGATCAGCTCTCCCCCGTGTCACTTCACGACCCAGTCTCTCTTCTCACTTCGTGGTCTGATCAGCTCGCCCCCGTGTCACATCCAGACCCAGTCTCTCATCTCACTTCGTGTTGTGATCAGCTCTCCCCCATGTCACATCACGACCCAGTCTCTCTTCTCATTTCGTGTTCTGATCAGCTCTACCCCGTGTCACATCCAGACCCAGTCTCTCATCTCACTTCGTGTTGTGATCAGCTCTCCCCCGTGTCACATCCAGACCCAGTCTCTCTTCTCACTTCGTGTTCTGATCAGTTCTCACCTGTTTCACATCACGACCCAGTCTCTCTTCTCATTTTGTGTTGTGATCAGCTCTCCCCCGTGTCACTTCACGACCCGGTCTCTCTTCTCACTTCGTGTTGTGATCAGCTCTCCCCTGTGTCACATCACGACCCAGTCTCTCTTCTCACTTCGTGTTGTGATCAGCTCTCCACCGTGTCAAATCACGACCCAGTCTCTCTTCTCACTTCGTGTTGTGATCAGCTCTCCCCTGTGTCAAATCACGACCCAGTCTCTCTTCTCACTTCGTGTTGTGATCAGCTCTCCCCCGTGTCACTTCACGACCCAGTCTCTCTTCTCACTTCGTGTTGTGATCGGCTCTCCACCGTGTCACATCCAGTACCAGTCTCTCATCTCACTTCGTGTTGTGATCAGCTCTCCCCCGTGTCACATCCAGACCCAGTCTCTCTTCTCACTTCGTGTTGTGATCAGCTCTCCCCCGTGTCACTTCACGACCCAGTCTCTCTTCTCACTTCGTGTTGTGATCAGCTCTCCCCCGTGTCACTTCACGACCCAGTCTCTCTTCTCACTTCGTGTTGTGATCAGCTCTCCCCCGTGTCACATCACGACCCAGTCTCTCTTCTCAATTCGTGTTCTGATCAGCTCTCCCCCGTGTCACATCACGACCCAGTCTCTCTTCTCACTTCGTGTTCTGATCAGCTCCCCCCCCCGTGTCACATCACGACCCAGTCTCTCTTCTCACTTCGTGTTCTGATCAGCTCCCCCCCCCCTTGTCGCCCACACCACACTAGTTATAGCCCGTCTTCCTTCATGAATCCATAACTGACCAAAATTCCCACTATTATTCACGAGTAAACTCTTCTTTTAAGTCACTATCTGACTAGAGCTCACAACAATCATTCCATTTAATGCCAGTGATTCTCACACCACAACATACACGGTATCCGAGTTGTAAGATTTTCTATAGAAAAAATTGACAATATTCACATGATTTATTTTATAATTAAAAAAAATTAATTGATTTAATTGGGTTTGTTTTTTTTCTTTTTTTTTCTAATGAATGAACGAAACGTAGAGGGAGCATAGATTTTTAAAGTCACTTATGTCTATTTAACAGAACAACTACTTGATAAACGAATACACACTAACACACCAGTCATTTTATCATCTGTAATAACGAGATAACAAGAAGAGGAAGACAGTAGGTGAAAACTAAAATTTCAGCCTCTTTTTACCTCTCGTCTACTCTTACTAGCACTAATGGGCTGTCCACTCTCCAGTAACGAGTCCAACCTCCGATCGGCCCTAAACAGACCGGAACACAAATTATGTCATAATGGGTTGGGGCACTGCAGTGTTCAGTGCCCTTATCTTTACGCTGTCACTACCACTGAAGCTCAAGGGACTTTGGATACGCCAGATAGTGCCACAATGCCGCCAGACAGTGCCACAATGCCGCGGTCTAATAATGAATGACCGACCCGAGGAAAATATCCGCTGAATGGATTCAGGCAAAGCCGGCCCTACGGTCAGCCCCCCCCCTTCCTCTGCTGACCAAACGCCGCGGACGTGGTCATTATTAGGTGAACACTTTACAAACAAGACGGCGATGACCAGTTGAGTGGATGAGGTCAGATTTAAATATTAGGATTCAGGGGCGTTGATTCACTGATAGTGTCGGCTTTTTGAGCAGACGCTAATTGTTACACAAAGACACCGATTGGAACACAAAGACACCGATTGGAACACAAAGACACCAATTTGAACACAAAGACACCAATTGGAACACAAAGACACCAATTTGAACACAAAGACACCAATTGGAACACAAAGACACCAATTGGAACACAAAGACACCAAATGGAACACAAAGACACCGATTGGAACACAAAGACACCAATTTGAACACAAAGACACCAATTGGAACACAAAGACACCAAATGGAACACAAAGACACCAATTGGAACACAAAGACACCACATGGAACACAAAGACACCAATTGGAACACAAAGACACCAATTGGAACACAAAGACACCAATTGGAACACAAAGACACCAATTGGAACACAAAGACACCAAATGGAACACAAAGACACCAATTGGCACACAAAGACACCAATTGGAACACAAAGACACCGATTGTAACACAAAGACACTAAACGGAACACAAAGACACCAATTGGAAAACAAAGACACCAAATGGAACACAAATACACCAATTGGAACACAAACACACCAAATGGAACACAAAGACAGCAATTGGAACACAAACACACCAATTGGAACAGAAAGACACCAAATGGAACACAAAGACGCCAATTGGAACATTAGACACCAATCGAAAAACACAAATTGGAACACAAAGACACCAATTAGAACACAAAGACACCAATAAAAAAACACCAATTGGAACAAAAAGACACCATTGGGTACACAAAGACAACAATAAAAAACCAGAAAAAAAAATCAAAACACAAAGACACCAACAGGAACACAAGAACACAAAACTGGAACACAAATACACCGTTTGAAACACACAATCACCAATCGTAACAAAAAGATACGAACTGTAATACCAAGTCGTTCTTTTACTTGGATGCAAACTAACAAGTCACATTTTGTAGGAGAATCCAGACAAACTGTCTCAGGACACGGCTCTGGATATATTCAAAGTTTTGATGTCCTCTCGACACGCCTCTGAATATTTTCAAAACTTTGATGTACCCTCGTCACGCCTCTGGATATTTTCAAAGCTTTGAGATCCTCTCGAAACGCCTCTAGATATTTTCAAAGTTTTGAGATCCTCTCATTATATACATTAATTAAAACTAACGATTTCTGAAATAATCTCCGTCCCAAAATGTCTTGGTTTGTTGTTCAAACGGAAGAGGAGGTTAAACGGCTTCCGGGCAAAGGCAATTAAATGGCCCAATTAGCAGATTTTTTACATCAGAATCCCAGATATCGTATTTTGAAATGTCCTTGCCCTTGCCACGAGTGGCTATTTTGTCTGACCATATTGCGTGTCGTGCTGACATGACTAATCCTAAAGTATGCCACATCTTTAACGGAAATCGTCATTAAAAAGTCATTAACAAAGATAAAGTTATTGAGATGGACAAACTGTTAATATTGAGCTAAGTCATTTTCATTAACAATGATTTGGGGAATCATTTACATTAATAATGAGTTGGAGAATTAATAACATGACATTTTTAAGATTGGGAAGTTGGTTAAATCACTGAATCTGTTGGTTAATAGAAGTTGAATCCCATGACTCACTAGTATAGAGTGTTAAAATACCAAACCCTTAAATAGTTGCTGAAAAGTTACTCGGACGTTTTAATCATTCAAATAATGAGCTGTATGTAAATAATAATTATTCAACAACCACTACCGTACTTTCTCCTATAAACAAAACCATTACAGTGCGAAAGTTTCCTGGCTACCCTGTTATCTACATGGACATCAGTAAAACTTTTTGAACAGGGTTTTTGTCATGTTTTCTTTATATACTCTTTGAAAGTAAAAGTAAGAGTCAGAATTCAGTCCCATTGTTACAATGAGTGTTCAATTTTTAGTTTTAAAAAAGATCAGACGTGTTATTTCATCTCATCCTAGACCCCAGTAAAGAGTCAGATAAGATTCGTTAAATTAAAACAAAGATCAGCTGACCAGACGAGTAAGTAATGACTGACCAGACGAGTAACTAATGGCTGACCAGACGAATAAGTAATGACTGACCAGACGAGTAACTAATGGCTGACCAGACGAGTAAATAATGACTGACCAGACGAGTAACTAATGGCTGACCAGACGAGTAAGTAATGACTGACCAGACGAGTAACTAATGACTGACCAGACGAGTAAGTAATGACTGACCAGACGAGTAACTAATGACTGACCAGACGAGTAACTAATGACTGACCAGACGAGTAACTAATGACTGACCAGACGAGTAACTAATGGCTGACCAGACGAGTACGTAATGACTGACCAGACGAGTAACTAATGACTGACCAGACGAGTAAGTAATGACTGACCAGACGAGTAACTAATGACTGACCAGACGAGTAAGTAATGACTGACCAGACGAGTAACTAATGACTGACCAGACGAGTAACTAATGACTGACCAGACGAGTAACTAATGACTGACCAGACGAGTAAGTAATGACTGACCAGACGAGTAACTAATGACTGACCAGACGAGTAAGTAATGACTGACCAGACGAGTAACTAATGACTGACTAGACGAGTAACTAATGACTGACCAGACGAGTAACTAATGACTGACCAGACGAGTAACTAATGGCTGACCAGACGAGTAACTAATGGCTGACCAGACGAGTAACTAATGGCTGACCAGACGAGTAACTAATGGCTGACCAGACGAGTAAGTAATGGCTGACCAGACGAGTAACTAATGGCTGACCAGACGAGTAAGTAATGACTGACCAGACGAGTAACTAATGACTGAACAGACGAGTAACTAATGGCTGACCAGACGAGTAAGTAATGACTGACCAGACGAGTAACTAATGACTGAACAGACGAGTAACTAATGGCTGACCAGACGAGTAAGTAATGACTGACCAGACGAGTAACTAATGGCTGACCAGACGAGTAACTAATGGCTGACCAGACGAGTAAGTAATGACTGACCAGACGAGTAACTAATGACTGAACAGACGAGTAACTAATGGCTGACCAGACGAGTAAGTAATGACTGAACAGACGAGTAACTAATGGCTGACCAGACGAGTAAGTAATGACTGACCAGACGAGTAACTAATGACTGAACAGACGAGTAACTAATGGCTGACCAGACGAGTAAGTAATGACTGACCAGACGAGTAACTAATGACTGAACAGACGAGTAACTAATGGCTGACCAGACGAGTAAGTAATGACTGACCAGACGAGTAACTAATGGCTGACCAGACGAGTAAGTAATGACTGACCAGACGAGTAACTAATGACTGAACAGACGAGTAACTAATGGCTGACCAGACGAGTAAGTAATGACTGACCAGACGAGTAACTAATGACTGAACAGACGAGTAACTAATGGCTGACCAGACGAGTAAGTAATGACTGACCAGACGAGTAAGTAATGACTGACCAGACGTAAGTAATGACTGATCAGACATCCGGGTATGACGTATCGTCAACTGTTGGGTTAGTAAAGTTGGACGCTCTCTGGTGTATTTAAGACAGGGTCAATAATCTCATTAAGTGAACCAAAATTAACCCGTACAAAATTACAACACATTAAAAAAAAATTAAAGAAATTTTCGTCTTTTTTTGTTTTGTCAGGGTGTTTTTTTTTCCTTTCTAAAACTATTTTAGTTAAAAGGTGGGGTCTGGGGTGGGGGTAAGAATTCGGACTTTGATCTATTTACTTTGGATCATATTTCAAAAAGAGGAAATATTTTAGAAAAAGGAAACAAAAAAATCTTGAAGTAAAAACGACAAGTATCGCCATACACAGAAGATGTGTCTAATACAAACAATAAGTATTCGATATGAAAGTATTGTTCACTTTAATCCTAGGTATGGAAGCAATCCGACATGAAGATTAATTTGTGAGTGCTCTGGTAGTGAACAATTCTAACATGTGGCCACCAATACGCGGGGTATCGTTGTTCTATCACAAAGACACTACCAGACTGCCACCCAGTCTAACCATATCAATGGGATGAGTTGGGGGGGGGAGGAGGGCGTCTCCTCTTCTTCAATTATACTGACTCCCACGGTTCCTCAATCTCCCCCCTTGGGGGTCGAGTTCAAAGCCCCGTACTTTAGTCACGTGATCCAGTGTACGTGATCCAGTCAAGTCAGTGCCTCTCTGAGTGGTCTCAATAACATTTGAAAGCAGGGTTGCCATATTGGCCTTTTTAAGACCAAATTTTCAAAATTGGGCCTTTTTTAAGAGGGTTTGGCCTCAAATGTTTTAAGGCTTTTTTCTCTTTTTCTTTGAAAAAAATAATATATATATATATATTATATATTTAATATATATATAAATAATCTTTATCACAAAACAAAAAAATCAATTAAAAAAAATTCGCCAATAAGTCAATAACCTTATTAATTATTTTGTATTTTTGAATAGCTTACGTGTATGTTAGTCATTAAGTTTTAAAAAAAAATTAACGAAGAGGCTATTAAGAAAAAGCCAGATATAGACGCTATTGTTAGAGTCAGGGCTGAGCTTTTGCTTACAAATAAATGAAGTAAGGACTTTCTCATGTCACCAATAAAAAAAAGAATGCTTGATGACTTGACATCTGATGAAGTTTATAATAATACTGCAGTCTAGAGGAAAAGGATGACCTGAAGCTTTTCTTTCAAATTTGTATGTTAGTATCATAGTCTATTTATTTTGTGAGTACAACCATACATACGAACATTGGTATTTACACATTTATTATCCCTTTTCTCCTGGTTCTACCATTTTAAATAGTTAAATAATTTTCCACCGTTATGAGCCGTCCATAAATGACGTCACGCGATTTTGGAAGATTTTCAATGTATTTCCACCCCCCCCCCACACCCCTTGTTACACGTAATCAAGAGCTAGACCCTTTCCAATATGACGTCACAGTTCTTAAAAGCACCCTCCACCTCGTCATACATCGCCACAAATCTTTGACCCCCTCCCGCCCCGTGCGTGACGTCATTTAAAAAAAAACATTTTTCATATAACATAAGTTTGGCCTTTTTTATGGCCTTTTTTGGCAGTCAGTTTGGCCTTTTACCCAAATTACAATCTGGCAACCCTGTTTGAAAGGGCAGACGGTACCTAACATTCCCGGTTCACTGACGTTCTTAGTGAGGACATAGGTGTTTCCCTTGGCGGAAAAAAAACACGGAGGAAATTATTGTACAATCACGTTCAATCCATTCTTCGGTGTCCATATTGGGTTCCCGAATAATATGCAACCACGTTTGACAGCAAGTTAAACAAAATTTCTCCTTGCTTCAATCAGTATTGCACTAAATTCCCTTTCAAGAAGGCGGAACCTAAAATTTGCCTTCAACTGTACACTAATCACCTTAAGTTTTGTTGTCGGGTTATCCAACACAATTCATGCTTACAATTAAGTAGAGATTTGTTGGTCACATTCCATCTTAATGATCAAGTTTTAGACGATTATTTAGGATCTCTTGAAAGTTATTTAAAAAGTAATTCCTTTACCACATTTAATTTGTACAAATTCGGAGTGTGTGTGTGGAGGGGGAGGGGGAGTGGGGGGTGAAATGGGGAAGGGCGCACAGTCGAGCAAACTTCAGAAACGGATCTTATAAGCCTTATAGGAGGGAGGTAAAGTGTTTGCTGGTGATCTTATGGCGAGATGTGAATCATTTCTTCTTACTGGACTGTGAGCTGTCACAACCAACTTATCACATGTATTCTTGTAGCTGACCAATTGACATGCACTTAAAGACAATCAACTTATCACATGTATCCTTGTAGCTGACCAATGGACTTGCACTTAAAGACAGCCAACTTATCACGTGTATCTTTGTAGCTGACCAATCGACATGCACTTAAAGACAACCAACTTATCACGTGTATCTTTGTAGCTGACCAATGGACATGCACTTAAAGACAATCAACTTATCACGTGTATCCTTGTAGCTGACCAATTGACATGCACTACTTAAACATGCACGGTAGCTTCATGACATTTTAGATTTAATCCACGAAATGATCCAAGCGCCCCCCCTCCCTTTGTTTGTGTTGCCGTTATAAAAGTATTGGTTTAGACTACACCTCGACTTCCTACTCAAGGACTCTCACACCTCCCTGGCCGCCATTCATTTAGTGTTTGGCACGCGGAAACTGATATCATTCCTCAACACCCGATATTTGCCACACGATATCTCCGGGCTGAAACTTAAAGCCCGGCCATGTTGTGTTTGAGCGTGCCAAATGATTCAGATTTCATGGGACAGTCGCCTGCAAGTCTTATGGGTGTGGCAGGAACGAGGAAGCGGAAATGCGTGGTCAGATCACGTGTCCCCATTGTGAATTGACAACAATGCTTATCTGTCAAGCATTGTTTAAACCGGGATAGTATGTTATATTGTTTATGATCATACTACTTTTAGCCAAACAAATACTTGAATAACTACTTTAATATTTTATAAATTATACATTTGAAAGAAGCGATTGTCTTTTAGAACAGGGGTGGGCAAAGAAATGTGGGACGGCTGGGGTACCGATGGTCACGGGTTCGAATCCATGTGAAGGCGAGGATATGTTTCCGGAGCCTAGGACGTCCCTGAGTCCACCCAGCTTCGAATGGGTACCTAACACTAGTTAGGGAAATAAATGCGGCTGGGTAATGCGTGGAACCCTCATAGCCGTGGCCTGTGAACGCTGCATCACTTGCCAACAGGCCATCCGTCATGGTCTGTGGACTCAATAATCTTCTGTATAAAAGAAGCGTCTGTACAGATGAGACATGATAAAGCGGGCTACATACGGCCCACAATATAGCTTTTAGTGGCACGCCAAGACATTCAGTGCACCCTTGAAATGTGATCGGGTGCACTTGTCTCCTTAAACTGATTATATAATTAAATGAACTAGTAGCTAGAAATCTTTTTCTCCGGATCAACGTTCCCCTCGTCGATTTAAAAAAGACGATTTTGACGGGTCAACGATGGGAGCGTTGAATTATTAAAACTGGATTGTTTCGTTTCTTTTCATAGCAATTGAACTAACATTAGTTTGAATGTTATCTAGAATGATTTGCCTTTAATAAAAAAAGTGGGAAATTCTATGTTTGAATGTGTTTTTACCGCAAAAGAAACGTTTGAAAGGCTAGTTTTCATTTTAGTTTTTACGTTTGTTTACAAACATGGATATTCAAGCTGCCCATCTGATTATCGATCCAATATTATTTTAAATACAACGATGCTGAACAAGAAAAAGGTATTGTTCTTTATGATGATTCAGATAGCAATTTTAAATTGCCGATGAATCATACGCCTAGTGCTAGTAAGTGTAGTGAAATTGAGAACGAAGTTGACAAGTCCTCTGTTGATAAACAACAAGCCCCGCCCCGTCTCAAACGCCTTGATGAACTGATAAAAGTTGCACTAAAAATAATAATATAGACAATGTAGAGTCTAATTTGAAAGCTGCTAAACTTTTTCACTAAAACTAAGTGCAATTTGGATAGAATTTCTATAGTATAGCTTAAATTTCAATTGTAAACACGTCAATTTGTGTATTTTATTCCTGTTTGGATGACCATGAATATTGAGCTATATTTTTTAACGCAAAGTCCCTTCGAAAAAATTGCGTTTTAGATTCGAAATGTCTGTCAACTTGACAATGCAACTCCTCCTGAACCATACCAGATAGAGGGTTCGGGTCTCTTGCAAATATGCTAAGAAGGTTCCAAGGATGTGCAGTGGCCAAAAAAATACCGACAAGGTTGACTAGATTTCCTGGAAAATAAAATAAAAAATATAACCGAAAAAATATCAGTATTTTGTCAATTTCTCGCCAACCATAACATCGATCGTGTTGAAACAAACGTGAAACAATAGCTAATAATATTTAGAACAATTTTGAAGATGATTTTTCCAAAAATCGCTTTTTGTTCGACACCCGCAATTTTAGAAGAAATTTTTAAAAGCAATTGTTTTGTTTACTTTTATAATTATTGATTTGAAATGATTTTTAATGTAATCTAGAATGATAGTTAATTGGGTTTTCCCGCTTTGTGAATGCTTATGTTAGATTGTGGCGTGGTGCACATTATATTGACACATTCTTGGTGTGATGTAGCGTGAGGGGATATGACGTCATTGTATTTACTTTCAGAATTACTTAATTGAATCGACTTTTAATATAATCTAGAATGATTTCCCTTGAATAAATAATCGGAAATTCTTTGTTGGAAATTGCGTTTAAATACGCCATCGAGTTTTTATTACTTAATTTTATTTTTTTTTAAATGTGAAGTTATGTCTGTTTGCTGTAAATATGAATATAATCATACATTAAATTAAACAACCCTTAAAAACAAAGGTTCTGATTATAAATCTCTTATATATGAGAGATAACTAAAAGTATTGATTATGTTCAATATAAACGCACCGTGCGACAGACTCCTGTGATATCGAGGGCTGTAGTGAATCTCCGGTGACCCGTGGAGGTCAACTATAGCAGACGGCTACACATGCTACATAGAGATAAACTAAAAATTCATTAATTTAATTACGGTATATTTGAGCGATCTGAAATTTTTTATACAATGAATGCTTAGGTAACTCAAGTCCATGTGCAAAATTTCAGCTCGATAGAATCATGGGCAATGGGTCATTTTTTACGTTTGTTTTTTCCGCGGGTGGGACCAAGACAAGACGGTGAAGTTAATACAAGGGATTTAAAAAAAATAAATGGCATTTTTCTTACATTTTGGATAAAAATCTAAATTTTGTAACTTTGAATGAGGTTTTAGAAAAAAAAATGTTTTTTTAATCATTTTTATTTTTATTTTCACTAAAACAAAATCATATTATTTTTAAAAATAAGTCTGTGTTGCTCAAAACATTCTTTTCCCTTTTATTCAATTCCAATATATCATTATCTCTTTAACATTTTAAGCTAGCAAGGTACCTGGCGACAAATTTCCAGAATAGATAATTCCGTCAGAATGAGGAAAATAATTCAGGAGAAAACTAGATAAGGCATTATGTAAACTATTATTTAGGTATCGAGAGGACGGCATTGTGGTAGGCTCCTAACTTATACCTGAACTTGTGCATATACTTCAGTAATGAAACCATCGCAACGATACCGAAATTCGATCCCCCGACCTCCGATTACTGGAGTGCACACAACCTCCATGCACAGTCCCAGCAGACGTAAATAAATTATGACCGCACATTAGTTATTACTGGCAGGAATACATACATACGCCGCGTATGATGAATGTAGTGCCAGGAAAACGTGTCGGATGAACACAGGAAACTGTTTGTGATCTTGTGTGAGGCCTTCCTACAATCACGTGACTGACCTGTGTGAGGCCTTCCTACAACCTAGTGACTGACTTGTGTGAGGCTTTCCTACAACCACGTGACTGACTTGTGTGAGGCCTTCCTACAACCGAGTGACTGACTTGTGTGAGGCTATCCTACAACCAGGTGACTGACTTGTGTGAGGCCTTCCTACAACCACGTGACTGACTTGTGTGAGGCCTTCCTACAACCACGTCACTGACAGTCCTCGAACTATTCCTTGAACCCAGCGATTAATGTCTAACAGTCCCCAAGGGTTTCCCCCAACTACACCATGAACCGTGTCATTAATATCTTAACATTTATCGTTTATTATCATGTGGCTTTGTATGCCTCATGTCGGTACCCCTGTACCCTGTACCCTGTACCCCTGTACCCTGTACCCTGTACCCCTGTACCCTGTACCCTGTACCCGGTACCCCTGTACCCTGTACCCTGTACCCTGTACCCTGTACCCCTGTACCATGTACCCTGTACCCCTGTACCCTGTACCCTGTACCCCTGTACCCTGTACCCCTGTACCCTGTACCCTGTACCCCTGTACCCCTGTACCATGTACCCCTGTACCCTGTACCCTGTACCCCTGTACCCTGTACCCTGTACCCCTGTACCCCTGTACCCCTGTACCCCTGTACCCCTGTACCCCTGTACCCTGTACCCCTGTACCCTGTACCCTGTACCCCTGTACCCTGTACCCTGTACCCCTGTACCCTGTACCCTGTACCCTGTACCCCTGTACCCTGTACCCTGTACCTTGTACCCCTGTACCCTGTACCCTGTACCCTGTACCCCTGTACCCTGTACCCCTGTACCCTGTACCCTGTACCCTGGCGCTACGCCACTGGGAATCAGACTAAGGACTAAGGATAAAAAATTACAATGTCATTGATATTATAAATGACATCAGCGCTGAATTCAGTAGCAGTAGCAGTGAAAATAGCATTAACATTAGCAGTAGCAGTGACAGTAGCAGTAACAGTGACAGTAGCAGTAACAGTGACAGTAGCAGTGACAGTAGCAGTGACAGTAACAGTAGCAGTAACAGTGACAGAAGCAGTAACAGTGACAGTAGCAGTAACAGTGACAGTAGCAGTTATAGTTACAGTAGCAGTAACAGTGACAGCAGCAGTTATAGTGACAGAAGCAGTTACAGTGACAGTAGCAGTGACAGTAGCAGTAACAGTGACAGTATCAGTAACAGTAGCAGTAACAGTGACAGTAGTAGTAACAGTGACAGTAGCAGTAACAGTGACAGTAGCAGTAACAATGACAGTAGCAGTGACAGTAGCAGTAACAATGACAGTAGCAGTTATAGTGACAGTAGCAGTAACAGTGACAGCAGCAGTGACAGTAGCAGTTATAGTGACAGAAGCAGGTACAGTGACAGTAGCAGTGACAGTAGCAGTAACAGTGTCAGTAGCAATAACAGTGACAGTAGCTGTAGCGTTGAAAGTATCAGTGACAGAATGGATGACATACATTCTTGTATCTCTAGAGCTTATAATAACAAAAGCACAGCTCAGCACTTTCCCACTGACCCACGAATAAGGGCACACTGGCTGGCACACTTACACAGCAACTTACGCTGGAATGTCTAGTCTGTAATTAATTCTCATTGCTCGACGTTTTTGTTGGGTCTTGGAGGAACGTCACTAACAACATTCCATTGTGAATTAAAAATATATATTAATAATCATGGGGGTGGGGGGGGGGTGTGTGGGGGCACACTCAAAACAACGATGTTGTTTCCAGGTGCATTTAACCGCCTTACCTCCACCACACACCCGCACCCTTAAGAACAATTCTCTTAATTGAAACAAGAGAACCTGCAACTGGAGAATGGGGTTTGTTTGTATCCAAGTCGTGTTGACCAACAAGTTAGTGGCTCAGGATTGTCACAATTTACTCAGTTGTGAGAGAGACCACAAGAGGGAAGCAACTCTTCTGTCATCAAACTTCCTCTCCAACATCGCTAGTATGTAGTAGTCGATTGATGACATCTCGGTAGTCGACTATTTGCTTAGTCAGAACTTTTCATTTCAAGGGTCAATATAACGGACCTTTTAAATAAAAATTAAATCAAAAGAAGTAAATAAACTATGGAAAATCAGAATGTCTAAGACCATAGGACGCCATTTGTTTAAATGGACAGGCAGAGATCGCTTATTGTTCAAAATGACAGCGTGTGGTACGTCTATATTTAAATTGTTAATTAAGTCCGTCATGAGTCATTATAACCTTTCAATATGTTCATCGGCGTAGCGTCGGTATGTGCCAACCGGGGCAGAACCCAGATTTCCCCTCCCCCCCGCCCCCCCCCCAAAAAAAAATAATTATACTATAGAGAAAAATAATTTTTTTATTGGAAAATAAAAAAAGAACATATACATTTTATGTTAGAAATAAATGCAAGAGCTTACATTTCTTGATTTAAACCATAATATTAGCCATGCGATGCTCAATTTCCCAAAAGCTATGCATTAGTAAATCTTGGTGTAATTATTAATGATCGTAATCAATTTTTCATAAACGTAAATTTAGAGAAGCTTCTCTTACAGCTGG
Organism: Ampullaceana balthica; assembly: GCA_944989445.1. Taxonomy (NCBI): domain Eukaryota; kingdom Metazoa; phylum Mollusca; class Gastropoda; family Lymnaeidae; genus Ampullaceana; species Ampullaceana balthica. The sequence goes on from CALYLW010000062.1 coordinate 1,687,571, forward strand.
CATTGCTTACGGCATTTAAGAAATATTCGGAAGAATGATATTATATTAGACACGGTAGCTTCGAGCCTAAATAGCTTAACAAACGTGAAAATGTCATATCGGCTTGAATTCATTAATTCAATTTTTATCCTTGAGGTAAAATAGTCCTTGCTTGACAATGTCATGTTAGATACTTATTCTAATTTGAATGGAAAATTTCAAAGTCCAGTAGATTAGTTGGTTTACAAAAATAATATTTTTTTTTCAGAATTCTGTAACTGCCAACACCTCACATGAATTTCTACTTTAACCTCATCTTATGAAGAATACAACTTTCTTCTCAACTCTTTTTCTGAATAACATAGCTACACAATCGCTTTTATCGCCAATAATTTGTTCTCACGTTTGATTTATTAAAATGATACGGTATCCATATAAAATTTTAGCAAAAGTCAAACCACGCTTTCAAATATTCCATCACTGAGAGTAGCCTCAGTTCAAGAATATTGCCTATTATTGCATTAGTGTTGTTCTCTCTGTGACCGCAAAAGTCCAAATTCTTTTTTTCTAGGATGCAATAACGTCAAAATATTGTAATAACTGCTTCTTTCTACGCCATTTTGTTTTGTTTTATTTTACAAGAAAGAGTTGGTGTTCTTTTTTATGCCACAAAAAGACATTGTAATTAAAATAATGTTGCTTTTCTAAGAGAATAAGCCATTTATTTACTCAGTTTTGTTCCAGTAGTTTACTTACGTGAAAATCATTATCGCGCACCCATTTCGTCTCTATTTATAATAATAATAAATAATAAATTGATAATTTATATAGTGCTGTACCCCAGTAAGGACTAACAGTGCTTTACATAAAGATAATAATTTACATATAAATATAAGTATTAAATGAACATTAATATCCGAACAACCACATACATGACAGTACGGTACACATAAGCTTCGTTAATCATAAGAAAAAATGTCGTTTAATTAATTTTTAAAGCAGAGTTTGAAAAGATGTCTTGAAGGTCTTAGTAGTTGGAATACTAAGGAGTTTAATGGTAGAGAATTCCTTTTTTTTTGGCTCCACTAAAAGAAAAATACCTTTCGCCACATGTTTTAGTGCTTGTCTTAGGAACAGAGAGAATACTTGTGTCCACAGAAGAGCGTAGTTAACGAGTGAGCGGGTACACGTTCATGTCTAATTTGGAGGAGTTAATGTTATCATGTTGGACACTCTCTCCATCTCGCTGCTCTTAATAAATAAACCGCAAATTTTCATCTGTAAGTACGGGCTAATTATTGAAATAAGTTAAGTAAATGTATTCTGTTAAAATTGTATTGGTTGTAGTTAGAATTTAACGGATACAGCAATTTTGGCTTCTACAAGATGAGCGGCTGGCAAACTTGAATAAGTCATAGGTACCAGCACATTAGTGTCATATTTTTATACTACTTCAGCTCCTTGGTCTTTCAGTTCAGTAGCATTAGAATCAGAAGATTCATAACGGAGTTTAAAGTTTTGGCATTAGAAACGTTAACACATTTTGAGACAGTTCCTTCATTTCTTTTAAAAACTGTGTACCTTGGCCTGTCTTTTTTAAATTTATTTTTATTTTTTATTTTATTTGGATAAACATTTCCACTTGTTAAAAAGTTTTCATTCTTGGAAACTAATTAACGACGAGGAATTTGCCACCCCTAACAAAGTGCCGCCCGGGGCATTTGACTCCCTGTCCCCCTCTCGCTACGCCACTAAATATGGTACTACCAAATATACCAATAATTAAATTGCTAGTTAAGTCCGTCATAAGTCATTATAACCTTTGTACGAAAGAAGGCAGACATTAAGAGGCCACGTCGCTGGACGTTTACAGGAATCTGTCACACAAGACATTTGACCAACCCACATGATCGAAAGGAAGAGTAACACCATTAGTTAAATCATTAAACCTTGAAACACTAGAGGATAGAAGAACCAAGAGCAAAGTAGTAATCATACATAAAGCAATTAATTCTAATTTAGAAATACAACACAAAGATAACTTAATACAACCCTCAGATAGACATAAGGATAAAAACACCTTTCTTATTCCGTATGCAAGAACAAACACATACAAGTTTTCCTTCTTCCCGTCCGGAATTCGGGCGTGGAATGGGTTGCCTGAAGAATCCAGGAAAACCAACACTTTATCAACATTTAAATCTCTAATAAAAATGCAGGACTAAACACAAACCATAGATAAGCGTAGGACGCAATAATCTTCTGTATAGAAGGAGCGTCTGTAAACAGATAAGATAAGATAAGATATAAGTTAGTTGTTCTAAGGGCATACAGATAAGGTCAGATAGAGGATGTTCTAAATGCAGACAGAATATATTCTAAGGGAAGAAAGAAGATATTTGAAGGGCAGACAGAAGATATTTGAAGGGCAGACAGAAGATATTTGAAGGGCAGACAGAAGATATTTGAAGGGTAGACAGAAGATATTTGAAGGGCAGACAGAAGATATTTGAAGGGCAGACAGAAGATATTTGAAGGGCAGACAGAAGATATTTGAAGGGCAGACAGAAGATATTTGAAGGGTAGACAGAAAATATTTGAAGGGCAGACAGAAGATATTTGAAGGGCAGGCAGAAGATATTTGAAGGGCAGACAGAAGATATTTGAAGGGCAGACAGAAGATATTTGAAGGGCAGACAGAAGATAATTGAAGGGCAGACAGAAGATATTTGAAGGGCAGACAGAAGATATTTGAAGGGCAGACAGAAGATATTTGAAGGGCAGACAGAAGATATTTGAAGGGCAGACAGAAGATAATTGAAGGGCAGACAGAATATATTTGAAGGGCAGACAGAAGATATTTGAAGGGCAGACAGAAGATATTTGAAGGGCAGACAGAAGATATTTGAAGGGCAGACAGAAGATAATTGAAGGGCAGACAGAAGATATTTGAAGGGCAGACAGAAGATATTTGAAGGGCAGACAGAAGATATTTGAAGGGCAGACAGAAGATATTTGAAGGGCAGACAGAAGATAATTGAAGGGCAGACAGAATATATTTGAAGGGCAGACAGAAGATATTTGAAGGGCAGACAGAAGATATTTGAAGGGCAGACAGAAGATATTTGAAGGGCAGACAGAAGATAATTGAAGGGCAGACAGAAGATATTTGAAGGGCAGACAGAAGATATTTGAAGGGCAGACAGAAGATATTTGAAGGGCAGACAGAAGATATTTGAAGGGCAGACAGAAGATATTTGAAGGGCAGACAGAAGATATTTGAAGGGCAGACAGATGATATTTGAAGGGCAGACAGAAGATTTACTAAGGGCAGACAAAAGATATTCTTAGCAGGGGCGTAACAAGGGAGTTAGAGGGGAAATTACCTGGTCTCTTATATTATTTTCATTATTATTAATATTAATATTTTAGGCGTGGCATATTAACACCAACGTCACACCCTCCCACGACAGGGACTGACCCTTGTTTCGCCCCACTGGATCCCAGACCCTTGTTTCGCCCCACTGGATCCCAGACCCTTGTTTCGCCCCACTGGATCCCAGCCCCCAAAATGTAGCCAGAGACTAAGACCTATTTTGTACTTGATATGCCAGGTTGGCCTTCCTGTGGAATTACAGTATTTAACATATTTCATAGTCGGCGTCTGACCACGGTTGCGTGCAAACGAAGCAAACATTTTCCGAGCAGCCGTTGCGGGCTGACAAAAAAGATTGCCGACCAGATTTACATTTCAAGGGCGGACCAACAACATAACGAGGGTTAGGGTTAGGGTGTTAGGGTTAGGGTGTATCGCTTGGCATTTTTTTGTTTGCTAGTGTGTTCGTAAGTCTGAACATTGAAGGTCAACTTTTGTAAGCAAACCAGTTGGTACTTCGTGAATGGGATCTGCTTCGTTTTTATTCAGTATATCAACGTCAGGCGCAATGTTAAATCCCCACACGACATGAGATGGAATTTTTCCTGATCCGAACAAAAGCTTTACGACAACAGCAATTATTCCTATTTTGTTATTGTTTTTGTTTACAATGAGTCACTGAGTATATTTAACAACGGAACAGTCATAAAATGGAAATTGAATTTAACTGGTGGATTAATTTGTCGCGTTATAAAATACAACTAAGCTAAGCGTAAGAACATTGAATAATACTTTAGTAATACAACTAAGACATTGTAATATAAAACCTTTGAATCATACTTTAGTGATACTCATGCAGTGTGCGTAATCAAGCAAAGAATATCATAAATGGGGATCATTGCAGAGTTTGTTTTATTGACATTGACAGCCAAGCAGTAATTACCAGTGCCCAAACGCGTAAATGGTTTTTGGCGCCCTTGGCTAATTTATTTTTGGCGCCCTTGATAAATTGACAAGTTTTAGCTTTGCGATTTTTTTCATTTGTTAGAAAAAATAATTGAATTTCTCTTAGTTTATTTATGAGAATAATTACGTATCGGTAGTCTGACAGTGACAGTCATACAACGGGAATATAAAAAATGCATACGACAGGAACTATACTAATTTTGCAGTTTATTATTTACTAAATAATACCAAATACATTGATGGATAAAACGGGATATTGTTACGTTAATAAAAATACAGCAAAACTTGAAGTAACATTTATTATAAATAAAAACAATAGTGTCAATGTGTCATACTCACTACCTCATGCATAACGATAGAAACTCGCAATTAAAGGTAAATTAAAGTAACATTCCACCGACTACAGCTCAGCAATTCTGTTAGCTGGCGTATTGGCGTGTTGCTTATATAGTCGGACCTCTCTAAGTCGAACTCAAAGGGGGAAAAAAATTCGCCTTACGGAGTTTCCGAGTTAGGGAAACTGGTGTAATAGGCGCAGATTAATCAAGGACAATGTTGATATTTAGAAGGGGGAACAGCCATAGCGGCTAGAAGGCTTGACAGGAAAGAGGGGCGGTGATATTTCAGATGAAAGGAGTCAACTTGCTTTGACATACCGACACAAGCCCCTGAGAGGTGACACCTTGCCTCCCCTCCCCCACTTTATTCCCTCTACAGTGGGATGGGGATAGTAAGATTTTACTTTTTAAAAGAAAGACTGTAAAATGATATTGACATTTGTATGATAAGAAGCCCCGCAAAGGCCACAAACATAATAAAAAAATATTTAAATGGTTTTAAATTAAATATATAATAAAACAATATAATTTGCAATGTCACGTCTGTATTGTCTGTCCGTTACGCTATGCGAGGTAACTCCCGATAAAAAAATGAAAATATAGGAGTAAAAATGTTGCGTTCGAGATTAACAAAATGTGATTCTAGCCATAAAATATTGTGACGTGACGTCATTATTTGAGCTTTTATTAATTTGTGAAGGGAACGAAGTATAAAGAGCCATGTTTTATTTGAAAAATATTATTATTATTTTTTGTATTAAATGTCCGTTTTTTGTGTATGTGTCCGTGTCAATATTACATACTTAATTATAAATTTAATTTTCTATATTAATATATAAAATTCGTTTTTCTGTTTATGAAATTTACAATTGGTTGTCGGTTGGTTGTCAAGTTTCGATGCGTTTTGAACTATAAAGCCATTATTTATTAATGTAAATGAAATTTGCCAACTTATGCTTCAGTTTAGCGTTTTTTTTCCTTTTATACACTTTGAGATTGCATATTTGTATGTTTAAAAACATAACATATTTAAAAATCGGACTCCTCCCCACAATAGTTTTTTTTATTGTTATTTACATGTAATATTTTAATGCGTCTTAGACTAATTTGGAATAAAAAATCTTTGCTTTTAATATAGAACTGTAAGTGGTGCTGACTTGACAATAATGAAAACGTTTATTAGAATTCTTAAAACGTGCATATTAAATTTTTATATACGATTACCTGAAGATAATGTAATTTTTTTATATCCAGTGATTAACTCTACTTCAAAGGTTTCATGCAAAATTAATAGTTCGTTGTTATTCATGTTTGTAAATAGTTACAATTTTATATTTACATGTTTTTGATAATGTAAAGGTAATAATGTTTGGACCAATGGGCGCATAAACTGACAAGTCATAATAGATCTTGAAAAGGTGCTGACTTGACAATAATAAAAACGTTTATGTGAATTACTAACACGTGTATATTAAATTGTAAATATTATTAACAGTTGATAATTTATATTTTCTGTTATCCTGTGACAAACTTTGCTTACTACGTTTCATGCAAAATGAATAGTTCTTTGTTATTAACATGTGTAAAAATTACATGTTATTTTTTACATGTTTTGGTAATGTTGTGGTAATAATGAATGGACAAATAGGCGAATAAACTGACAAGTCATAATCATCAATGAAGCTTAAACTGCTTCAAATCACAGATGTGCTTGATGTCGATCACATTACAGTTACATAATTTTTTTTTATTTAAGGCACTGTGCAGTATTATTGGTGCACTCATAATTGTTGCGCACTATTCAATGCTGCAAGTTAACGTCCGGCTGACTCCTCAGCAATATTTGTTAATACTTCGAACTTCAAACTTCTTTGCTGTAGTATCACCTTATGCTGTGTGTAATTCACTATGCATTTACTATTATCCTGATTATATCATTATTATTCATGCAAACTTATATAACGCGAAGCCTAAGCTTGGAGGTTTTCTCATAGCACATATATTCGAATATATAATCAAAATATATACTCTGCTATGTCCATTCGTAACGCTAGATTTTAGATAGCGCACTGCTAAAAAATAGCTGAAAAAAATACAGCAAAAAAAAACGATATTTTCAAACGTCCACATAAAATTGTTCAGTATAGAAAAGAGATTTACTTTTTCTCTCTCGGTCTATACATTTTCTGATTATTTACTATGCGGCTTTCAGGCAAAAGGGACAATTACAAAAACTGAAATATATCCATTTTGAAAACTTCCGTCAATTTTGACGGGTAATACACTAGTTTATAAATAATTAATTATTCACTTTTTTTTATCGAGGATAAACGTGAAATACAGTCGGACCTCGCTAAGTCGAACTTCCTTAAGTCGAAAGCCTCTTTATATCGAATTAATTTCTAGGTCCCGGCCAAATTCCATAAGACTAATGTATTTTAGATCTCCTTAACTCCAAGATTTTCTCTTAGTCGAATTTTCAAAGGCATTTGGGTTATTAATCTGGAGTGAGATTTCAGAACACGCGTTCCGTAGAGCCACGTAATCGGACGTAAAATCTTATCTTAGTGCATTCCACAAGGGATTAGCGACCCTTGCAAGTACAAAAAATGACAAGACAAGAAAAAGGAGTCGTAACTGATTCTCGTCCCTTTGCTGGATGCTGTGACTCCTTTTAAAAATAAAAATCTTACTCCCCCCATCCCAAAGTGGAGGGAGTAAAGTTAAGGAGGGGTAGGGAAGGGCTTGTGTCGACATGTCAAAGCTAGTTGGTTTCCTTTCATATGAAACATAGACCGCCTCTCTTTCCTGTCAAGCCTACTAGCCGGTATGGCTGTCCCCCCCCCCTCAATATCTACATTGTCCTGGATTAATCGGCGCCTATTACGCCATTTCCCAAACTCAAAAACTCCTTAAGACAATTTTGTTTCGGTTTCTTTTGAGTTCGACTTAAAGAGGTCCGACTGTATTTATTTAAATACAAATTTAAAAATTAAAGATTTAGTGGCGCCCTTTTGAGCTGGCGCCCTTGGCAACTGCCCGATGCCAACCAGTTGCTACGCCACTGCCAGTACCCTACGGCGCACCAGCCTATCGTGTAGCGCTTTATGTGTTATTGCTGTTTAATGTTAGGCAATCCGCAGATGCAGCTGGCCGCTGGCTATCGTCCAAACGTTGGCTTGTCTGAAGTCGACCTGGCACCCTCCCTATTATTAGATTATGTTGTCTGATGGAATGAACACGGTTCCTAATCCCAGGAAGCAAACAAGCCTTTAAAACAAATAAACAAGCCATCAATATACATATACACACAAAAAAATTATAAATGGAATCGCAAATACATAGACGTAAGCTAATGTGGCATGAGATTTAATTTTTTCAACTGAAATAACCTTTGATTTAGACTACGGCGGCTGGGAATTAATTTACCAACGTTAAATAGAGTGAAGTAGTTTCTTTTGTTTGACAGTTGAAATGGTTTATGATGGGTCTGACAGTGATACTTTTGTATGATGTGTTTGACAGTTACACTGGTGAATGATGTGTTTGGCAGTTACACTGGTGAATGATGGGTTTGACAGTTATACTGGTGTATGATGGGTTTGACAGTTATACTGGTGTATGATGGGTTTGACAGTTACACTGGTGTATGATGGGTTTGACAGTTACACTGGTGTATGATGGGTTTGACAGTTACACTGGTGTATGATGGGTTGACAGTTATAGTGTTGTATGATGGGTTGACAAATACACTGGTGTATGATGTGTTTGACAGTTACACTGGTGTATAATGGGTTTGACAGTTACACTGGTGTATGATGTGTTTGACAGTTACACTGGTGTATGATGTGTTTGACAGTTACACTGGTGTATGATGGGTTTGTAAGTTATACTGGTGTATAATGGGTTTGACAGTTACACTGGTGTATGATGTGTTTGACAGTTACACTGGTGTATGATGTGTTTGACAGTTACACTGGTGTATGATGGGTTTGTAAGTTATACTGGTGTATAATGGGTTTGACAGTTACACTGGTGTATGATGTGTTTGACAGTTACACTGGTGTATGATGTGTTTGACAGTTACACTGGTGTATGATGGGTTTGCCAGTTACACTGGTGTAGGACGTGTTTGACAGTTACACTGGCGTATGATTTGTTTGACAGTTATACTGGTGTATGATTGGTTTGACAGTTATACTGGTGTATGATGGGTTTGCCAGTTACACTGGTGTAGGACGTGTTTGACAGTTACACTGGTGTGTGATGTGTTTGACAGTTACACTGTTGTATGACGTGTTTGACAGTTACACTGGTGTATGATGGGTCTGACAGTTATACTTTGTATGATGGGTTTGACAGTTATACTGGTGTATGATGGGTTTGACAGTTACACTGGTGTAGGACGTGTTTGACAGTTACACTGGTGTAGGACGGGTTTGTCAGTTACACTGGTGTATGATTGGTTTGACAGTTACACTGTTGTATGATGTGTTTGACAGTTACACTGGTGTATGATGGGTTTGACAGTTACACTGGTGTATGATGGGTTTGACAGTTACACTGTTGTATGATGTGTTTGACAGTTACACTGGTGAATGATGTGTTTGACAGTTACACTGGTGTTGGACGTGTTTGACAGTTACATTGGTGTATGATGGGTCTGACAGTTATACTGGTATATGATGTGTTTGACAGTTACACTGTTGTTTTTTTCATACACCAGTGTTTCCGTCAAACCCTTTATACTCCTCTTCATGACAATAACACTATTTATAAGTTGGACTTGTGTAAAACAAAATCTCCCCTCAAACAGCCTTGACCTTACAAATACTCCGTACACTATCAGGTCCAGCGACACATCAAGATACGGCAATGGCTTATTATGTCCGGTGTTGCTTGTGTCAGAGATGAACTCATATAACATAATGATATGTATTTAGGGCTGCTAAAATTAACGATTAATTAATCGATTTATCATTTGTCCAATGTTTTAATTATTTATATTTTTTGTTATTTACATACTTTTCCCTCGTATTATTATTTTTAGACGTTTTAGGTTGTTTAGTATTAGTCTCCGCCAGTAGCTGAATCAGCCTATGTCCAAAAGTTAGTCTCCGCCAGTAGCTGACTCAGCCTATGTCCAAAAGTTAGTCTCCGCTAGTAGCTGACTCAGCCTTTGTCCAAAAATTAGTCTCCGCCAGTAGCTGAATCAGCCTATGTCCAAAAGTTAGTCTCCGCCAGTAGCTGAATCAGCCTATGTCCAAAAGTTAGTCTCCGCTAGTAGCTGACTCAGCCTTTGTCCAAAAATTAGTCTCCGCCAGTAGCTGAATCAGCCTATGTCCAAAAGTTAGTCTCCGCTAGTAGCTGACTCAGCCTATGTCCAAAAGTTAGTCTCCGCTAGTAGCTGACTCAGCCTTTGTCCAAAAATTAGTCTCCGCCAGTAGCTGAATCAGCCTATGTCCAAAAGTTAGTCTCCGCCAGTAGCTGAATCAGCCTATGTCCAAAAGTTAGTCTCCGCTAGTAGCTGACTCAGCCTTTGTCCAAAAATTAGTCTCCGCCAGTAGCTGAATCAGCCTATGTCCAAAAGTTAGTCTCCGCTAGTAGCTGACTCAGCCTATGTCCAAAAGTTAGTCTCCGCTAGTAGCTGACTCAGCCTATGTCCAAAAGTTAGTCGCCGCCAGTAGTTGACTCAGCCTATGTCCAAAAGTTAGTCTCTGCGAGTAGCTGACTCAGCCTATGTCCAATAGCTAACACATGCCTTGCATGTTAAACTAATTTTGACTGAGTCAGGACGAGTAAAATAAAAGAGCTTCATTAATTAAAATATGACTTGGTCAAACAAGAATGTGCTTAACATTTTTCTTGAACATGAATCAAGACTGAGCTAAGCTCTCTTGGATTACCGGAACTTAAGATGAAAGTAGAAGAAATGGATAAACGACAAGCCAAGTGCAAGTTTATTTTTAATTATAAAACAAATAAATAAAAGAAGAAAAGTTATGCAAGTGGTATACACCCATAAGTAATGAAAATGCCATGGCCTTTAGAAACATGACCAAAAAAATAACGCATCCTTTTCATCCCATCCCATTATCCTATGTTGTTCGTCCGTCGATTCGACGATGACCACTCTAGTCATCCGAGGGTTGCTGGGGCTGGCTCTGTTTGTGAGTGCGCTGATGGCTGATGAGGCCGATCCTTGCACGGAAGGTTCGGGAACAGAAGAGACAAGGGACGAGTGGGACATCTCCAGGAGGGTTGACAGCACGGGCCTTTCGGGCTTGCCTCTTCTTTTCTGCGGAGGTGATCCGGTTTGCCTCGCATGACTTGGCACCTTCGTGGATGGAAGAACGTCAGGTGGATCGGTCCATTGCAGCACGTTCCCACGTGTCTGGGTTGATGGCAAACGCTTTCAGTGAGGCTTTCCATTATCCTAAACACCTCATAACAAACCCATCCTATTATCCCATACACCCCAAAACAAACTCATCCCATTATCCCATACACCCCATAACAAAACCATCCCATTATCCCATACACCCCAAAACAAACTCATCCCATTATCCCATACACCCCATAACAAACCCATCCCATTATCCCATACACCCCATAACAAAACCATCCCATTATCCCATACACCCCAAAACAAACTCATCCCATTATCCCATACACCCCATAACAAACCCATCCCATCATAACAAACCCATCCCATTATGCCATGTTCGTTCGTCCGTCGATACGACGAGGACAACTCTAGTCATCCGAGGGTTGTCTGTGCGTGCGCAGATGGCTGATTAGGCTCCCATACTGCCCCTCCCATACCACCCCTCCCATACTGCCCCTCCCATACTGCCTCATCACATAGTGTTGCACCGCTCCCATTCTCCCCTTCCCATAGTGTTGCACCCTCCCATGCTGCCCCTCCCATACCACCCCTCCCATACCGCCCCTTTATACTGCCCCTCCCATACAGCCCCTCCCATACTGCCCCTCCCATACTGCCTCATCCAATAGTGTTGCACCCCTCCCATACTGCCTCATCCCATAGTGTTGCACCCCTCCCATATTGCCTCATCCCATAGTGTTGTACCCCTCCCATACTGCCTCATCCCATAGTGTTCACCCCCCTTACTGCCTCATCCCATAGTGTTGCACCCCTCCCATACTGTCTCATCCCATACTGTTGTACCCCTCCCATTTAGCCTCATCCCATAGTGTTGCACCCCCCTTACTGCCTCATCCCATACTGTTGCACCCCTCCCATACTGCCACATCTTATAGTGTTGCACCCATCCCATACTGTCCCTCCCATACCGCCCCTCCCATACCGCCCCTCCCATACTGCCCCTCCCATACCGCCCCTCCCATACTGTCCCTCCCATACCGCCCCTCCCATACCGCCCCTCCCATACCGCCCCTCCCATACCGCCCCTCCCATACTGCCCCTCCCATACTGCCTCATCCCATAGTGTTGCACCCCTCCCATACTACCCCTCCCATACAGCCCCTCCCCTACTGTCCCTCCCATACTGCCCCTCCCATACTGGCTCATCCCATAGTGTTGCAACCCTCCCATACTGCCCCTCCCATACCGCCCCTCCCATACTGCCCCTCCCATACCGCCCCTCCTATACTGCCCCTCCCATACTGCCCCTCCCATAATGCCCCTCCCTTACTGCCCCTCCCATAACCCCATACAATCATTTGTTGCCAAACTTGTGTTAAATTCCCATTCTGCCTTCTGGCGATAATGAGCCCAGAATGTGGCTGAACCAGGTCACGATGACACGACAAAGGGTTTGCTAACACACACACACACACATACTCACAACCATGCAGGTCGTCTGGAAATGCGTACATGAGTAACAGTGCCTGGATGTAAATGGGAAATGTATTCTGTTTTCTTAACCTCTTTGTGAACTATTAATTTGTTTCAGTAAATGTTTGGTCGAACTTTAGTGTGTGGTTTTATTATTTCCTTCACACATTCCTTCACAACTGTTACAAGCCCAGCACTAAATTTAACTGTGTTTGTCCTGTTTGTCTGTCTCGTGTTTGTTTGTCTTGTGTTTGTCCTGTGTTTGTTTGTCCTGTGTTTGTCTGTCTCGTGTTTGTCTGTCTCGTGTTTGTTACTCCTGAGTTTGTTTGTCCTGTGTTTGCTTGTCCTGTGTTTGTCTTGTATTTGTCCTGTTTTTTTGGCTTGTGTTTGTTTGTTCTGTGTTTGTTAGTCCCATGTTTGTTTGTCCCGTTTATGTTTGTCCCGTGTTTGTTTGTCCTGTGGTTTTTAGTCCTGTGGTTATTGGTCCTGTGTTTGTTTGTCAAGTGTTTGTTTGTCCCGTGTTTGTTTGTCTCGTGTTTGTTTGTCCCGTGTTTGTTTCTCCCGTGTTCGTTTGTCCCGTGTTTGTTTGTCTCGTGTTTGTTTGTCCCGTGTTTGTTTGTCCCGTGTTCGTTTGTCCTATGTTTGTTTGTCCCGTGTTTGTTTGTCACGTGTTCGTTTGTCCTATGTTTGTTTGTCCTGTGTTTGTTTGTCATGTGTTTGTTTGGCTTATCTTTGTTTCTAGCTGTTGTAGAGAGTGAATGCATGAGGAAAATACGTAACTTCATCCTTATAACGTGTAGAATTATCCACTAGTCACTCACTCACGGTCCTGGATAAGCGTATAAATATATTATTAAATGTATAAATATATTATTAAATGTATAAATAATAAATAAAGGTAAAAAGAATTTTTAAAAACCACGTTTTTATAAGTTGACTAAAAAGAAGAAAATAATGTAAAACTTATAAGTTCAAGCACCTGGATTTAATATGACTAAAACTTGGCATCCAAGATCTATCTGTGGTAAAATTGTGAGCTGTCTAGGACTATCAGAAGTGGTTTAATTTTACGTTGGCAAATTTGAAAAATTGCGGACAGACAGACCGGAACGAAAGCAACTTAATAAAAACGTGGTAAAAATTAATCAAAAACAAAGTGAAAAGTTCCATAAGACCATAGATAAAAGTCCCATAAGGCCATAGCTAAAAGTCCCATAAGGCCATAGTTAAAAGCCCCATAAGGCCATAGTTAAAAATCCCATAAGGCCATAGTTAAAAGTCTTACAAGGCCATAGTTAAAAGTCCCATAAGGCCATAGTTAAAAGTCCCATAAGGACACAGTTAAAAGTCCCATAAGGCCATAGTTAAAAGTCCCATAAGGACACAGTTAAAAGTCCCATAAGGCCATAGTTAAAAGTCCCATAAGGCCATAGTTAAAAGTCCCAATAGGACACAGTTAAAAGTCCCATAAGGCCATAGTCAAAAGTCCCATAAGGCCATAGTCAAAAGTCCCATAACGCCATAGTTAAAAGTCCCATAAGGACACAGTTAAAAGTCCCATAAAGCCATATTCAAAAGTCCCATAAGGCCATAGTTAAAAGTCCCATAAGGACACAGTTAAAAGTCCCATAAGGCCATAGTCAAAAGTCCCATAAGGTCATAGTTTAAAGTCCCAGAAGGCTATAGTTTAAAGTCCAGTCATGAATCAGTTGGCTATAGTTTAAAGTCCAGTCATGAATCAGGTGGCTATAGTTTAAAGTCCAGTCATGAATCAGTTGGCTATAGTTTAAAGTCCAGTCATGAATCAGTTGGCTATAGTTTAAAGTCCAGTCATGAATCAGTTGGCTATAGTTTAAAGTCCAGTCATGAATCAGGTGGCTATAGTTTAAAGTCCAGTCATGAATCAGTTGGCTATAGTTTAAAGTCCAGTCATGAATCAGTTGGCTATCGTTTAAAGTCCAGTCATGAATCAGTTGGCTATAGTTTAAAGTCCAGTCATGAATCAGTTGGCTATAGTTTAAAGTCCAGTCGTGAATCAGTTGGCTATAGTTTAAAGTCCAGTCATGAATCAGTTGGCCATAGTTTTAAGTCCAGTCATGAAACAGTTGGCCATAGTTTAATTTCCAGTCATGAATCAGTTGGCTATAGTTTAAAGTCCAGTCATGAATCAGTTGGCCATAGTTTAAAGTCCAGTCACGAATCAGTTGGCTATAGTTTAAAGTCCAGTCATGAATCAGTTGGCCATAGTTTAAAGTCCAGTCATGAATCGGTTGGCTATAGTTTAAAGTCCAGTCATGAAATAAAATTTTAAGAATAGAAAAAACTTAAAATGCTGTGCACAGGCCAAGACGTAATTTGGGCAGACAGTAGACTTTATACACACACACTTACACAAACACACTTACACACACAGACACACACACACATAAACACAATGTCATTAACCTGGCGATGGGCCAGTCGTCAGATAAACTTAAGACTGGACATGTGACTTCAAAATACATGTTTAGATTGTATCATGCACACACACATGCACACACTGTCATTAACCTGGCGATGGGCCAGTCGTCAGATAAACTTAAGACTGGACATGTGACTTCAAAATACATGTTTAGATTGTATCATGCACACACACATAAACACACTGTCATTCACCTGGCGATGGGCCAGTCGTCAGATAAACTTAAGACTGGACATGTGACTTCAAAATACATGTTTAGATTGTATCATGCCTCCCATTTTTTAGCTTTAAATTTTATTTTACACTTTTAAAAATAAACTGAAAGAAATATATTTAGGATTCTTTATCCTAATACTACACCACAATCACCAATGATTGTGCCAAATTTTGCACCACAATCACCAATGATTGTGCCAAATTATGCACCACAATTTTCAATGACCACAACAGAATTGATTTGTGTACGGAAGTGGATGAACAAAGTAACCCACCGCTATTCGCATCCAATTCTAAAGAAAACTCTAATTATGGATCCCAAACATCACGTAGCAGACGGGTTTAATGCTATTGAAATGAATTATAGAGAAATTTGGCACGTATCTATATTAACATAATGCGTGTTATTCCTGTGAGTAGAGAAAAGAATGGGTTAATAAAGAAAAGAATGGGTTAATAAAGAAAAGAATTGGTTTATAATCTCTTTCTGAAGTGCACGATCGACTTAGTATTGAAATGAAACGTTGCACTGCTTAAGAATCACTGGAATCATAAAAGGAAGGGAAAACAGGCCAAGGTCAAATTTTCAGGTCATATTTACGTAACCGGTCAGGTGACCTGACGAATGGTCGAACCACTTGCCCAGGCACGTCCGGCTTAACAGTACCGATAGCTGGACACAGCACTGGACACCGACAACAAATAACAGCCTTTGAATCGGAGACTCCCAGGTACACGTTCTGTTACAAGCAGGTAAACAACTGGGGACCGTCCCATTCTTTAAATCTCATCAGGTAAACAGCTGGGGACCGTCCCATTCTTTACATCTCATCATCAGAAAGTAAGGGAAGGATTAGTTCAGTGGTTCTCATCATCAGAAAATAAGGGAAGGATTAGTTCAGTGGTTCTCATCATCAGAAAATATGGGAAGGTTTAGTTCAGTGGTTCTCATCATCAGAAAGTATGGGAAGGATTAGTTCAGTGGTTCTCATCATCAGAAAATATGGGAAGGATTAGTTCAGTGGTTCTCATCATCAGAAAATATGGGAAGGATTAGTTCAGTGGTTCTCATCATCACAAAATAAGGGAAGGATTAGTTCAGTGGTTCTCATCATCAGAAAATATGGGAAGGATTAGTTCAGTGGTTCTCATCATCACAAAATAAGGGAAGGTTTATTTCAGTGGTTCGCATCATCACAAAATATGGGAAGGATTAGTTCAGTGGTTCTCATCATCAGGACCACGATAAGATTATCAAGCATTGACTGGTCCGCGGCGTTATAAAATTTGGGGACCACTGCTTTACACTTAACATTTTTATCAGTTATAGTCCATGGATTCCTTTACACTCCATTTATTTATTAGCAATAGTCAATGAATTCATTTAAAGTGTGTTACAGGAAATAATGAATGATTCCAAAACTATTAAGTCTGGCGCACCAGTTGACCAGTGGACAGGTCTTTTATTAAAAAAACAAACAATTTCTTGTTGTAACAATAATAATCCATGTTGTGTGGACCAGTGCACCAGTCACAATAATAATCCATGTTGTGTGGACCAGTGCACCAGTCACAATAATAATCCATGTTGTGTGGACCAGTGCACCAGTCACAATAATAATCAATGTTGTGTGGACCAGTGCACCAGTCACAATAATAATCCATGTTGTGTCGACCAGTGCACCAGTCACAATAATAATCCATGTTGTGTCGACCAGTGCACCAGTCACAATAATAATCCATGTTGTGTGGACCAGTGCACCATTCACAATACTAATCCATGTTGTTTGGACCAGTGCACCAGTCACAATAATAATCCATGTTGTGTGGACCAGTGCACCAGTCACAATAATAATCCATGTTGTGTGGACCAGTGCACCAGTCACAATAATAATCCATGTTGTGTCGACCAGTGCACCTGTCACAATAATAATCCATGTTGTATGGACCAGTGCACCAGTCACAATAATAATCCATGATGTGCGGACTAGTGCACCAGTCACAATAATAATCCATGTTGTGTGGACCAGTGCACCAGTCACAATAATAATCCATGTTGTGTGGACTAGTGCACCAGTCACAATAATAATCCATGTTGTGTGGACCAGTGCACCAGTCACAATAATAATCCATGTTGTGTGGACCAGGAAAGTTAGGGCTCACTGATCATAATTTGAGGAACCTTGAACAACGTGCCATTTTATTTCTAGCATATTGCATTGAACTAAATTAGTGAGACTGACATACCCAATATAATTAAAACTAAAATAAAAGACATTTATTTGATTACACATCATTACAAGACAGTCATTTGGTTACAAATCATTACATTGGTGTTACTTCAAATGATGACTCACTCCAACAGATTTCGTCCACAGTACGGTCGTGGTAACATGATTTTTAACCCTTTCAATCAAAACATTTTAAACTTTACAATTCAATTATTTCTACTATCATCCTTTCAATCAAAACATTTCAAACTTCAGATATCAATTATTTCTACTATCATCCTTTCAATCAAAACATTTTAAACTTTACAATTCAATTATTTCTACTATCATCCTTTCAATCAAAACATTTCAAACTTCAGATATCAATTATTTCTACTATCATCCTTTCAATCAAAACATTTTAAACTTTACAATTCAATTATTTCTACTATCATGCTTTCAATCAAAACATTTTTAACTTCAGATTTCAATTATTTCTAAATTTCTTTTTTCCTGTTTCACCGTTAATTATATATTTCAGTTTGTTCGCAGTTAAAAATATTTTGAAAACTTCAACACGAGTATTTCATTTGTGGGGAAAACAATTGGGAAAAATAATAAAACTTGGAATCAGAATGTGAAGGCATTCAGCAATTTTATATTGAGGACGAAATATTTTTACTTTTATTTGTAACGAAACGACTTGACTTTGAAAGAGATTGTTAGTTTCGAAGTCTTAGGTTAGGATTAGGGTTAGGGTAACATTAAAAGAGATTTCTTAGTTTCGGAGTATTTGGTTTAGGGTTAGGGTAATAATAATAAGCATTTGACAAAGTTAACCACCTTAGTTTACTTAAAAAAACATAAACTTTGGAATCTCAGGTCCCTTACATCACTGGATCCTAGACTTCCTTTTGGGCAGGGAGAAAACTGTAATAATTAATGGATCTAAATCTACACCAATAAAGGTTAACTCAGGAGTTCCACAAGGAACTGTGGTAGGTCCCTTACTCTCTTTAATTTATATAAATGATTTACCCAACAACATCTCAACAGGAACAAAAGTTAGGTTATTTGCTGATGATTGTATAATCTATAGAACAATTAAATCAGAACAAGATAGCAAAACTTTTACAAAAAGACTTAGATGAATTGATATAATGGGTAAACTAACTGGAGTGTGTCTTTCCACCCAGAAAAGTGTCAACTGTTAAGAGTAACAAAGAAAAAGAAACAAATAAATTCAAAATATTACTTTCATGGAAAAGAACTGACCCAAACTAAAGATGCAAAATACTTAGGAGTATTAATAAATGAGAAACTATCATGGAATCCCCATGTCAATGAAGTTATTAAAAAATCAAACAAAACCTTAGGCTTTATAAAAAGGAACTTTAACAAATGTAATAGAGATATAAAACTAAAATGCTACCTCACTTTTGTGAGACCTGCACTAGAATATGCATCTTCTGTATGGGACCCATCCACCAAAGAAAGCATTGATAAACTAGTACAAATTAAAAAAAGAGCTGCAAGATTCATTACTGGAGAATATTCAAAACTGACAAGAATAACACCATTAGTTAAATCATTAAACCTTGAAACACTAGAGGATAGAATAACCACGAGCAAAATAGTAATCATACATAGGGCAATTAACTGTAATTTAGAAATACAACACAACGATAATTTAATACAATTTTCAGATAGACATAAGGATAAAAACACCTTTCTTATTTCGTATGCAAGAACAAACACATACAAATTTTCGTTCTTCCAGTCCGGAATTTGGGCGTGGTTGCCTGAAGAACCAGGAAAGCCAACACTTTATCAACATTTAAATCTCTAATAAAAATGCAGGATTAATCACAAACCATAGATAAGCGTAGGACGCAATAATCTTCTGTATAGAAGGAGCGTCTGTAAACAGATAACATAAGATAATAATAAAAATAATAAAATTGATAATTTTTATAGCGCTGTATCCCTGCAAGGAGCCGGGCTCACAGCGCTTTATATGGAGATAATAACATACATATAATAATTAAATAAACATTCTTATCATAATAACCACATAAATGACAGAACGTTATACATAAGCTACGTTAATCATTAAAAAGAAATGTTGTTTCTTTAATTTTGAAAATAAATTTTGAAAAGATGCGTCTTAAGTGTAGTCTTGAAGGACTTGGTAGATGAAATACTCCTGATGCGTAATGGTAGAAAATTCCATTGTTTCGCTGCACAAAAAGAGAATGAACTTTCGCCAAATGTTTTAGTTCGTGTCTTATGAACACAGAGAATGCGTGTGTCTGCAGAAGAGCGTATCTGACGACTGGGTGAGTAGACCGACAGAAGATAGGAAGGAGATGAGTCAGAAAAGAAGTTGTGACAGAGAATGGCCAGTTTGTAATCAATTAGGGCTTGTATAGGTAGCCAATGAATTGAGTAAAGTAGCGGAGTAACACGGTCATGTCCTTAAGAACTAGTCTGGCAGCTGAATTTGGAACTTTCTGTAGTTTTTCAATGCATTGTTTTGGCGCACCTGACAGAAGAGAATTGCAGTAATCCATACGAGCTAGTACAAGAGCACAGACTAGAGTTTTTGTTGCACTAACTGTTAAGTAATGACGGATTGAGCTGATCTGACGAATGGCAGTGTAGGCAGAGCGACAGATGTGATTGATGAAGTTGTTGGTAGACATATTGTCAGAAATAATGTAGCCAAGATTCCTAGTGGATGTTTTGAACAGTATATTAGAACTAGCCACCTGAATAGATTTCGGAAGAGACAAAGTACTGCGTGATTTATTGTTGCAGAATAGGAGTCCTTCTGTCTTATCGTCATTTAGCTTGAGCTTGCTGAAAGTCATCCAAGACTTTACCTCACCAATGCACTCCTGCATCAATTTGACAGTGAAGTCAATATCAGAGGGATCAGTGTCAGTGTATAGCTGAGTATCATCTGCAAATGATTGGCTTTTAACTGAATGCTTTTCGAGCAGTAGAAGTAGTGGCCTTGTATACGGCACGAAAAGTACCGGACCCAAAACGGAGCCCCGAGGCACACCATAAACCAAGTCAGCTCTGTGAGAGATACAACCGTCTACTGATACCACCTGTGATCTGTTTGATAAGTATGATTGAAACCAAGCCAGAACTGAGCCAGAAATTGCAAAATAATTTTGCAGGGTTTTTAGCAACGTTTGATGGTTGATGGTGTCAAAGGCTGCACTAAGATCTAAGAGGACCTGCGAGTAGGAGGTCATTTGTTACCTTCAACAGGGTAACATTAAAAGGGCTTGTTAGTTTCGGACTATTTGGTTTAGGGTTAGGGTTAGGGTAAAATTAAAAGAGATTGTTAGTTTCGGACTATTTGGTTTAGGGTTAGGGTTAGGGTAAAATTAAAAGAGATTGTTAGTTTCAGAGTCTTAGGTTAGGATTAGGGTTAGGGTAACATTAAAAGAGATTGTTAGTTTCGGAGTATTTGGTTGCAGGAAAAGTGTGAGATGCAAAAGGCTTGTACCAAAAAGGGTAAATAGCTGCTAGCTCTGTTTCGAAGAGGAAAAATCATTTTAAAATCTTAGGGAAAGAAATATATAAAAAAAACTTTTTAAAAACTAGTCTTCTATTAGAAATGCACTAAAAAGTAGAAAATAAATTGGAAATTTACAGTCAGAAGAGGCCTTTAGTTCCAAATTTATGAAAATGTAAAAGTTTAAAATGAGACAGGAACGTTAAATTCTAGGTGAAATCGATTATCTCGTTGTGCGCCATGACTATAAGACTAGGGTGCTCAGTTTAAACTTAGTCTATTAATATATATGCTAGCATAGCATCTACATTCACTCAATAGCCCCACACATTCACTCCATAGCCCCACACATTCACTACATAACCCCACACATTTACTCCATAGCCCCACACATTCACTCCATAGCCCCACACATTCACTCCATAGCCCCACAGATTCACTCTATAGCCCCACACATTCACTCCATAGCCCCACACATTCACTCCATAGCCCCACACATTCACTCCATAGCCCTAAACATTCACTCCATAGCCCCACACATTCACTCCATAGCCCCACACATTAACTCCATAGCCCCACACATTCACTCAATAGCCCCACACATTCACTCAATAGCCCCACACATTCACTCCACAGCCCCACACATTCACTCCATAGCCCCACACATTCACTCAATAGCCCCACACATTCACTCCACAGCCCCACACATTCACTCCATAGCCCCACACATTCACTCCATAGCCCCACACACTCAATCATGGCACTGGCCCCTCGCTACCTCCACCTTGTTAGAACCGGCTCTCATACATTTAATTGTTGGTGGAAAGGGAGGGGGGATGTTGTAATATCTAAACTGTAACAAGCCCCCCCCCTTTCGTGTACCGCTTTAACCCGATGACGTCACTGTGGAAGGAATGGGATGGTGATGGGGGAGGGGAAGGAGTGAGCCTGGAATGTATGAGGGCCAGTGTTTGATGAGCTGACACAACGCCATCAAGTCGCGGGCGAGGTCAATGGTTATTTTGGTCATGATTAACATCGCAATGACTGCATGTCTTATTCAAAATTAGAAGAAAACACAAATACAACTTCACACTTTTAAAGTTGTCCTGTAACAGTCAAGTTGTCTGAAACAGTCAAGTTGTCTGCAACAGTCAAGTAGTCTGTAACAGTCAAGTTGTCTGTAACAGTCAGCTTTCTGTTACAGTCATGTTGTCCTGTAACAGTCAAGTTTTCTGTAACAGTCAAGTTGTCTGTAACAGTCAAGTTGTCTGTAACAGTCATTTTGTCTGTAACAGTCAAGTTGTCTGTAACAGTCATTTTGTCTGTAACAGTCAAGTTGTCTGTAACAGTCAAGTTGTCTGTAACAGTCAAGTTGTCTGTAACAGTCAAGTTGTCTGTAACAGTCAAGTTGTCTGTAACAGTCAAAGAATTGGTGATGACAAAGAGCGGCAAAGACAAATCATTGAAAGAGAGAGAGAGCTGCAAGAAGAGAACTTGAACAAATTAAAAATGACAACTTAAAACTACAAATTGAGCTAGAGAGTAGAGGCCGCAATCCTGATAATGACACAAACAGAAGGTCAGCACCGAAGGATACTATCAAAGTTAGAAAATACGATAGCCAGAAAGAAAAAATGGATGTTTATCTGGATTATTTTGAATCCATAATGGCCATGAAAGGTTATGATGAAGAAGATTTGCCAGCACAACTGATGACTCAACTAACTGGTGAAGCATTTGAAGCTTACAACAGTATAGCTAAAAAAGAAAGTCAGAAAATGATTATAGAAAAGTATTTCATGAAATGAGAATCAAGATGGACAAAGATCCACAGATCATAGTGCATGAAGCACAAGTTAAATTAACAAAATGGCTGGAACTGACAGCAATAGATACAATCAATCTAAAGGCCATACTAGACTTTGTGTTAATTGACAAGTTCTTAGAAAATGCAACACCAACTCTTTTCACATATTTAACTGATAAGAAAGTTCGTACTCAAGCAGAACTAACAAATGCATTACGCACATTCAAAGACTCTCATCCGAATGTGGAAATGGATAAGAGACAAGATATCTTTGCAGCAATACAAATTAAAAGTCAAGAAAAAAGACAAGGTATGAGAAACCAGAGTCTACCAAACCAAGGCAACAGACAAACTATTTGCTGGTACTGTAACAAGCCAGGACATATGGTGAGGCAGTGTTACCACAATAAAGGACAACCAAATAGGGTGTCACCTAATGGCAGCCCTATAAGAAAGAAAACAGAAGAAAAATCAAGACAAGATCACTTTGAAAACAAAGGCAGACAAGCATAGAAAGAAAAATATAATAATAATTACAGACATAGAGATTATGATCAAGGTAGACAATCATGGAGAGACAGATGTAATCATAATTCCATATATAGAGATTATAATCAAAGCAGAAGATCATGGAGAGGCAGATATAGTTTTGATTCCAGAATAAGAAATTTTGATCAACCATGGAGAAAGAATGAAAACCAAGTCATGAATGATAGAATAAAAATGAATCAAGAAGAAACATGCACTTGTGACACTTTAGCCACTATTAAAAATCAAGTATATGGTAAAAGGGATGAAGACCATAGTAGCAGAGATAAAGATGGTACTAGTGAATCTGAAACCATTCGTGTGGAATCATATGAAGTAGGAAGAACAATTGGTTGTGTATTAAGCAGAATGAAAGACATAGATAAAAACAATGATTTTCAGATAAAGCTTGCTACTGACAGAGACTCATCTGGTCGAAATTCTATTGAATCATCTGGAAGCAAAAATCATATCTCAAAAGCTAAGCAACTTATCTTATCTTATCTATACAGACGCTCCTTCTATGCAGAAGATAGTTGCGTCCACAGACCATGACAGATGATCTGTTGGCAAGTGATGCAGCGTTCACAGGCCACGGCTTTGTGGGTTCCACGCATTACCCAGCCGCCTAACTACGTGTAGTGTTAGGTACCCATTCAGAGCGGGGTGACTCAGGGACGCCCTAGGCCCCGGGAACAAACCCTTGCCTTCACACGGATTATTCAAGATGCTAGAATTTATATTGTGAATGGACATAATCGAAGTCATAGTTGGTGAATTATTGAACATTTAACAGTCTGAAGAAACATTCAAAGCCCATTTGTTTGAATTCATACTCGTCAGCTGAAGAATGACTATCTTTGAACTATGCTATGCTATTAGCCGACTACAATTTTTGACATTAAACCTGTGAAGGGAAAGGACAATGTGATTGCAGACATATTAAGTAGAATGACAATAAATAAAGACATTCTGTGAATTCCTAAGTGATAAAACCAGAGACTGTATTAATATTAGTCTGTGAATTCCTCAATGATAAAACCAGAGACTGTATTTAAAAAGACATTCTGTGAATTCCTAAATGATAAAACCAGAGACTGTATAAATATTATTCTGTGAATTCCTAAATGATACAACCAGAGACTGTAATAATATTAATATTTTTATTCGTTGAACAATAGACAAAGAACAGTGTTTGAATTCCACTGGATTATTAGTTAATTTTAATAATATTGATTGTTGAAAGTATTTTAATTACATAAAATTACAGATGTGTTTAAAATTTCAGTTTCATTTTTTCAGCACAGGTAGACGGGTGCAGTCCTACAGATTTTCTCTCTTGATTTTTATGTTCAAATGTTGTGTGTAAGGCAATGAATGTCCATTGATGATAAATATTTGAAATTTGAATATAGATGTAGATTAATTTGATTTTATTAAGACTAAAAATGTTGTATTTCATTAAAAAAAAATTTGAAGGATGGGGCTGAATGTCACATGTGAATCATGAGTGAATCACGAGTGTATAATGAGTTGTATGACGGAGAGGTCACGTGAGTAAAAGCGCGGGAAGAAAGGGTCGTTCCCATTGGCTAAAGAGGTTGAGAAGTCAGTGTTAGAGTTGGCTGGTGTCATGGCAGATGTATGCCAGTGTGTTCTACGTTGTATAACCTCAAATTATATATCTTGTACAAAGTATAAATATTAAAGTTGTTTTATTGAAACCAATTCTTCAGATGATTATTGTGTGCAAGGTTTTGTATTGAGAGAACGCCTAAAAGAGAGTTACAATAATAAGTAAAACCAGTTCCATCCTCCCCCTACCCTTCTGGCGTGATGTCATTTATGGACAGCCCCTATGAGTCAAAATGACACATCACGCATGCGTGGCATGTAGTAATGACAGCACCGCACGCGATACTCAAATGTGTCAGTACGACAGTTGCTACCATACAGTCAACGATTAGCGCAATAACTCTAAAATGTCACGTGATTTTGTGTTTTTATCCCGTTTTTATTAACATGCTTTCGTTCCTGTCCGCATTACTCTCGTTCCTGTCCGCAAAATTTCAAATTTTACAACTTAAAAATAAACCACTTCTGATGGTCCTAGAGATCTCAAAATTTTTACCACGGATAGATCTTGGATGACAATGCATTGTATCAAGATTTCAGATCGATCGAATGTACCGTAATTAAATTAATGCATTTTAGTTTATCTGTATCTGTCTGCTATTGTTGACATCCACGTGCGACCGGAATTCACCCCAGCCATCGATGACCACATCCCCGTGTTTAACAGCAATGTGAGTTCAGTCACGTTCAGTCTGTCCATTTTTGTCACGCGATGCGTATTATATTGAACATAATCAGCACTTCAATAATGTGTGTTATATTAAACATAATCAATACTTCAATAATCAATAAGCAAAAGGAAGCGACAAAACTCACCATAGCATATACTTAGACAAAAAAGACTAAAATAAATAGAAGTACACAAATATTTTTAAAGACCACTTTTAATAAGGGGTGTATAGATGTGTTGGATAGATGTGGTGTATAGATATGGTGTATAGATGTGGTGTATAGATGTAGTGTATAGATGTGGTGTATAGATGTGGTGTATAGATGTGGTGTATAAATGTGGTGTATAGATTTGGTGTATAGATGTGGTGTATAGATCTGGTGTATAGATGTGGTGTATAAATGTGGTGTATAGATGTGGTGTATAGATGTGGTGTATAGATCTGGTGTATAGATTTGGTGTATAAATGTATTGTATAGATGTAGTGTATAGATGTAGTGTATAGATGTGGTGTATATCGTCTTCGTTATCATATAATCTTGGCAGTCAAGTTTTGGCTAAGTAGAATTGAACTGTTTGACAGTGAAAAGAATAGAGGTGACCTCAGGGGACAAAGCTAATTAAGAGATTAACTATAAATTTTAGTCAAAAACTTTTTGAGTTGGTTTCAAAGATCTTTTCTAGACTTAGAGGAATAGAAGGTAAATGCAAGAAACAGATTATGAAACCCACTGATATTGATGGCAGTAAACACTAGTGTCCCATCCACCAAAGAAAACATTGATAAACTAGAACAAATTTAAAAAAGAACTGCCAGATTCATTACTGGAGAATATTCAAAACTGACAAGAATAACACCATTAGTTAAATCATTAAACCTTGAAACACTAGAGGATAGAAGAACCAAGAGTAAAGTAGTAATCATAGATAAAGCAATTAATTCTAATTTAGAAATACAACACAAAGATAACTTAATACAACCCTCAGATAGACATAAGGATAAAAACACCTTTCTTATTCCGTATGCAAGAACAAACACATACAAGTTTTCCTTCTTCCCGTCCGGAATTCGGGAGTGGAATGGGTTGCCTGAAGAATCCAGGAAAACCAACACTTTATCAACATTTAAATCTCTAATAAACAAACCATAGATAAGCGTAGGACGCAATAATCTTCTGTATAGAAGGAGCGTCTGTAAACAGATAAGATAAGATAAGATAAGATTATGAAAAGGGCGAGCTAACACGCAAACAATTTTAAAAAATTCGCCCCCTTAAAAAGTGTGTGTCCTTCCCAACTGAAAAGCTACGATCGATCTTTTAAAAAAAACATGATAGTGCAGGAGCCGAAATCGTGTCATTTCTATTAACATAAAATTAATATATAACAAAAATATCTACCTACGTTTCAGTGATTGTTTTGCAACTTTTACAACTGCATGCTGAAAGAAAAAGTAATATATACGTGGAAAAAAGCTAAAATGAGAAATTAGCAAGTAGCTTAGACTGTACCTTGAAAGAATTGACACATATTAGTAGGGTAGTGATTGAGAAGATTTAACAATGCTAGATACGACCCGCGGCGTAGCATGCGCCGCAGACTTACTCATAGATAGTGCAAAGAAAAGATTGGGGGGGGGGAAACGGACACAAACAGTAATACGAACAAATGGGAACAACGCCATTGAACGTTGGGGGAACCGCCGTAGCACTTTTGGGAAGTATTTCGGACATCGCGACAATTTTTGCCTCGCCACCATATACTCATGAAGTATTCATGTAATGAGCGTATTGTTGAGGAGAGTGTATGACTGAACGTATTGTTGAGGAGAGTGTATGACTGAACGTATTGTTGAGGAGAGTGTATGACTGAACGTATTGTTGAGGAGAGTGTATGACTGAACGTATTGTTGAGGAGAGTGTATGACTGAGCGTGTTGTTGAGGAGAGTGTATGACTGAGCGTGTTGTTGAGGAGAGTGTATGACTGAGCGTGTTGTTGAGGAGAGTGTATGACTGAAGGTGTTGTTGAGGAGAGTGTATGACTGAACGTATAGTTGAGGAGAGTGTATGACTGAACGTATTCTTGAGGAGAGTGTGTGACTGAACGTATTGTTGAGGAGAGTCTATGAATAATTTTCCGCAAAAAGAACAAGGGAGAGCACATCGCCGAAGTAACCCCAACAACAACTTTACCCCAATGTTGAGAAACAAAGTTTACAGCCATGTTGCCAAGTTGGAGAGCAACAACTTTGTCTATAATCTTAACCCAGACGTATGCGACCGATAGAAACAGATAGTTACCTGATAAAGGAATTGGTGTAGCATTGAACGAAGATTTTTTTCCCCCGTGAAATACATGCGCAGAGGTGTTTATTTTCGCCAAGAAAGGGGGAAAAGAACGGGCAGAAACATAAACATGTGTATTGTACTGTTATGTGTGTGGTTATTATGAAAAGAATGTATATTTAATAACAACTACACTACGAAATACACGTTCTTTAAGAAGGAACAACGAAAGTGAATGCAAAAAGCATTGCTGGTCTCAAGACATGCTCCACTCCTCCACTACCTTCGCTTGCCAACCGTTAACTGTGATTAGTTGACCCCAGCGAGGGTCATTCGTCATGCTCATTTGCACATACTCGCTTTTGTGAATGATATATATATAGATTTAAAGACGATATTTATGAACCATTCCCCTACTTTTTCATGACCCCTAGTTACACCCGACCAGAACTCATTCACAACACTTTTATTTAAATAAATTGACTATTTCTCTTATCTTATCTATTACAGAAGCCACTTCTATACAGGAGATAATTTGCGCCCTACGCTTATCCATGGTTTATGTCAAGTCTTGCATCCTTATTAGTTTTACATGTTGATAGTGTGTTTGTTTTCCTGGCTTGATCAGGGTACCCATTTAACGTCCGAATTCCAGACGAACGAGAATCTCTATGTTAGGGTTAGGGTTAGGGTTAGGGGTTAGGGTTAGGGTTAGGGTCTATGGGTTAGGGTTAGGGTTAGGGTCTATGGGTTAGGGTTAGGGTTAGGGTCTATGCATTTGTAAGGAATAAGAAACGTGTTTTTATCCCTATCTCATTTCAGATTTCCGAAGTGTAAATAGAGACTGGAATATTACGGGATGTGCTTCGAGAGCTCAAACCAAGTCCGTTCTCGTCGTAGAACCGTCATAACTTGGATGGTGAAATCTTCAATACCGCATTTTCTCACGTTCTGCGAGATAAACATAGGATATTCAGAAAAGATAACTCTGGGTGGAAACTTTTATTTTTTAAAGTGTATGCGATTCTAAAAATTTAGGGGAGGGAAGAGGCGTTGGCGTGTGGGTGTGTGGGAGTTCACGTGTGTGAGTGTGTGAGCGTAGAGATTTTGGGCAAAATATTTTAAGTTACAAGAACTCGTGCGAAACTCTTAACCACTTAGTTAGAGGAATTAAGATACGACCGAGTAGGGCTGGGCGTGCATTTGTTGAGTGTTGGATGCTACATACAACAAACTTTTAGCTTTACCTGGGGGGTGCTGGTGAAATGCTGCAGAGTAAGTGAGGAACGAGGGTGTGACCTACGAGTGTTGAACGAGGGTGTGACCTACGAGGGTTGAACGAGGTGTGACCTACGAGGGTTGAACGAGAGTGTGACCTACGAGGGTTGAACAAAGTGTGACCTACGAGGGTTGAACGACGGTGTGACCTACGAGGGTTGAACGAGGGTGTGACCTACGAGGGTTGAACAAAGTGTGACCTACGAGGGTTGAACCAGGGTGTGACCTACGAGGGTTGAACAAAGTGTGACCTACGAGGGTTGAACGAGGGTGTGACCTACGAGGGTTGAACAAAGTGTGACCTACGAGGGTTGAACAAAGTGTGACCTACGAGGGTTGAACGAGGGTGTGACCTACGAGGGTTGAACAAAGTGTGACCTACGAGTGTTGAACAAAGTGTGACCTACGAGGGTTGAACAAAGTGTGACCTACGAGGGTTGAACAAAGTGTGACCTACGAGGGTTGAACAATGTGTTACCTACGAGGGTTGAACAAAGTGTGGCCTACGAGGGTTGAACAAAGTGTGACCTACGAGGGTTGAACAAAGTGTGGCCTACGAGGGTTGAACAAAGTGTGGCCTACGAGGGTTGAACAAAGTGTGGCCTACGAGGGTTGAACGAAGTGTGACCTACGAGGGTTGAACGAAGTGTGGCCTACGAGGGTTGAACAATGTGTGGCCTACGACGAGGGGGATAAAATCTTAAGGGCAGATGACGTGTCGGGGGCTCTTTCTGGGCTACGCCGCAACAACACAGGTCTAAGAAGACAAAGTCATGATAAGACAAAGTCATGATAAGACAAAGTCATGATAAGACAAAGTCATGATAAGTCAAAGTAACGATTAGTCAAAGTTTATTATTATTATTATTATTCTCTTTTTGTGCAGCCAAACAATGGAATTCTTTACCATTACACATCCGGAGTATTTCATCTACCAAGTCCTCCAAGACTGCACTTAAGACACATCTTTTCAAAATTTATAATCAAAATTAAAGAAACACCAATTCTTTTTAATGATTAACGTAGGTTATGTGTATTGTACTGTTATGTGTGTGGTTATTATGAAAATAATGTATATTTAAATTATTAAATGTATGTTATTATCTCCATGTAAAGCGCAGTGAGCCCGGCTCCTTGCAGGGAAACAGTGCAATAAAAATTACCAAATTATTATTATTATTATTATAAATAAGTCGAAGTCATGACAAGTCAAAGTCAGCTGTTTTACTTTCTCTTAAGGTAACATAAAAGCCATGCAGTGAAGATAGACTTAAATTGAAGCTATTATCTGATTTAGACGTAATTTAATCATCTTTAAGGGTGGGAGCGGATGGCGTGATAGGAACAACTGTCATTTATTATAATATCTTTAAAGATGGCGTGATAGGAACAACTGTCATTTACTATTACATCTTTAAAGATGGCGTGATAGGAACAACTGTCATTTATTATCACATCTTTAAAGATGGCGTGATGGGAACAACTGTCATTTATTATCACATCTTTAAAGATGGCGTGATAGGAACAACTGTCATTTATTATAACATCTTTAAAGATGGCGTGATGGGAACAACTGTCATTTATTATCACATCTTTAAAGATGGCATGATGGGAACAACTGTCATTTAATATCACATATTTAAAGATGGCCTGATGGGAACAACTGTCATTTATTATCACAACTTTAAAGATGGCGTGATGGGAACAACTGTCATTTATTATCACATCTTTAAAGATGGCGTTATAGGAAAAACTGTCATTTATTATCACATTTTTAAAGATGGCGTGATGGGAACAACTGTATTTAATATCACATCTTTAAAGATGGCGTGATAGGAACAACTGTCATTTATTATCACATCTTTAAAGATGGCGTAATGGGAACAACTGTCATTTATTATTACATCTTTAAAGATGTCGTGATGGGAAAAACTGTCATTTATTATCACATCTTTAAAGATGGAGTGATAGGAACAACTGTCATTTATTATCACATCTGTTAATATGGCGTGAAAGGAACAACTGTCATTTAATATTACATCTTTAAAGATGGCGTGGTAGGAACAACAGTCATTTATTATCACATCTATAAAGATGGCGTGATAGGAACAACTGTCATTTATTATCACATCTTTAAAGATGGCGTGAGAGGAACAACTGTCATTTATTATCACATCTTTAAAGATGGCGTGAATGGAACAACTGTCATTTATTATCACATCTTTAAAGATGGCGTGATAGGAACAACTGTCATTTATGATTACATCTTTAAAGATAACGTGATGGGAACAACTGTCATTTATTATTAGATCTTTAAAGATGGCGTGATGGGAACAAATGTCATTTATTATCATATCTTTAAAGATGGAGTGATAGGAACAACTGTCATTTATTATCACATATTTTAATATGGCGTGATGGGAACAACTGTCATTTAATATTACATCTTTAAAGAAGGTGTGATAGGAATAACTGTCATTTATTATCACATCTTTAAAGATGGCGTGATTGGAACAACTGTCATTTATTATCACATCTTTAAAGATTGCGTGATAGGAACAACTGTCATTTATTATTACATCTTTAAAGATGGTGTGATAGGAACAACTGTCAATTATTATTACATCTTTAAAGATAGCGTGATGGGAACAACTGTCATTTATTATAACATCTTTAAAGATGGCGTGATAGGAACAACTGCCATTTATTATCACATCTTTAAAGATGGCATGATGGGAACAACTGTCATTTATTATCACATCTTTAAAGATGGCGTGATGGGAACAACTGTCATTTATTTTCACATCTTTAAAGATGGCGTGGTAGGAACAACTGTCATTTATTATCACATCTTTAAAATTGGCGTGATAGGAACAACTGTCATTTATTATCACATCTTTAAAGATGGCGTGATAGGTACAACTGTCATTTATTATCACATCTTTAAAGATATCGTGATAGTAACAACTGTCATTTATTATCACATCTTCAAAGATGGCGTGATAGGAACAACTGTCAATTATTATCACATCTTTAAAGATGGTGTGATAGGAACAACTGTAATTTATTATCACATCTTTAAAGATGGCGTGATAGGAACAGCTGTCATTTATTATCAAATCTTTAAAGATGGCGTGATAGGAACAGCTGTCATTTATTATCACATCTTTAAAGATGGCGTGATAGGAACAACTGTCATTTATTATCAAATCTTTAAAGATGGTGTCATGGGAACAACTGTCATTTATTATCACATCCTTAAAGATGACGTGATAGGAACAAATGTCATTTTTGTAGATCTTGTATCCATTCATGAAAAACTCAAGGACAAACATTACAGCTTCGATTTTATAAAAAAACAAATAATGGAAAGGGGGGGGGGAGGGGTTCATTTTAACGAAATCGTCCAGTCATTTCTTTCTTTTAATATCGTCCAGTCTTTTCTTTCTATTAATATCGTCCAGTCTTTTCTTTCTATTAATATCGTCCAGTCTTTTCTTTCTATTAATATCGCCCAGTCTTTTCTGTCTATTAATATCGTCCAGTCTTTTCTTTCTATTAATATCGCCCAGTCTTTTCTTTCTATTAATATCGCCCAGTCTTTTCTTTCTATTAATATCGTCCATTCTTTGCTTTCTATTAATATCGTCCAGTCTTTTCTTTCTATTAATATCGTCCAGTCTTTACTTTCTATTAATTTCGTCCAGTCTTTTTTTCTATTATTATCGACCAGTCTTTTCTTTCTATTAATATCGCCCAGTCTTTTCTTTCTATTAATATCGCCCAGTCTTTTCTTTCTATTAATATCGTCCATTCTTTGCTTTCTATTAATATCGTCCAGTCTTTTCTTTCTATTAATATCGTCCAGTCTTTACTTTCTATTAATTTCGTCCAGTCTTTTTTTCTATTATTATCGACCAGTCTTTTCTTTCTATTAATATCGCCCAGTCTTTTCTTTCTATTAATATCGTCCAGTCTTTTCTTTCAATTAATATCGTCCAGTCTTTTCTTTCTATTAATATCGTCCAGTCTTTTCTTTCTATTAATATCGTCCAGTCTTTTATTTCTATTAATATCGTCCAGGCTTTTATCAGTCTACTTATTCCATTTTTGAATTCCAGAAGGGAAGATCGAGAATTTGTATGTATGTACTCTCATACGGATTAAGATAGGTGTTTTTATCCCTATGCTAAGGGTTCCCAACCTATGGGTCGCCACCCCACGGTGGCCGCATCGGGTTTTCTGAGCGATCGCCAACGTATACAGCAAACTAAAAAAAAACATTACGGTAATTTTTATTTTTAATGTTATCTTGGAGTTGAATGTTGTGAAGATGAATTTTTGGATTTGAGAATGATTCCTCAGCACGTAACTTGTTTCATAAAACATTTTTCACACAGTTCTAGTGGGATATGTATGTATCATACCGAATAGTTCTGGTGGGGTATGTATGTATCATACCCAATAGTTCTGGTGGAGTATGTATGTATCATACCCAATAGTTCTGGTGAGGTATGTATGTATCATACCCAATAGTTCTGGTGGAGTATGTATGTATCATAACAAATAGTTCTGGTGGGGTATGTATGTATCATACCAAATAGTTCTGGTGGTGTATGTATGTATGATACCAAATAGTTCTGGTGGGGTATGTATGTATCATACCCAATAGTTCTGGTGGAGTATGTATGTATCATACCAAATAGTTCTGGTGGGGTATGTATGTATGCATCATACCAAATAGTTCTGGTGGGGTATGTATGTATCATACCCAATTGTTCTGGTGGGGTATGTATGTATGCATCATACCAAATAGTTCTGGTGGGGTATGTATGTATCATACCAAATAGTTCTGGTGGGGTATGTATGTATGTATGATACCAAATAGTTCTGGTGGGGTATGTATGTATCATACCCAATAGTTCTGGTGGAGTATGTATGTATCATACCCAATAGTTCTGGTGGAGTATGTATGTATCATACCAAATAGTTCTGGTGGGTTATGTATGTATCATACCCAATTGTTCTGGTGGGGTATGTATGTATGTATGATACCAAATAGTTCTGGTGGGGTATGTATGTATGTATGATACCAAATAGTTCTGGTGGGGTATGTATGTATGCATCATACCAAATAGTTCTGGTGGGGTATGTATGTATCATACCAAATAGTTCTGGTGGGGTATGTATGTATGTATGATACCAAATAGTTCTGGTGGGGTATGTATGTATCATACCCAATAGTTCTGGTGGAGTATGTATGTATCATACCAAATAGTTCTGGTGGGGTATGTATGTATCATACCCAATAGTTCTGGTGGAGTATGTATGTATCATACCAAATAGAAGATGCTTGCCTTTCGAGATTCAGTTTTATTTGTGTATAAAAAACCGAATCACCGCAAGAGTGGATTTTCAACTCACCCGCGAATTTAGATTTTGGTTAATAACATGCAATTTCAACCATCGCATTAAAATAAATATTCTACAATTTTATAGTAAAATTATATTTAAAAAATGTCTTTTCGTGTTTTTAAATGACGTAATTAAAATGTCGAATGGTGATTGGTGTTTCGGATCACTTGGCTGTTATAAAAAAGGGTCACATTCGAAACAGGTTGAGAACTCGTGCCCTATGGCTATCATGCGATAGAATAAACTAAACATTGATGTCTGGTGTGTAACTCATGAGAAAACAACAGCACGTCTTTCTTCAAACAATTCACACATTGTTTGATGACACACAGCTGTTATTAGTTATTAGACATCAATACATCATTATAACTCTGCCGTATTTGTAGGAAAAACTGCTTCATTTCTTTTCATGCAATAATATTCTCACATTATAAATTTTTTTTTAATTTTCAAAAGATAATGATGGTTAGAAACTCAGTACAAGTGCATCACATCATAGAGATAAGAAATAGGCAAGTAGTGATTATCAACATGATGGAACTGAGTAGTAAAGTAAAGTTTGATGTTTTTGGAGAGAAAATAACCTCAATAATCTTTTGAATAGAAAGATCATCTTTATGTATAAGATAAGATAAGATAACCTCAACATAAAGATCATTTATCTTATCTATACAGACGCTCCTTCTATGCAGAAGATAGTTGCGTCCACAGACCATGCCATATGATCTGTTGGCAAGTGATGCAGCATTCACAGGCCACGGCTTTGTGGGTTCCACGCATTACCCAGCCGCCTAACACTACAAGTGTTAGGTACCCATTCGGAGCGGGGTGACTCAGGGACGCCCTAGACCCCGGGAACAAACCCTTGCCTTCACACGGATTCGAACCATTGACCATCGGTACGACAGTCCAGTGCGCTGCCACTCGACCACTGCGTCCTCGAACAAAGGATTATCTCATCTTGAATTGAAATGACATGAAAAGTAGAAAGGGAAAAAATTGTTTCAAGAATTTAAGTACTAGAGAAAGCCAACGTGTCCTAGGAAAGCTAATGATCCACAACACTTGGGTTGTCTGGAGTGTCCTAGGAAAGCTAATGATCCACAACACTTGGGTTGTCGGGAGTGTCCTAGGAAAGCTAATGATCCACAATACTTGAGTTGTCTGGAGTGTCCTAGGAAAACTAATGATCCACAACACTTGGGTTGTCTGGAGTGTCCTAGGAAAGCTAATGATCCACAACACTTGGGTTGTCTGGAGTGTCCTAGGAAAGCTAATGATCTACAACACTTGGGTTGTCTGGAGTGTCCTAGGAAAGCTAATGATCCACAATACTTGAGTTGTCTGGAGTGTCCTAGGAAAGCTAATGATCCACAACACTTGGGTTGTCTGGATTGTCCTAGGAAAGCTAATGATCCACAACACTTGGGTTGTCGGGAGTGTCCTAGGAAAGCTAATGATCCACAATACTTGAGTTGTCTGGAGTGTCCTAGGAAAGCTAATGATCCAAAACACTTGGGTTGTCTGGAGTGTCCTAACGAGAACTGGACATGCAGGTGTCTTGACGTCAACTCAGTGTAACCATTACACCCCCCACGCCCACGCCCACCCCCCTTACACACAAACTCAGCACACTGTCGCTCCTTTGATTCACACACCAGGTTTAACTATCTCCCTCTCTTCATTCATTCGGTCGTTTCTTTTACTAATGGCTACAGAGTCAACAGATGTGTACTGGAGTTTTTACTACTGAATGTCTGTGAGGGCGTCAACAAAAGATGTGTACTGGAGTTTTTACTACTGAATGTCTGTGAGGGCGTCAACAAAAGATGTGTACTTGAGTTTTTACTACTGAATGTCTGTGAGGGCGTCAAGCAGGAACTTTGAATGAAAAGATTGGCTTACAATTGGGTCCGTCAAGTGGTTAGATTGGCTTACAATTGGGTCAGTCCAGCGCTTAGATTGTCTTACAATTGGGTCTGTCCAGCGCTTAGATTGGCTTACAATTGGGTCTGTCCAGCGCTTAGATTGGCTTACAATTGGGTAAGTCCAGTGGTTAGATTGGCTTACAATTGGGTTAGTCCAGTGGTTAGATTGGCTTACAATTGGGTCAGTCCAGCGCTTAGATTGGCTTACAATTGGGTCTGTCCAGCGCTTAGATTGGCTTACAATTAGGTCTGTCCAGCGCTTAGATTGGCTTACAATTGGGTAAGTCCAGTGGTTAGATTGGCTTACAATTGGGTCAGTCCAGCGCTTAGATTGGCTTACAATTGGGTCAGTCCAGTGGTTAGATTGGCTTACAATTGGGTCTGTCAAGTGGTTAGATTGGCTTACAATTGGGTCAGTCCAGCGCTTAGATTGGCTTACAATTGGGTCAGTCCAGTGGTTAGATTGGCTTACAATTGGGTCTGTCAAGTGTTTAGATTGGCTTACAATTGGGTCAGTCCAGTGGTTAGATTGGCTTACAATTGGGTCAGTCCAGTGGTTAGATTGGCTTACAATTGGGTCAGTCCAGCGCTTAGATTGGCTTACAATTGGGTCAGTCCAGTGGTTAGATTGGCTTACAATTGGGTCTGTCAAGTGGTTAGATTGGCTTACAATTGGGTCTGTCCAGTGGTTAGATTGGCTTACAATTGGGTCTGTCCAGTGGTTAGATTGGCTTACAATTGGGTCTGTCCAGTGGTTAGATTGGCTTACAATTGGGTCTGTCCAGTGGTTAGATGGCTTACAATTGGGTCAGTCCAGTGCTTAGATTGACTTACAATTGGGTCTGTCCAGTGGTTAGATTGACTTACAATTGGGTCTGTCCAATGGTTACATTGGCTTACAATTGGGTCTGTCTAGTGGTTAGATTGACTTACTATATGGTCTAAAAGGGCGCCACCAATATGGTCTAAAAGGGCGCCACCAATATGGTCTAAAAGGGCGCCACCAATATGGTATAAAAGGGCGCCACCAATATGGTCTAAAAGGGCGCCACCAATATGGTCTAAAAGGGCGCCAGCAATATGGTCTAAAAGGGCGCCACTAAATCTCTAATTTTGTAATTTTCATATAAATAAATACAGTTGGACCTCTCTAAGTCGAACTCAAGGAAGAATAAAATTCGACTTACGGAGTTTTAGAGTTAGGGAAACTGGAGTAATAGGCGCAGATTAATCAAGGGCAATGTTGATATTGAGAGTGTGGGGGGGGGAAGGGGACAGCCATAGTGGCTAGAAGGCTTGACCGGAAAGAGGGGCGACTATATTAGCAACACGGTAATACGCCAGCTAACGGTATTATTTAGTTAATAATAAACTTCAAATTAGTATTGTTCCTGTCTTATGCATTTTTTATATTCACGTTGTCTGACTGTCATTGTAGGACTACGTAATTATTGTCATAAATAAAATAAGAGAAATTCAATTTTTTATTCTAACAAATGAAAAAATCGCAAAGCTGAAACTTATCAATTTATCAGGGGCGCCAAAAAAAATTAGCCAATGGCGCCAAAAACCTAGTTACGCCTCTGCACATGTTACACACATGAGTTGAGCCTTTAGAAAACTTGGAGCCCTGTACGGACAAGGTCAGAACGCTCTAATTAGGCTACGTTTATAGAGGCAGCGGGTTTCTGGAAATCCCACGCGCGAGTCGACCCGCGCGAGGAATGTTTCTATTTTTGCTTTGCAGGTGTTCATAGAGGACGCGGGTGTCTCGAGGCGACAAATTAATGGACCGGCGCGGGTAATTACCAGAACTAGTTGCTAGTTCTTGTTCCGCGTTGCCGCGCGGGACTGTGAATTCAAACAGATGGGCTTTGAATGTTTCTTCAGACTGTTAAATGTTCAATAATTCACCAACCACGACTTCGATTATGTCCATTCACAATATTAATTCCAGCATCTTGAATAAGTCGTTTAGCTTTTGAGATATCATTTTTTCTTCCAGATAATTCAATAGAATTTCTGCTTAATACACAACCAATTGTTGTTCCTACTTCAGATGATTTCACACGAATGGTTTCAGACTCACTAATACCATCTTTGTCTCTGCTATTATGGTCTTCATTCCTTTTATCATATATGTGATTGTCAATAGTGGCCACAGTGTCAATAGTTTCTAATTGTGCTCGATTCATCTTTATTATTTTTCTATCATTCATGTCTTGGTTTTCATTCTTTCTCCATGGCTGATCAAAATTTCTTATTCTGGAATCAAAACTATATCTGCCTCTCCATGATCTTCTGCTTTGATTATAATCTCTATATATGGAATTGTGATTATATCTGTCTCTCCATGATTGTCTACTTTCATCATAATCTCTATGTCTGGAATTATGATTATATTTTTCTCTCCATGCTTGTCTACCTTTGTTTTCAAAGTGATATTGTCTTGATCTTTCTTCTGTTTTCTTTCTTATAGGGCTGCCATTAGGTGACACCCTATTTGGTTGTCCTTTATTGTGGTAACACTGCTTTACCATATGTCCTGGCTTGTTACAGTACCAGCAAATAGTTTGTCTGTTGCCTTGGTTTGGCAAACTCTGGTTTCTCATACCTTGCCTTTTTTCTTGACTTTTAATTTGTATTGCTGCAAAAATATCTTCTCTTTTGTCCATTTCCAAAAATTGCATTTATCAAACTCTTCAAACCATGAGTGGATACGACTTAAGTTCCTTTATTTATAATATAACTAGAAATGTACCCGCGCTTCTGCAGCGGGAGTGTACTGCTCTATAAGTTTGAATACGTAGTTGAAAATAAGCTAATAACTATATGTTAAGTATATATGTGTATGCGACGATTTAAGTTCGGCCTTCTTGTTATAATATAACTAAATGTTGTGCTTACTCATGGAATGCAACTTTCAGTTGGTCAGAAATATACTTATGAAAAATGTAATTCTCTAATTCTGAGACAATTTTACCCAATAATAAATGGAGCTTTGAAACGTAACAAACGATTTGAAAAGGGCATTATTTTAATTTAAAATCCTACAAACAAACATTTCTCATTGCTATATATTCAACGTATCAAGAGATTACATTCGGAATGAAACTCATGTAGCTTTTAATACGCTAATAGAACTTAAGGGAAGAAGGTAAAATGAATCAATAAAAAACCACAAATACATCAAACTTATTTTTATAATTTATACATATTTGTCACCTTCATCAAAATGGTCCCATTTATCGATTGTTTCCAAATATTATATGTTGCTGTTTCACCAATGCATTCAATTCTTTGTTGATTTCCGTTTTCAGATAAGAAATTATATTTTGTAAAGTATATCATTAAGCCCACTTTTTCTCTTTCCAGGCTCCCTTTTTTCCCTGTTTTTTTTCTGGAAATTAGATAATTTATTTGCCAAATATATTTAATATTGATCCATTCGCTTAAAAACGTATGTGGAACGAAGATATAAATTTTAAAAAAAAATATTTTGGAATCCTGGAAAGAAATGAGTGGACATTTTCAATTCCCATTGAGGTAAAAATTCAAATTAGTTATGAGGTTCATGATAACTTAAGTTTAATATAGATATATCCATTGATCCCTTAGTCAAATAGTATATTGTAATAATTTAGCTGATATAAGAAAAGACAATTTTTACTCAACATTACTTTTAGATCAGAGTTCAGTCGAGATTAATTTATTATAGTATGAGTCTGAAAATTTACATACTTTTATTCAAATAGGAAGTTGGACCATTAGTGAGAGGGGGTTTGGGTTTTATTAGTATAGAAAAGGGGCACTAAATGAAGTTAATCAAGAGAATTAAAAAAATATTAAGAAAGTATGTCATTCTTTATAAACTTTAAACACACTTTTTTAGAGTGGATATATTTTATAATGTTATTCCTATATATCAGAAATTTTAAAAATTGTTATAAGAAAAAAAATCAACTTCTAATGTTCATTACTAATGAGTTGATTTCACTTAGAGAATTGGTTTTCTCATAAAACTCACTCACAATTTTAAGGGTACTAAATAAAGTTAACAGCCAGTTGTTGTTTTTAAATTGACGACAACTGCCGTCACGTAAAAAACTTATTTTATTTATTACCCCACATCGTTAAACTATTCAAAGTAATGAAATATTTTTAACAGCAGGTTTAAGTTAAGGAACTACGCTCCCATCTTCTCTCTAAAAGGCAATAGCTGCTTAATACTGCTTATATTAAAGAGCTAATAAGGGGCCGTCAATAAAGTACGTCACGCTGATTTTGACAATTTTTAACTACCCCCCTCCCCCTGTCACAAAAATGCCACAAATCTGGGACCCCCCCCCCTAAAGTACGTAACACTTTCGAACAAAAATTTTGTTTTTTATTAACAAAATAATTAAAATTTAATATAAAAAACCGTGACGTCACACATGGCCAGACCCCCCTCCCCCTGTCACAAACTGT
The DNA here is from genome assembly GCA_944989445.1 of Ampullaceana balthica. Taxonomy (NCBI): domain Eukaryota; kingdom Metazoa; phylum Mollusca; class Gastropoda; family Lymnaeidae; genus Ampullaceana; species Ampullaceana balthica. Next base: position 1,728,494 of record CALYLW010000062.1, read on the forward strand.
CACACTTTCTTACACCCCCTCCCCCCACTGGAGCGTGACGTACTTTATGGACCGCCCCTAAAGTAAATTATAAATGTTGTAAGTGTAATGAAGTTTCCAAAATAATTTAAAGAAACTAACTCAATCTTATTTAAAAAGCTTGGAATAAAATGTGCGCACCATTTTTAGTCAATGAATGTTAACTGAAGGGCGGGCGCTTAAAATGAAGTCTTGTAATGAAGTACTGCTCCAAAAATAAATTGTATACTTTTTGATAGTCTTTATTAATTAGTGTTTTAATATGGAAATGATATATAATTCTTTTATATATTTGTGTCTATGTTATACGATTTCAATTTACGTCTTTTATGTAATAGGTATAATTTTAAAACGAATTCAAGTATGTTTTGGGTCATCTTTCCCGATGGGACATCATAGTTTGTAAATTATATTTCAAACACCAGATTTAGTTTCTGAAAAATAAATAAATTATTTACGAAATTGAAAAAAAAATGATATGTTTGACTAAACATCTATTTTTAAAATGGCTTTTGTTATTCCGCTACAGCGTAATGACCATGGCATGTTCAATTCGCCGCCCAACTTAATTAATTGCTTTTAGGTTCACTTGTATTGAGTTTAATATACTTATCTTATCTTATCTGTTTACAGACGCTCCTTCTATACAGAAGATTATTGCATCCTACGCTTATCTATGGTTTGTGTTTAGTCCTGCAATTTTATTAGAGATTTAAATGTTGATAAAGTGTTGGTTTTCCTGGATTCTTCAGGCAACCCATTCCACGCCCGAATTCCGGACGGGAAGAAGGAAAACTTGTATGTGTTTGTTCTTGCATACGGAATAAGAAAGGTGTTTTTATCCTTATGTCTATCTGAGGGTTGTATTAAGTTATCTTTGTGTTGTATTTCTAAATTAGAATTAATTGCTTTATGCATGATTACTACTTTGCTCTTGGTTCTTCTATCCTCTAGTGTTTCAAGGTTTAATGATTTAACTAATGGTGTTATTCTTGTCAGTTTCGAATATTCTCCAGTAATGAATCTGGCAGCTCTTTTTTGAATTTGTTCTAGTTTATCAATGTTTTCTTTGGTGGATGGGTCCCATACAGAAGATGCATATTCTAGTACAGGTCTCACCAAAGTGAAGTACCATTTTAGTTTTATATCTCTATTACATTTGTTAAAGTTTCTTTTTTATAAAGAAAACTTCTGTTTATAAGTCCGGTAGAAAGGTTTAAATTGTAAATTTATTTAGCTTAGGTAATAAAAAAAACACAGCATTGGTCGTAGGCTTTTATATGCATGTAATAATCATTGATGATTAACTTTAATAAGTAAATTTAAGGGATTGAGCCAGTAAAATAAGCAAGAAAAATTAATAAAGAACACGCAACAAATTTTAAGAAAAACAAAACGTATAGTTCCTCTAAATTACGATTAAGCTTTTTTGACTTGGGCAATTTCTTTCCACATAAAATACCCTCACATAATTAGTATTTGTTTAAATTAAAATTTGAGTCATTAGAAACAACATAATAAAAACTCTTAATTTAAAAATAAATACCATACATCGTGTGACGAATGTAATGAAATAGTTTTGACAGATCTATAATATAAAGAAAGTATATGTATAAAAGGCCACTGTTTTGTACCGCAAGGCCAGAACAAATATGAATGTTATTATAATAAAATTACACTGCTCAATTTAAGATGCGTACACGAAAAGGTGCGCACCGTAATTTGACAATAAAAGATCTTTTGAAAGCGCACGGCTCAAAATAAAGTATTGTAAAAAATAACGCACCAAAATGAACTCGTTTTGAATGCCCGCATGAAGCTGTTCAATATCGAAATGAGAATTTATTTTGTCTTTATTTGGCTCTACATTTTCTGATTATGGGCCCTCTTACCCTGGGGGTGGTCACCTAGGGGTTGAAACATAGCCTATGACCTGTCTCGGGTCAAATGAGAGTCCCATGCAAAATTTCAGCATCCTGGGTCCAACGGTGTGGAATTCCATTGGTAACAAACAAACAAACAAACACACAAACTTTCATCTTTATATATTAGATTCACACTGACACAGTTGTTAATAGTCCATAGCTTTTTCTAGTTCAAGGTTATATTTACAAATATTTCCTGGAATCAACCACACCTGTGAGCTTGGTGACGTAGTTCACTGCGTGTCGTCTGGCTTTTTCCCGCTTTTACTATAAACACCAACCGCGCGAGTTATTAGGCGCGGTTTTTTAGCGCGAGTAACTAGCTCGCGGCGTGCCGCCTACCCGCCGCCTCTATAAACGTAGCCTAATGCTAGTCCGTGACCAGATGGCGACATTTTAGTTAATGACCGTCCCACAATAATATCACACCGATGTACATGTGTACAACGCCGATGTACATGTGTTCAACACGAGTAATGCGTAAAAGATCGTTATTTGCTTAATTCGACCGGGGATTCTCAACATATGCTGCAAATGGAGATCAACTAATTGCCACTAAATGAAACTTGCATATTAATGCTAGCGGAGCACTCTAATTGTTAAATTTAGAAATGGCCATTTGATCTTACTGTAAATACTTCTTTTGAGATTACTCGACCCCAAAATTATTTAGAATAACGTTGGTAAATGCATAAAATAAAAACAGGGTATTAGTAGGCCTGACAGGACGTAACACAACAGCGAACGTTTCGGCAAAGAGCCTTCTTCAACGGACAAATAAAAGCCTGATTGCAGTCTTACCCCCATTACTTTAGAATAACGTTGCAGCGTTTGCATCTGTTAAATGGTAATCTTGCACATGTCGTTAGATGTAAAAACAACTGTTACTCTAAACTTAAAACACCGATACTCTAATCTTAACCAATGACTATAATCTTAACCAACGATACTCTAATCTTAACCACTAAATATAATTTTAACCACCGATACTCTAATCTAAACCACCGATACTCTAATCTAAACCACTAAATATAATCTAAAACACCGATACTCTAATCTTAACCACTAAATATAATCTAAAACACCGATACTCTAATCTTAACCACCGAGTCGTTACCATAAACTCCGGGCTTCTTTGGCTTGGTAGAAGTTGGCACTGAGTATCAGAGAATGGCCATACCAGCTCATTAATGGGTTTGTGGCCATACCAGCTCATAATGGGTTAGTGGCCACACCAGCTCATAATGGGTTATTGGCCACACCAGCTCATAATGGGTTAGTTGACACACCAGCTCATCAACGGGTTAGTGGCCAAACCAGCTCATCAATGGGTTAGTGGCCACACCAGCTCATCAATGGGTTAGTGGCCATACCAGCTCATCAATGGGTTAGTGGCCAAACCAGCTCATCGATGGGTTAGTGGCCATACTAGCTCATCGATGGGGTAATTGCCGCACCAGCTCATTAATGGGTTAGTGGCCATACTAGCTCATAATGGGTTATTGGCCATACCAGCTCATAAATGGGTTAGTTGCCATACCAGCTCATTAATGGGTTAGTGGCCACACCAGCTCATTAATGGGTTAGTGACCATACCAGCTCATTAATGGGTTAGTGGCCATACCAGCTCATCAATGGGTTAGTGACCATACCAGCTCATCAATGGGTTAGTGGCCATACCAGCTCATCAATGGGTTAGTGGCCATACCAGCTCATCAATGGGTTAGTGGCCATACCAGCTCATCAATGGGTTAGTGGCCATACCAGCTCATCAATGGGTTAGTGACCATACCAGTTCATCAATGGGTTAGTGGCCATACCAGCTCATCAATGGGTTAGTGGTCATACCAGCTCATCAATGGGTTAGTGGCCATACCAGCTAATCAATGGGTTAGTGGCCATACCAGCTCATTAATGTTTTAGTGGCCATACCAGCTCATAATGGGTTAGTGACCATACCAGGTCATCAATGGGTTAGTGGCCATACCAGCTCATCAATGGGTTAGTGGCCATACCAGCTCATAATGGGATATTGGCCACACCAGCTCATCAATGGGTTAGTGACCATACCAGGTCATAAATGGGTTAGTGGCCATACCAGCTCATTAATGGGTTAGTGGCTAGTAAATATATGAATATTCAAAGGATTTCGACTCTTTAATCTCTGACACAAGACTTAGTGACTCATGCAAGTGAAAATGACACAAGATGAAGTGACTCATGCAAGGGATAATGTCACAAGACGAGGTGAGTCATGCAAGGGATAATGACACAAGACGAGGTGAGTCATGCAAGGGAAAATGACACAAGACGAGGTGAGTCATGCAAGGGATAATGACACAAGACGAGGTGAGTCATGCCAGGTATAATGACACAAGACGAGGTGAGTCATGCAAGGGATAATGACACAAGACGAAGTGACTCATGCAAGGGATAAGGACACAAGACGAGGTGACTCATGCAAGAGATAATGACACAAGACGACGTGACTCATGCATGTGATAATGAGTTTCGGTCCATGTTGTGTGAGTGTGGAGAGGAATTGAGGTCAAAGGTAGACACAGGTGGTCACGTTGTTGGGATTTTTTATGTTTGGTAAATGATGATGGGGCCAGAGGTGGACTAGCCTCAGTTAGGGAGTATCAAAGATAATGGAGTCATAGGCGAGGCTAGCCTCACCAGGGAGTATCAAAGATAATGGAGTCATAGGCGAGGCTAGCCTCACCAGGGAGTATCAAAGATAATGGAGTCATAGGCGAGGCTAGCCTCACCAGGGAGTATCAAAGATAACGGAGTCTTAGGCGAGGCTAGCCTCACCAGGGAGTATCAAAGATAATGGAGTCATAGGCGAGGCTAGCCTCACCAGGGAGTATCAAAGATAACGGAGTCTTAGGCGAGGCTAGCCTCACCAGGGAGTATCAAAGATAAAGGATTCATAGGTGGGACCAGCCTCAAGAAGGGAGTGTCAAAGATGATTGGGTCATAGATAGGACTAGCCTTAACCAATGAGTATCCAAAATGATAGAGTATAGGCCAGGCTATCCTCAACCAGGGAGTATCACAGATGATGGAGTCATAGATGGGGATAGCCTCACAGATGATACAAAGTGAGAAATGGGTGGCTAATTTTGACTTAAATCTAAACTTGGCGAGAAGGACGTTGAGTAGCCTGGTAAGACCAAAAGAAGAACATATTGAACTTAATCTTCTTCTTCTCATCTATGCAGACGCTCATTCTATGCAGAAGATAATTGCGTCAACAGACCATGACAGATGATCTGTTGGCAAGTGATGCAGCGATCACAGGCCACGGCTTTGTGGGTTCCACGCATTTCCCAGCTGCCAAATTAGTGTTAGGTACCCATTCGGGGCTGGGTGACTCAGGGACGCCATAATTTATTTAATTTCTTTTACGAAGAATGAGGTAGTCAAATAAAATGGGACACTCTAAAATAGGAGTATTCATTCACAAATACTTGGGCTATGTGTAAGATGTTTATAGGCCAATAGGCCAATACTTGGGCTATGAGTAAGATGTTTATAGGCCAATACTTGGACTATGTGTAAGATGTTTATTGGCCAATACTTGGGCTATAAGTAAGATGTTTATAGGCCAATACTCGGGCTATGTGTAAGATGTTTATAGGCCAATACTTGGGCTATGAGTAAGATGTTTATAGGCCAATACTTGGGCTATGAGTAAGATGTTTATTGGCCAATACTTGGGCTATGAGTAAGATGTTTATTGGCCAATACTTGGGCTATAAGTAAGATGTTTTTAGGCCAATACTCGGGCTATGTGTAAGATGTTTATAGGCCAATAGGCCAATACTTGGGCTATGAGTAAGATGTTTATAGGCCAATACTTGGGCTATGTGTAAGATGTTTATAGGCCAATACTTAGGCTATGTGTAAGATGTTTATAGGCCAATACTTGGACTATGTGTAAGATGTTTATAGGCAAATACTAGGGTTATAAGTAAGGTGTTTATTGGCCAATACTTGGGCTATGAGTAAGATGTTTATAGGCAAATACTTGGGCTATGTGTAAGATGTTTATAGGCCAATTCTTGGGCTATGAGTAAGATGTTTATAGGCCAATACTTGGGCTATGAGTAAGATGTTTATTGGCCAATACTTGGGCTATGAGTAAGATGTTTATAGGCCAATACTTGGGCTATGAGTAAGATGTTTATTGGCCAATACTTGGGCTATGAGTAAGATGTTTATTGGCCAATACTTGGGCTATGAGTAAGATGTTTATTGGCCAATACTTGGGCTATGAGTAAGATGTTTATAGGCCAATACTTGGGCTATGAGTAAGATGTTTATTGGCAAATACTTGGGCTATGAGTAAGATGTTTATTGGCCAATACTTGGGCTATGAGTAAGATGTTTATAGGCCAATACTTGGGCTATGAGTAAGATTATTATTGGCCAATACTTGGGCTATGAGTAAGATGTTTATTGGCCAATACTTGGGCTTTGTGTAAGATGTTTATAGGCCAATACTTGGGCTATAAGTAAGATGTTTATAGGCCAATACTTGGGCTATAAGTAAGATGTTTATAGGCCAATACTTGGGCTATGAGTAAGATGTTTATTGGCCAATACTTGGGCTATGAGTAAGATGTTTATAGGAAAATACTTGGGCTATGTGTAAGATGTTTATTGGCCAATACTTGGACTATGTGTAAGATGTTTATAGGCAAATACTTGGGCTATGTGTAAGATGTTTATAGGCCAATACTTGGGCTATGTGTAAGATGTTTATAGGCCAATACTTGGGCTATGTGTCAGATGTTTATAGGCCTATACTTGGGCTATAAGTAAGATGTTTATAGGCCATTACTTGGGCTATGTATCAGATATTTATAGGCCAATACTTGGGCTACGAGTAAGATGTTTATAGGCCAATACTTGGGCTATGTGTCAGATGTTTATAGGCCAATACTTGGGCTATGTGACATATGTTTATAGGCCTATACTTGGGCTATAAGTAAGATGTTTATTGGCCAACTTCGGTGTTCGTGAGTTATGTCTAGTTCCCCAAAAAAACATTCAATTTTATTTACCTTATGACTTCTTTTATAATGACACAAGGCATAAGACTAAGATTTTAACAGACTATTGGATTGGTTGATAAGTGGTTGTTGTTGTTGTTGTTTTCATTGAAGACGATATGCATCTAGATGTTCAATTTTATTTAGCGAATGTTATACATTTTATTAAGGTGTTTATATTTATTTCATTATTATTTTTTTTATTAACAGAGCTTTACATAATAATATTTATCGCTTTACATCATAATTAACTGTGAATATTTCGGTTCGAATAAGTGACAAATTCAATTGTAAAGCATATCGATTTGTTAAATGATATAGTTTAGATGTTATATTTGTATAATAATAAGCGTACAAGTCATTTTTGGGATATGAATATATTTAGATCTTATATATATATATATATGTGTGTGTGTGACAGTGTGTGTGTGTAATGTTTGTCTGAGTTTAGATATTAAGTTTGTGTTACTGAGGATCACGGAGCACCTGTGACAAAGCGGATCACCGAGCACCTGTGACGTAGCGGATCATGTGGTCAATTGGATCATGTTCAGAAAGTCTCTTCCATAGGCCACGACTGTTGTCCAGATATCGATTCACATTGCTTTTGCCCTGGTAGCAGGACTTAATTTTATAATATCTAACTGAGTTAAACACATTTTCTTGATGCTTGAGATTACTCTCTTAAAGCTTAGGCTTAATACATAGGCAACCTGCTCCATCAGCCGTGCAGTGCCATACAACATTGTCTTAACGTGGTACTCATGTGTCTCCCTAACCTCCCTGGCGTTGTCCAGCGTGGGGCACGAAGTCATGTGAGTCCAAACTTTGCTGTTTGAGGTTCGGATTGACTTGGCCTGGGCATGTTAGTGAATACCCAGCAGTCATTTAGTCAGCCCATTCCTGGTACCACTTGTTCCTAAAGCGATCGGCTAGCCAGGTCTTTGCGATAATGTCCAAGTAATATTTTGATAATATTTAACTATTATTTGGATAATGTTCAACTAATATTTCGATAATATTCAACTAATTTCACTATTTAGTAGGGCTGCGGAAATTAAAACGGACGATTACAAGAAACATTTTGGTTTTAAACTATTGACTGACGTGAATGTTCAAAATGTTGATAAAGGTTATTATGTCCATTGAGAGAAATCGTTTGCCTACCATGTAATGTTCCCTCTAAGCTTCGTTGGTCCGTGTGCAAAGTTTAAAAAAATTTGTGTGCAAATTTGCACAAAGTCGATTTTTGTGTTAAATTATACAAAATTTGCTGCACGGTGATTCTAAACAACTGCGTGGCGTCGGTCAAATATCTGCGCAGCCTAATGATTTCACACCAACAATAAGCCGCGTCAAGTGCTTCACAGTATAACTTTTTAAAAAAACAGATTGTCTACCATTTAAAAAGTGTAATCGACCGTTTGAGAGAATGTTACTCAAAATATCCAAGAGAGGAAATAAACTTTTTTTAAAAAAATCTTACATTTCAATACGTGCTTTACAATACTTAACAGTTCTACACAATTCGTGGAACGGGAAGGCGAGATGCTAAAGTTTGACTTGCTATGAAAATGGTTTGCGAGTTATAGGTGGTTGGACGTCCCGGTTACACGTTACTAAGTGACGTATTTTGGTTATAGGTGGTGGGACGTCCCGGTTACACGTTATTTAAGTGACGCCTTTTGGTTATAGGTGGTTGGACGTCCTGGCTACACGTTACTAAGTGACGTCTTTTGGTTATAGGTGGTTGGAAGTCCCGGTTACACGTTATTTAAGTGACGCCTTTTGGTTATAGGTGGTTGGACGTCCTGGCTACACGTTACTAAGTGACGTCTTTTGGTTATAGGTGGTTGGACGTCCCGGTTACACGTTACTAAGTGACGTCTTTTGGTTATAGGTGGTTGGACGTCCCGGTTACACGTTATTTAAGTGACGCCTTTTGGTTATAGGTGGTTGGACGTCCTGGCTACACGTTACCAAATGACGTCTTTTGGTTATAGGTGGTTGGACGTTTCGGTTACACGTTACTAAGTGACGTCTTTTGGTTATAGGTGGTTGGACGTCCCGGTTACACGTTATTTAAGTGACGTCTTTTGGTTATAGGTGGTTGGACGTCCTGGCTACACGTTACCAAATGACGTCTTTTGGTTATAGGTGGTTGGACGTCCTGGCTACACGTTACCAAATGACGTCTTTTGGTTATAGGTGGTTGGACGTTTCGGTTACACGTTACTAAGTGACGTCTTTTGGTTATAGGTGGTTGGACGTCCTGGTTACACGTTACCAAGTGACGTCATTTGGTTATAGGTGGTTGGACGTCCCGGTTACACGTTACTAAGTGACGTCTTTTGGTTATAGGTGGTTGGACGTTTCGGTTACACGTTACTAAGTGACGTCTTTTGGTTATAGGTGGTTGGACGTCCTGGTTACACGTTACCAAGTGACGTCTTTTGGTTATAGGTGGTTGGACGTCCCGGTTACACGTTACTAAGTGACGTCTTTTGGTTATAGGTGGTTGGACGTCCTGGTTACACGTTACTAAGTGACGTCTTTTGGTTATAGGTGGTTCGACGTCCCGGTTACACGTTACTAAGTGAGGTCTTTTGGTTATAGGTGGTTGGATGTCCTGGTTACACGTTACTAAGTGACGTCTTTTGGTTATAGGTGGTTCGACGTCCCGGTTACACGTTACTAAGTGAGGTCTTTTGGTTATAGGTGGTTGGACGTCCCGGTTACACGTTATTTTAGTGACGTCTTTTGGTTATAGGTGGTTGGACGTCCTGGTTACACGTTACCAAGTCAGGTATTTTGGTTATAGGTGGTTGGACGTCCCGGTTACACGTTATTTTAGTGACGTCTTTTGGTTATAGGTGGTTGGACGTCCTGGTTACACGTTACCAAGTGACGTCTTTTGGTTATAGGTGGTTGGACGTCCTGGTTACACGTTACCAAGAGACGTCTTTTGGTTATAGGTGGTTGGACGTCCTGGTTACACGTTACCAAGTGACGTCTTTTGGTTAAAGGTGGTTGGACGTCCTGGTTACACGTTACTAAGTGACGTCTTTTGGTTATAGGTGGTTGGACGTCCTGGTTACACGTTACCAAGTGACGTCTTTTGGTTATAGGTGGTTGGACGTCCTGGTTACACGTTACCAAGTGACGTCTTTTGGTTATAGGTGGTTGGACGTCCAGGTTACACGTTACTAAGTGACGTCTTTTGGTTATAGGTGGTTGGAAGTCCCGGTTACACGTTATTTAAGTGACGCCTTTTGGTTATAGGTGGTTGGATGTCCCGGTTACACGTTACTAAGCGACGTCTTTTGGTTATAGGTGGTTGGACGTCCCGGTTACACGTTATTTAAGTGACGCCTTTTGGTTATAGGTGGTTGGACGTCCCGGTTACATGTTACTAAGTGACGTCTTTTGGTTATAGGTGGTTCGACGTCCCGGTTACACGTTATTTAAGTGACGCCTTTTGGTTATAGGTGGTTGGATGTCCCGGTTACACGTTACTAAGTGACGTCTTTTGGTTATAGGTGGTTGGACGTCCCGGTTACATGTTACTAAGTGAGGTCTTTTGGTTATAGGTGGTTTGACGTCCCGGTTACACGTTACTAAGTGACGTCTTTTGGTTATAGGTGGTTGGACGTCCCGGTTACACGTTATTTAAGTGACGCCTTTTGGTTATAGGTGGTTGGACGTCCTGGCTACACGTTACCAAATGACGTCTTTTGGTTATAGGTGGTTGGACGTCCTGGCTACACGTTACCAAATGACGTCTTTTGGTTATAGGTGGTTGGACGTTTCGGTTACACGTTACTAAGTGACGTCTTTTGGTTATAGGTGGTTGGACGTCCAGGTTACACGTTACTGAGTGACGTCTTTTGGTTATAGGTGGTTGGACGTCCTGGTTACACGTTACCATGTGACGTCTTTTGGTTATAGGTGGTTGGACGTCCTGGTTACACGTTACCAAGTGACGTCTTTTGGTTATAGGTGGTTGGACGTCCCGGTTACACGTTATTTTAGTGACGTCTTTTGGTTATAGGTGGTTGGACGTCCTGGTTACACGTTACCAAGTGAGGTATTTTGGTTATAGGTGGTTGGACGTCCCGGTTACAAGTTATTTTAGTGACGTCTTTTGGTTATAGGTGGTTGGACGTCCTGGTTACACGTTACCAAGTGACGTATTTTGGTTATAGGTGGTTGGACGTCCCGGTTACACGTTACTAAGTGACGTCTTTTGGTTATAGGTGGTTGGACGTCCCGGTTACACGTTATTTTAGTGACGTCTTTTGGTTATAGGTGGTTGGACGTCCTGGTTACACGTTACCAAGTGAGGTATTTTGGTTATAGGTGGTTGGACGTCCCGGTTACAAGTTATTTTAGTGACGTCTTTTGGTTATAGGTGGTTGGACGTCCTGGTTACGCGTTACTTAGTGACGTCTTTTGGTTATAGGTGGTTGGACGTCCCGGTTACACGTTACTAAGTGACGTCTTTTGGTTATAGGTGGTTGGACGTCCCGGTTACACGTTATTAAGTGACGTCTTTTGGATATAGGTGGTTGGATGTCCCGGTTACACGTTACTGAGTGACGTCTTTTGGTTATAGGTGGTAGGACGTCCCGGTTACACGGTACTAAGTGACGTCTTTTTAACTGATCATTAAATTGGCTTTATACTTTTCATGTATAGCGATTTTACAAGAGGAAATACAAATGAATAAGTTCGCTTCTAAAGGAGTAAAAAGGGGGAACCTTGGTCATGCCTATCTGCAGCTAATACGTCATCGCAGTAGTCTTCAGATACAAAATTTGTGTTAATATCCCTGGTGGAACATTCATATGAGATACCGGGTTAGAAATCTACTTGAGATTCCTTGTGGAGCATTCAAATGAGATCAGACATTAAGCCTTTAATAGTTGAAACAAAGAACTAACTTTCACCACTGGGCACTTGGAAGTCCAGGGCCGCCCTAAGACGATCTTATCGATTAGACCAGAACTGGCTTTCCTTCACTGGCTAACCTCAGCCATGTTTGACCAGGGCATTTGAGATAGCACACAAACAATCGATACTAGTAACCTCTACAATTATTGGTGGCAGAGATAACATCACTGATGTGAGGGTCATTCGTGCAAACACTGGATTTATTGCTACTTGCTCAGAGTTCAGCGCAATGAACACACGTTTGGATTAAAGCTCCGTAGTCTGATTGGATCAACAACAAAAAAATCAATTAATGGAACTCATCGAAGGGTAGTTAATTATAAACACGTTATTTTGCCAGATGATTATAAGCGTGTTACGTTCGCCAGATGATATGGTAACATGTGTTGAATGTGTCCACGAGATGACGTCATCTTTAACCAAGCATTAAATACTAGAACACGAGATGACGTCATCTTTAACCAAGCATGAAATACTAGAACACGAGATGACGTCATCTTTAACCAAGCATGAAAAACTAGAACACAAGATGATGTCATCTTTAACCAAGCATGAAATACTAGAACACGAGATGACGCCATCCTTAACCAAGCATGAAATATTAGAACACGAGATGACTTCATCTTTAACCACGCATGAAATACTAGAACACGAGATGACGTCATCTTTAACCAAGCATTAAATACTAGAACACGAGATGACGTCATCTTTAACCAAGCATTAAATACTAGAACACGAGATGACGTCATCTTTAACCAAGCATGAAATATTAGAACACGAGATGACGTCATCTTTAACCAAGCATGAAATACTAGAACACGAGATGACGTCATCTTTAACCAAGCATTAAATACTAGAACACGAGATGACGTCATCTTTAACCAAGCATGAAATACTAGAACACGAGATGACGCCATCTTTAACCAAGCATGAAATACTAGAACACGAGATGACGCCATCTTTAACCAAGCATGAAATATTAGAACACGAGATGACGTCATCTTTAACCAAGCATGAAATACTAGAATAATAGATGACGTCATCTTTAACCAAGCATGAAATACTAGAACATGAGATGACGCCATCTTTAACCAAGCATGAAATATTAGAACACGAGATGACGTCATCTTTAACCAAGCATGAAAAACTAGAACACGAGATGACGTCATCTTTAACCAAGCATGAAATACTAGAACACGAGATGACGTCATCTTTAACCAAGCATTAAATACTAGAACCAAGCATGAAATACTGGAATACGAGATGACTCCATATTGAAGCACAAAGATGACTGGAATTAACAAATTAATCTGTTTAGGGGCCGTCCATAAAATACGTCACGCTGCGTAGGGGGAGGGGTGTAAGAAAGTGTGACAGTTTGTGACAGGGGGGGATGGGTCAGGCCATGTGTGATGCAACACATTTATTTTTTATATATATATTTTTCTAATTTATTTTAAAACATTTTTTTTAAGTAGAATTTAGATGATTTTAAAAATAATTTTCAAAATTTGTGAAACATTTGAATTAGTTTTATGTCAAAATAACATGAAATACGTATCTCCTGAATGTGTCGTTCAAAATCTGAAATAGATGCAGCAGGACTGATATCGAAGGATCCGGAATGGTTTTACAATGATGTTCACACCAGCCAATAATTCGTTGCGACAAAGTAGGAAGCTCATATTTCAACATTTTACCTTCGAGATTCTTTCCTCCTCTAATCACAATCAACCAACAACTGATGGACTTAGAGCAGTGGTTCCTAACCTTTTGAGGTCCATGCGACCCTTCAGATGCCGAAAAAAGTTCATGCATCCCCTCGTGAAACTTGCAGAAAATGCATAATAAACTATGTTTATATTAGGAACACAACAGTTTTGACCATAGGCAACAGGGAATTTAGTGAGAGATCTGCTGCTTCTTATGATCAATCAGCGATTTAAATCTGTGGACTATTTTGGACAAAGCAACTCTCATGTCATTCTCCGCATTCAACTTATTCCTTTCCTTGGTTTTAATCGTCAAGGGTATGGAGAATCCTGCTTCACAGAGATAGTTTGTGGCAAATGGAAGGAGAGTCAGTACTGCTCTCTTGGCTAGATGCGGGTAGGAATCTAGCTGGGCGCACCAAAATTCAATCAAGGTATTGCAACTGAAGGCACTCCTCAGTACTTCTCTGGTTCTCAAATCAATCATGTCAGCTTTAGCAAAGTCACTGTCATCAATGTTGTCCAAGTCACAGAGAAAAGGATTGCGAATCCAAAGGTCTTTCCTAGCAATTTTTTTTACAGAAATACCCATCAAAGGACTTTTGAAATGTTGAAAGGTGCTCTGAAATTTCCCCTTGATTTTGTCAGGCAGTGATCCCTCAGTGCTTCCTTCTGCACCAGATATTACAACTTCATCCAAGAGTGGAAAGTTGGCAAGTTGGACTTTTCTAGTCGTCGTTGGAATAGTGGCAGTTTGTTAAGGAAGGCTTGCATTCTCTCAGTAGTATCCATTACAGTCGCAGCCGGTCCTTGGAGAGATGTGTTCAACTCATTTAAGATGGTGAAGATGTCAGCCAGGTATGCCAAGTAATTAATGAAATTTTGACAGTCAAACTTGTCAGCAAGGTCACTCTCTTTTTCTCGCAAGAAAATGGCAAGCTCCACTCTCAGTTCTACTAACCGAGAAAGTATCCGTCCCTTGGACAACCAGCGCATCTCATTGTGGTAGAGCAGAACTTCATGCTCAGAGACCATCTCCTCACAGAACAACTTGAAGAGGCAGTGGTTCAAGGCATGTGAGCGGATAAAATTTACAACCTGGACTGCAGTAGAAAGAACTGACTTCAAGGTTGGAGGTAGAGTTTTGCATGCCATGGCCTGACGATGAAAGATAGAGTGTGTAGTGGCAATATCTGGAACTTGTTTCTTTACCAGTGCTGAAAATCTTGACTTATTACCGAGAATGGAGGGAGCACCACCTGTGCAAATTGAAGAAATTCTTGAAGTCCATTCAAAGTGGTTTTCAGTGAAGAATGCCCTGACTAGCTGCAGCACATCAGCAGCTTTGGTAGTAGCTAGGAGTGGCTTACAAAAGAGAATCTGACTGCATTGTGCTACATCAGCGGATTCATCCAGCTGAATGCTAAATGCAAAAGGACTGCTTCTCATCTCGCACAAGACTTGATCCAGAATGTCTGCAGCCATGTCACTAATCCTGGAATGAATAGTGTCATTGGACAAAGGAACTTTCTCAACCTGCTTCCTCTGCTGGTGACCACAAATCAGTTCCACCATCTCCAGAGCACAAGGCTTTACCAAAGTTCTCCAATGGTGTGGTGCTTCTTGTTCTTTGCAATAATATATGCAACCTTGAATGATGCCTCCAGTGCAGTTTCTGTGACAAAGAAAATCAGCTTGGGCAAGGTACCTGAGGTCAAGAAGCGAGCTCTCTTCTGATTGAAGACCTCAACACTGTCCTTGGAATTGGATGGATGGACTTTCTCCAAGTGCTCTTTGAGTCTAGCAGGCTTCATGTTGTCATTGCACATGATTTTTTCCACAGAGGAAGCACTGAGGCTTTTGTGTTCCATCTCTCTCTCTTTTTATTATTTATAACGATTTTGAGGGGGTGATGACAATCGGAAAGTCGTACCAGTCACAGGCAAATTTTTAACTGACGAAGTTGATGTTTTTAATGACCGGAATTGGATGCTCAACTCAAGATTTTAGATTTCAATGACGAATAATGGCTTACAATTAACGTTTTTAAGACCTTTGCAGCGTACCGAGCAATAAAAGTGAAGGAAAAAAATCCCAATGTTTACATCCTCTCAAAACAGTTAGAGGGTCACCGGGAAAGACATATATCTGACGTATTTGATGACAAAATTAAATTATTTTTAGAAAACTGTGACTTAAAACACGAAATTCCGAGGAACATGTAGAGCGAACCGTTCATTTTGCGAAAAGGTTTTTCCGTCAATTTTCGACATGCGCAGAACGATGCGCGAACGAGTATCGGGGGGGGGGAGGTTGTATATGGGAGCCCTTTAACGCGGCATGCCTTGCTTATGGTTTACATTTATCAGTTATCAAATTTTCTTCTTTTTTTTCCCTTCTTCCTTTTTTTTTCTTCCTCTTTTTCTTTTTTTTCTCTGAATGGTTCATGCACCCCCTGGAACCTGCTCATGCACCCCTTGGGGGTGCATGCACCACTGGTTAGGAACCCCTGACTTAGAGCTTCAGAAAGAGCAGATGCAGATTTTCATAAATTTCCTTGTTTGTGGCACAAACTCTCAAATTTGATGACATTATACCGAGATCAACACGAGTTTTCAAAGTACAACCATATGATCTTTATCGTCCATCTTTGCAGACCAGCTTACTTGATCGAATTTGCAAAGTATGTCACTTATATTTTGCCGCACAAACAATGTTGAAGAAACATGCAGGCCAACACAGAGCTCGGGCTCAGGAGAATGTGCCCACCCAAACTGTTCAAGAATCAACTCAGATAAAACGCATCCGTTCTTTGAGAATCGCTTCTAGAAGGCAAAGAGAACCCACGCAGTTATTGCCAGAAGAGCAAATGCACATACAGAGGCTGTTGAGTGGCTAGATGAAGACTAGTTGATCTGTCTGCAATTATCCTTCCAAGAAACGATAAGGGATAAAGATTGATGCCAGTAGTAGCTATGTATGAACACTTCACCATGGTAGAATGATATCCATTGAATATTTTTGAATTAAATAAATCACAGGACCAGTAAACAGATCCAATATAGTACATGAGTTGGTCACATAATTTAGTCAAATTGTTTTGTTTCCTTTTTATTGTTTAATCACAAGGTGAGATCAAGTTTCTCTAATCTACTTCTTATTCTGTGTCAACAGATTGCATAATCGGAAGATTATTTAAAAATTGACCTCACCCATTGTAAATGAAAAGGTAGCAGATAAATGATGTGTATTACAAAATTGTCAAGTCTAATTTTTGCAATTTTTATTTTCAAATTCGATCTAGATTGAGTTACTGTTTCAATGAATAACTGACAAATGCTGACAATTAACTATTCTAGTAGTTTTAATAATCTGATAGTTCTTTTAAGTAGGGGTGTACCGGATTTCGTTTCCAACTCCGGCAAATCCAGAATTCGGCTATTTTTACAAATCCGGCTTAGGTTCCGGCAGGATTTTGATTCATAAATCCGGCTGGCTGGTAGAGCCCTAATTTATATGTATTCATAATGGCTCCGGCAAATCCGGCATCCGGTCATTTTGACAAATCTTAGTCTGGCTCAAGCAGGATTTCACTTCATAAATCTGGCCAAATCCGGCTCCTACCGGGTTTCAAAATTTTTAATCCGGTACATCCCTACTTTTAAGAGGAAAATTTATATTTTAATACAGTTTAATAGTGAAGTGTATTTTAAGTATTAAATTAAATATTTTGATTAGGTGTTAATTTTTAAAAAATCGAAAATGTGACGTACTTTAAGGGGAGGGAACCCCCCTTCCCTCCCCTTAAAGTACGTCCCGAGATTTGTGACAGTTTGTGACGGTCAAAATGGTCAAAATAGCGTGACGTACTTTATGGACGGCCCTTTATTTCAACTACTGTTGATACTTAATCTGTTGATTAAATTTCAAATAATTAATCGTTAATTTAAATTAAATACATTTTTTAAAAAAAAACGTTTGTAGTTTCAGATATATATTCATCTGTCTATTATTTAACACAGTAGCTTTTATTTTTCTCTTTCAGAAATTATCAGACAACCAGGTACACAAACACACCAATATATCAAAAGTTTCATAGGAAGATCGTTTCTTATTGACATTGTAACCAATACTGCTAATGGTTTTCATCTTCACCCTATCCATATAAGGCAGAAATGACAATTCGATTAATCGTTTATATAAAATTTAATCATTAAAACATTAAAGATCAGTCAAATAATGCATAGCTTTTAGCCGTAGTCAAATAATACATAGCTTTTAGCCGTAGTCAAATAATACATGGCTTTTAGCCGTAGTCATCCCATCTCTTTTATAGATTAATCCGGCTAGACAGAAGAGATATTTTCCCGTGCACCTGAGCCCCACTAGAAATGCACAACGTGACCCCAACTTGTTGAACCCCGCTAGAGATGGACAACGTGACCCCAACTTGTTGCACCCTGCTAGCGATGGACCCCAACTTGTCAATGTTGAACCCCACTAGAGATGGACCACGTGACCCCAACTTGTCTATGTTGAACCCCACTACAGATGGAAGACGTGACCACAACTTGTATATGTTGAACCCCACTAGAGATGGACCACGTGACCCCAACTTGTCTATATTGAACCCGACTAGAGATGGACCACGTGACCCCAATTTGTCTATGTTGAACCCTACTAGAGATGGACCACGTGACCCCAACTTGTTGAACCCTGCTAGAGATAGATTACGTGACCCCAACTTGTTGAGCCCTGCTATAGATGGACCACATGCCCCCAAAATTTTGAACCCCGTGTCAGGGTATGAGAATCACTGCGAATGATTGTTGCGAATGATTGTTGTGAGATTGTTGTGAGCCAGTGTTGGAGTCGGGTCAAGGCGTTGTTTACGGGTATGAACTCCTATCACGGGAATAATGTCTAGTGATGTCTGAGTGAGCTTCTGGTCACACGGGATATTTCAGGGACATGACCAGAGGACACGCCAGGGTCAGTTGAGACCAGTTGGGGGGGTTTATAAGAGAGTAGTCGAGACGAGGGCAGGGGTGGCAGAAAGCTGTGTGGTTCGCACAGTGTTGTGCGGTCAGACCGGTCAGGGCAGACCGGGAAGCTGCAGGGTTGCAGTAACACAGAGAGCTGAGGTTTAATGTCGCCCAGAAGCGGTTAGGTTCGGACCGAGGGGACTTAAACGCTTTGTGTATTTACGTAGAGCTGTAAGAGGACTTGAGCATGGGCCCAGGATGGTCGAGTCGGACCGAGGGCATGCTCGACTATTAAGCCATTTGTAGATAGATGTATTTGATGTCTAGGCGGGACCGCCAGTTATACAATTGTACATAGCAGAATAAACAGTGATTTGTACCCGAAATCTTGTGTCATCTCTTGTGTGTATGCAGCGGAGAGCAAGCAATAATCCAACAACGAATGAGACCTTTAACATGGGGGCCCGGGCCAACGAAAGAGTCTCAGGATTGCCAAGCACCGCCAACAACACAAGAATCGACTTGAGAGAAACGACGAAAACACATCAGTGCAGAACCTACTGTACTAGCTAGTACTAGGGGTCGGTTACATACCGTACAAGTCGAGGGAGAGTCAAGCGTAGGGCGTAGGGCTTACGCCTCGAACCAGAACCAGCACAGCAACGACGTCGGAACCAGCGACGAACACAGGCAGTCAGGGCGTCGACAGACGGTGCCAACTACGAGAGAAGACGATTACAAACTGTACCGGGAGGTCAAGTTGCAGAACCAACCATCCCGCCCCAGCTACAGTGGGACCCTGAGGAGCCGAGACGACCCACAGCACCACAGTTCAAATCGGGACAAGTTCGAGAAGATATTCAAGGTGGAGAAAAACATTACTAAGTGACAAGGAAACTGCAAAAAGTGTGACTTTGTGAACTTCTTACGAATGGATATTTATTGTGTAATGGGACTTTCATTGTATATGGATATTATGTCTGAAATATAACCCACAGTAAGTACGTACTTAATTACTTATAAAATAGTGTTAAATTGGGGAAGTGTGCGATAGCAAGATTGATCTGTTAGATAATATATATAGATATAGCATACCTGTCAGATATAAACGGACAATAAGGGAAGCTAGATTATAAGTAAGTTGTAAGTTATTGTAGAAGTAGAATGGAAACTAGAAGCAGTAGTAAGGGTATAAACATGGACGAGAAATTAGAGTCGTTTAAAAAACAAGGGGGAAAACTCGCACTCAGAGGGGAGGAACTAGACGGATATGTGAGAGAGCAATGGAAAGATTTTCAAACACAGGAAAGGTTAAGGGAACAGAGAGATTATGACGACAGACAGAGACAGAAAGACGAACAAAAGGTAAAGGAACAGAGAGAGTATGACGAGAAACAGAGACAGAAAGAAAGGGAGCACGAATTGAAATTGGCAGAAATTAAAAGGAAAGACGTAACTGAACTGGACATGACAGGCCACTCGAGAGAAAACAAAGACCTTCGACAAATATTAAAAAATGTGCAAAAATTCGACGGGTCCCAAGAACTCGACGAATATGTGGCGACATTCGAACATGTAGTGGCTCAGGCGAAAGTGCCAAAAAGTCAATGGCTGATAGAGCTACAAGTAAGGCTAACGGTTGAGTTACAATCATTCTTAATGACGGAAGACGTTAGGACAAAACTGCATGATTATGACACTGTCAAGCGACTCCTTTTGCAACATGCAGGATTTAATGGGGAGAAGTACAGGGAAGCGTGGAATAGACTAGCACCGGAGAGTAATAATTTTAGATTATTTCACTCAAAATTGGTTAGAAGTTTAGACAATTGGGTGGCCAGTACAAAAACAGAGAGAACATTTGAGGGGTTGAGGGATTTATTATGTAGAAACAAGTTATTATTGAACATGAATGAAGAGGCTATTAAATGCATCCTAATGAATAATGCCCCCAAATGTGAGGACGTACTGACACAAATTGACCATATAAAGTCGGCAGGACAAGGACAATTAAGTCGGAAAGTCAATACACAGCCACTGGTAGGGGGTGTGGCGGAACATAGGGGTGAATATGGAGGCAAGTCTAGAAGTCGCTCGACGGAGGGCCGAGTAATGGGTGCATGTTTTAACTGCGGTCAGATGGGTCACATAATGGCCAACTGTCGACAGAAATGGGCCAATAATAGGATGCCTGCGAAGGGAAATCAGTATAAAAACTCAGACCAGAAATCTAGCTATAATGGAAATAAGTATCCATGGTACAGCCAGGATAGATGACTAAGCAAAGATTGCAAACAGGGCCATACTATACAGTGGCAGGGGTATAAACCTAGAAAAGGGTGGCAGTCTCGCAATACGCAATGCGTGGGGAGTATGAACGATATTTTTAGAAAGTCCACGGGTAGGTTAAATGTCGAAAAATGCTTGTTGTTAGGGAAGGAAGCTTCTCTTCTTAGAGACACCGGCTGTACAATCGTAGGGTGCAGAAAGAGTTTAATACCAAAAAAATACAGGACTGATCAGACCTTTACAGTTAAACTGATCGATGGGACAATAAAAACGTTTGAAACTGCTATAGTAGACATTAAAACCCCTTATCTCTGCGGTAGATTTTTGTCCGCCCTTTTTGAAGATCCGGTAACAGATGTGATTTTAGGAAATGTTAGATCAGACGAGGACACACCATTCCATCACGGTAACGTAGTTACCAGGGCCCAGAATAAACGAGATAAAAGGGGAGGACCACAAATGAAAACTGTGATTAGTACAATTCCAAAAATATTTGAACACATCAATTTAGCTGAGGAGCAGGCAAAGGATGGTGGATTAAATAAACTATGGCAAAAAGCTAAAAGTCAGAGGGTGGAAAACACCAAACAAGGAATAATAACGTTTGAAATAAACAATAATATACTATACAGGATATTTATTTCTAAAATAGATAACAGTGTTGAAAAAAAATTGGTGATTCCGAAACCATACCGACGATTAGTCTTAGAAACGGCTCATACAACAGCATTAGCCGGACACATGTCAGTCAGAAGAACCAAATACAGAATTTTTTCTCAGTATTTCTGGCCACGTATGAGCATAGATATCAAGGAATTCATTAAGTCTTGCCCTATTTGCCAAAAAGCACGTCCACCGGGGAGCATAAAACCCATAGAGTTAGGTCAAATGGAAGTGATCGGAACACCATTTCAGAAGGTTGCTATTGATATCGTAGGGCCATTACAATTAAGTGATAATAAGAATAGATATATCCTTACGTTGGTAGATATGGCTACTCGTTGGCCTGAAGCTATTGCACTAAAAAATATAACAACACAAGATGTTTATGAGGCCCTATTAACAATATTCTCTAGAATGGGATTCCCGGAAGAGATCTTGTCAGATAACGGGCCCCAGTTCTCCTCCGATATGTACAAACAGGTGTGTGAATTGTTTAACATAAAATCCAGTCACTCTTCTATTTACCACCCACAGTCTAACGGGATGGTGGAAAGATTAAATGGCACCTTAAAAAGCATGTTAAGAAAAGTGGCAGATGAGGAACCCAACAATTGGGATAGATTTTTGCCGGCAATTTTGTTTGCATATCGGGAAGTTCCGAACGAGACAACGGCAATGTCTCCTTATGAACTCCTCTTCGGGCGGAAAGTGAGAGGACCAATGTCAATTTTAAAGAAAATACTAACAAATGAAAATACGACAGAGGAAGGTAAAACAACATATGAATATATAATAGACCTCAAAAACAGAATAAAATCAGGGTTATATAAAACAGAGGCAATCACGAAAGGAAAGGCAAATAAATATAAACAATATTATGATCAAAGGGCTAGAGAGAAAGATATACAAATTGGTGACAAAGTGCTCGTGTTGAAACCTAAAAAAGGAAATAAACTCGCTCTGTATTCAGAAGGTCCATTCACCGTCACGAGAAAATTATCGAAATTTAATGTAGAGATTGCGAAGGGACATAAGCGTATAGTTTATCACCTCAACAGATTAACAAAATTTGTCGAAAATAACATGGATAACACAGAGGCGAACTTATCGGTAGCAGAGAAAAATGAAAAGACAATTAATGGTGCCAGTGCCACAGTGATAGCCGAAGAAGAAGAGGAAGATGTAAATAGTGAAGACATTAAGCAAATTCCGTTAATCAACGTCAAGGTTAATTCAGGCATTGACATTAATAAAGAACTAACGGAGAAACAGAAAAGACAAGTTGACGATATGGTGCAAGAGTACAAAGAAATCATTTCAGATATCCCAGGGAAAACATCGGCGGGTACGCACAAAATAGAATTATTAGACTCTAAGCCCATTAATGTAAAACCTTATGCAATACCTATACATATGATTCAAAGTCTAAAAGAAGAGATTAGTATGATGTTAGAACTAGGTATAATCGAGGAATCACAGTCACCATATTGCTCTCCCTTAGTTTTAATTAAGAAAAAAGATGGATCGATTCGGACTTGCGTGGATTATAGAAAATTGAACGCAATTACAAAAAAAGTAGCAGAAGTTATACCTAACCAGGATAAACTTCTAGAACACATGAATAAAGCCAAATACTTTACGAAACTAGACTTAACAAAGGGATATTGGCAAATACCTCTTGAGGAGAAAAGCAAAGAATACACAGCTTTTCAAGGCCCAGACGGGGCATATCAATATAACTTTATGCCATTCGGATTGGCAACCGCACCGGCAACGTTCAATAAAATTGTTAAGAAATTATTCAAAGGAGTAAAAGAGGTAGTTACTTATTTTGACGATATCTGTGTATACACAGACGACTGGGAGTCACATATACGAGTTACTCGAGAGGTTTTAGAGATTTTGAAAAAGGCAGGGTTCACCATTAAACCATCTAAGTTAGAAATAGGTAAAGAATCAATCGAATTTCTGGGACATAGAATTGGAGCAGGCATCTTAAAACCAGACATGAACAATATAAACAAAGTGTTGGAAATAGAACGACCCAAAAATAAGAGACAAGTAAGGGGACTAGTTGGCCTAATAGCGTATTACAATAAATTTATACCTAATTTTTCAACGATAACAGCCCCATTGACGGACCTTACAAAGAAAGGTAAACCTAATAATATATGTTGGACTAAGGAATGCCAACAAGCATTGGATACAATCCAAAACTATTTAACAAATAACCCCATTTTGGTTCTGCCCGACATTAAGGAACCTTTTATAGTTCGTACAGATGCGTCAACGAAGGGATTGGGGGCATGTTTGATGCAGAAGAGAGACAATATGCTCCACCCGGTTAAATATATTAGTCGTAAACTGGTTGACAGGGAAACTAGATACTCAACAATAGAGAGGGAATGCTTGGCAATAATATGGGGAATTCAGAAATTATCCTACTATTTAATCATTTAATGGGTGCAAGATTTACGCTCCAGTGTGACCACCAAGCGTTAAAATATTTGAATACGACTAAATTTGAAAATTCAAGAGTTTCCAGGTGGTCTTTGATGTTACAGGAATACGATTTCAACGTTGAATACATTAAAGGTGAAGATAACATTATTGCAGATTTTTTATCTCGGCAATAAGCAGATATGGCAGCTGATTGGTTAGGTATTTACATCAAAATTCGGTCGAGTTACGGCGACCAGGGGATAGAGGGGAGACATAGTGGAAATTGAGAGGTCAAGAAAAATTGTTGTGACAAGGGCGGCCGGGTAGATGGTTGTTGACACAGACAAACTACGATATAACAGCATAGGATCATGACAGATATGGTAATGTCAATCATAATTACGGAGCAGAAATCAAACCATGACCGACAAGGACTCGCAGGACAGGTTTATGATTCGGCCGAGTCACGAAGGTCGAAAAACAAGTAGAGTTGCTTGTGCATGGGGACTAATTTGGGTAGAAATTGAGGTCTGAGTCACCTCGGGCCAGTATTATTATTATATGAACATGATTGTAAGGTTTCATAACGATTATGTACTTAGGTTAGTTAGTACTTACGGATGGTTGTAAATAAATATGAGATGGTTGTATTTTCGTGCTGATGTTTTTTATTATAATTTTTGGCTCCGGGTGACCTCGGGCAAAATTTCATTATAAGGAGATGTAATTATTTATATATATATATATTTATGAAATTATGAGATATGATGATAATGATTTTGTTCATGATTATGTGTATTATGATGAATTATGTTGATTACGACTACTAAATGCACATGATTGTTATATAATTGATTGTAATGGGTTAAATACAATCAGGCTGAAATGTCTATAGTCTGGATAAGTAGTTATCCCTATAACATTATCTCATGCTGGAGGTAATCCTGGAATAAATATCTTAAGGAATTTATATGAGGAACCAGTAGAGTCAGTTGGTAAATAGAAAACAATCTAGCGTAAAAATGGTCAATTGTTGGATACTAATATGTGAGGCGTTATGACCAGTAGTAGGTCGAAGGTTGGTTCTTTGAGAATTAAGATAATGATAACGTACGAGTTGCGGGTTAGTGAAGTCGTATAAAGGTACGACCAAGTGGATTTATGCTCTGTGTTGTATATACTAGTGTTTTTTTTTCATGCCATGTTGTGTATAAAATTATTTTGAAAGATATTAATTCATTATGTATTATATTATTGTAATTGTAATGTGCAGTGATTCCATGCCCTGACTTTGTTGTATTGTGAGATTCTACCGTAAGTAGAATCTAACGGAAGAGGGGGGATATGTCAGGGTATGAGAATCACTGCGAATGATTGTTGCGAATGATTGTTGTGAGATTGTTGTGAGCCAGTGTTGGAGTCGGGTCAAGGCGTTGTTTACGGGTATGAACTCCTATCACGGGAATAAAGTCTAGTGATGTCTGAGTGAGCTTCTGGTCACACGGGATATTTCAGGGACATGACCAGAGGACACGCCAGGGTCAGTTGAGACCAGTTGGGGGGTTTATAAGAGAGTAGTCGAGACGAGGGCAGGGGTGGCAGAAAGCTGTGTGGTTCGCACAGTGTTGTGCGGTCAGACCGGTCAGGGCAGACCGGGAAGCTGCAGGGTTGCAGTAACACAGAGAGCTGAGGTTTAATGTCGCCCAGAAGCGGTTAGGTTCGGACCGAGGGGACTTAAACGCTTTGTGTATTTACGTAGAGCTGTAAGAGGACTTGAGCATGGGCCCAGGATGGTCGAGTCGGACCGAGGGCATGCTCGACTATTAAGCCATTTGTAGATAGATGTATTTGATGTCTAGGCGGGACCGCCAGTTATACAATTGTACATAGCAGAATAAACAGTGATTTGTACCCGAAATCTTGTGTCATCTCTTGTGTGTATGCAGCGGAGAGCAAGCAATAATCCAACAACGAATGAGACCTTTAACACCCCGCTAGAGATAGACCACATGACCCCAACTTGTTGAGCCCTGCTATAGATGGACCACATGACCGCAACTTGTTGAACCCCGCAAGAGATAGACCACATGACCCCAACTTGTTGAACCCCTCTAGAGATAGACCACATGACCCCAACATTTTGAACCCTGATAGAGATAGAACACATGACCCCAACTTGTAGAACACTGCTAGAGATGGAACACATGACCCCAACATTTTAAACCCTGCTAGAGATAGAACACATGACCCCAACATTTTGAACCCTGCTAGAGATAGACCACATGACCCCAACATGTTGAACCCTGATAGAGATAGAACACATGACTCCAACTTGTAGAACACTGCTAGAGATGGACCACATGACCCCAACATTTTGAACCCTGATAGAGATAGACCACATGACCCCAACATGTTGAACCCTGCTAGAGATAGACCACTTGACCTCAACATTTTGAACCCTGCTAGAGATAGACCATATGACACCAACATTTTGAACCCTGCTAGAGATAGACCACATGACCCAAACATTTTGAACCCTGCTAGAGATAGACCACATGACCCCAACTTGTAGAACACTGCTAGAGATGGACCACATGACCCCAACTTGTTGAACCCCGCTAGAGATAGACCACATGACCCCAACTTGTTGAACCCCGCTAGAGATGGACCACATGACCCCGACTTGTTGAAACCTGCTAGAGATAGACCACATGACCTAAACTTGTTGAACCCTGCTTTAGATAGACCATATGACCCCAAAATGTTAACCCTGCTTATAGATAGACCACATGACCCCAACTTGTTGAACCCCGCTAGAGATGGACCACATGAACCCAACTTGTTGAAACCTGCTATAGATAGACCGACCACATGACCTAAACTTGTTGAACCCTGCTTTTGATAGACCATATGACCCCAAAATGTTGAACCCTGCTAGAGAAAGACCACATGACCCCAACTTGTTGAAACCTGCTATAGATAGACCACATGACCTATACTTGTTGAACCCTGCTTTAGATAGACCATATGACCCCAAAATGTTGAACCCTGCTTATAGATAGACCATATGACCCCAACTTGTTGAACTCCACTAGAGATAGACCACATGACCCCAACTTGTTGAAACCTGCTATAGATGGACCACATGACCCCAACTTGTTGAAACCTGCTATAGATAGACCACATGACCCCAACTTGTTGAACCCTGCTAGAAATGGACCATATGACCCCAAATTGTTGACTCTGCTAGAGATAGACCACGTGACCACAACTTATCAATGCTGAACCCTGCTAGAGATGGACCACGTGACCCCAACTTGTAGAATCCTGCTAGAGATAGACCACGTGACCACAACTTATCTATGTTGAACCCTGCTAGAGATGGACCACGTGACCCCAACTTGTAGAATCCTGCTAGAGATAGACCACGTGACCATAGCTTGTCCATATTGAAACACGTAGCCTCTCAGCGAATATACAATCAACCAGTGTTAATTATTTACCAAGTAGACTTAACCAAAACCACATCTTCCGAAAAAGTGCGTCAACTCCTTCCCTCCCTTACTTATCTGCCTCTCGGGGTTTAGCCCCTGCTAGCCGCGTCTATACACTACAGTTGTTGTTTTTTAGCCATCCCCCCATCTTCACAACCAATCTCTCTCAACCTCCGCTACACTACTAATGCCCTCCATAATAACAAATTGCTCGGTCCGGTGGACAGGCGACTAGAAATAGGCTCAATTTGATGGGACAAGGAAGAGGGCTTTAGCGTCAGGACGAGGACGTGTCAATTATCCGGCCCTGGGAATGCGATAATAACTTCAGGGAGGGGGGTAGGCTTGATGGACATTACAGGGATAAGGGTTTCTGGTCAGCCAAGACAAAATGGCATGAGGATTTGAGTTCTTTGTCAGTTGATTGAAACTCTGTTGGGGGCTATAAACAACTTTAAAAAGCAAGTCCTTTTAACTAGAGCTGGTAACGATTTTTTAAAATTTAATTTTTAACTTTTGATAAATTAACGTTAATTTCGATTAAAGCCAAAAATTATAATCTATGACGTCATTAAACTGATCATCTCAGGGGAAGTAACGAAAACAAGTAATTGACGTTTTTTTAAATTGTTATTGAGTTATACCCCCTGTCTAATAAGGTGGTATCTCAGTGATGTATTTGATCCCCTAAAAGCGAATTGTTTGCGAGTTTACGGCAATGAACACAGTAAATTTTTTCACCATCGTCTACTTTGCCATTCGCAGTTAGCTTAAAAACAAAATGTTTACTCAACTTTCCGTTTGCATTCTAAAATTTAACTATGCTGATGCTGTCATTAGTCGCCATTTTTTGTTTACATCTGCACGTCTACATAAATTAATAAATTATTTTTAAAAATGCGGAAGCGGTTTGTATTTTAAAAAATATATCAATTATGATTAATTATTAATAATTAATTATTTGTTAATAAATTGAAAAAAATATTATAAATATTTTATTAAATCTTAATCGAATTTTTATCGCTCAAATTTATTTTAATCGATATTTAATCTATAAAATATTTAACGATTAATCGATAAATTAATCGTTAATATCCACAGCCCTACTAAATATATAATACTTTATTTTACTTTAGGCATAAAAAAAACTGTAGAAGTGTAGAAGACTTGTCGTTTTGTCACCTTGTCGTTTTGTCACTTTGTCGTTTTGTCACTTTGTGGTTGTGTCTCTTTGTCGTTTTGTCACAGTGTTGTTTTTTCACTTGTCGTTTTGTCACTTGTCGTTTTGTCACTTGTCGTTTTGTCTGGTTACGGGTAATACAAAGAAGATGGCGAGCAGCTACCTCCTCAGCTTACTGTATAATCAAGATTTCTCCTTCTTCATTCTCTTGTACATTAAAAAAAACTCCACCTTTGTAGGGGCAGAAATGTTTGTTACATAGGCGCAGGGGCAGAAATGTTTGTTGCATAGACTTATTCATCCAGTTGTACATTTCAACAAACTCCACCTTTGTAGGCGCAGAAATGTTTGCTACATAGGCGTAGGGGCAGAAATGTTTGCTACATAGGCGTAGGGGCAGAAATGTTTGTTACATAGGCGTAGGGGCAGAAATGTTTGTTACATAGGCGTAGGGGCAGAAATGTTTGTTACATAGGCGTAGGGGCAGAAATGTTTGTTACATAGGCGTAGGGGCAGAACTGTATGTTACATAGGCGTAGGGGCAGAAATGTTTGTTACATAGGCGTAGGGGCAGAAATGTATGTTACATAGGCGTAGGGGCAGAAATGTATGTTACATAGGCGTAGGGGCAGAAATGTATGTTACATAGGCGTATTCATCCAGTTGCAGTTTTACATAGTAGAAATAGGTTTTCATTGACAAAAAAGGTGTTAAATAACACACGAGAATACAAGCACCGGGAAGATGATGAGTGGTTGGTCACGGAGGACCCTCGCCAAATACAAACGCGAGACACAAACGCCAGACACAAAAAGACACAAACGCGAGACACAAACGCCAGACACAAAAAGACACAAACGCGAGACACAAACGCGAGACACAAAAGCCAGACACAAACACGCGAGACACAAACAAAACATGCCACCCCAAATGCAGGGCAAGCGTACGAGCCATTCAAATTCCATTGCTAATAAGAAACGTCACAATCCTGAAACTCTTCACTCGCAGATTAATGCTTGACCTGGATACACACAGACATTTTTTACGGTCTTCACAGACACTATTAACTTTATAAATCAATATAAATACAAATATAATTTACTTGGCACGCCAATCTAATTTATTTAGTCACAAAATTAAATGTCCTCTAAGTAATTTTGAACTGTTATTTACCAGACTTAGTGTAAGGACGAGGTCTTGTTATTATGACTTTCATCAGGCTAATTTAAAAATTAAAATTGTTATGTTAATTCAGACGGCCAATAGTTAAACAAAACGTGAGTTTACACTATGCTAATACGCTGAGAGCAGGAACAACTGATTCTGTTTATAAGGTTAAACATTTAAACGTTACATTTATTACAGAACACATTTCTATCCCTGATTGTTGGGTCCACTGAAGTGGACAGAGTCTCTGACACACTGAAGTGGACAGAATCTCTCACACAATGAAGTGGACAGACTCACTGAAGTGGACAGACTCACTGAAGTGGACAGAACCTCTGACACATTGAAGTGGACAGAATCTCTGACACACTGAAGTGGACTGAACCTCTGACACAATGAAGTGGACAGAACCTCTGACACACTGAAGTGGACAGAACTTCTGACACAATGAAGTGGACAGAACTTCTGACACAATGAAGTGGACTGAACCTCTGACACACTGAAGTGGACAGAATCTCTGACACACTGAAGTGGACAGACTCTGACACAATGAAGTGGACTGAACCTCTGACACACTGAAGTGGACAGAACCTCTGACAAACTGAAGTGGACAGAACTTCTGACACAATGAAGTGGACAGAACTTCTGACACAATGAAGTGTACAGAATCTCTGACACACTGAATTGGACAGAACATCTGACATATGGCGGACACCACTCTGTTCAGCTCTGCGTGCTAGTCAGAGATTAATGAGAAGAAAAAAATCTGTGTAATCAAACGATCGATAACTGAACATCCAGGGTAGGGACGAGGGGCGGGAATTGAACAAAATATTTGAGAACATTTTAATGGTAATCACTGGAAGATGGCCAATGAGGCTTGGAATGGAATGCGATGCGATCAAGAGAATAACGTCATGCTCTGTACTGTCTGAAGTATAAACCTTAAAGCACAACAAAATATTGTGGTACAATTGTGATATTCATCCAGTGACGTAATTTTAAGTTCATTCAGAATCAAGTATGTATTGTATAAAAAAGTGAAAAATAAAAACTGAAAATAATACCTTAAAAAAAAGTTAAATTTTCATTACAATATTTTGTGATTACTATTATGGGCCAGGAGAAAGGGTAGGGGGGCAGAGGAGCAGGCGTACACGCCATTTCCCATGAGGACGGACGGTTGCCATACAATACTATAATGTTTGCTTCCATTCTCAAGTCTTATTACACGCTTTTATTTAAGTCACACTGTTTGTAAGTCGTATCCGTCCATCCATCATTCAAATCTCGTAACGTAAAATTAAACCACTTCTGATGGTCCTAGAGATCTCAAAATTTTACTATTATGTACAAGGCAGCGAGACATAAATACAAATTATTTATACATATTAATAAACATTAAAAGTTTCACAGCTTTGATCATATACATGCTACTATCATATTAATTAGAAATATTTATCTATATGCAAAAGAATAGTTGCAAAGAGAAATGAGTTGTGATGGCGCCCAACGCTTTTATGTTCAGTGATTAGGTTCACGGATTTCACCTGTTATCATAGAACATTTTTATTTTCTTCTTTTTAGTGCACTTTCTATACTTAAATAAAAGCGTGTCCTTTTTAAAAAAAAGATTTTTAAAATATTTTATTTTATATGTTTGCTTCCATTCAGAAGTTTAGTGTTGTCTTATTTCATATGTTTCCAGCCATTCATAAGTTTAGTGTTGTCTTATTTCATATGTTTCCTGCCATTCATAAGTTTCGTGTTGTCTTATTTCATATGTTTCCTGCCATTCAGAAGTTTTTATTTTCTTCTTTTTAGTGCACTTTCTATACTTAAATTAAAGCGTGTCCTTTTTAAAAAAAAGATTTTTAAAAGATTTTATTTTATATGTTTCCTGCCATTCAGAAGTTTAGTGTCGTCTTATTTTATATGTTTTCTGACAAAGAAGATTCCAGCAGCTAACACTCATGCTAAAAGTTGAGTATTTCCTTTGTGTGTGAAGTTTAAGAGAAAGCAAAAAATTCTATCTTAAGAAAAATAAATATTTTAATTGACTTTGTAGGGAAAAATGTTTTAAAAAATTGAAATCAAACGGGTTTAAACAAAAACATATTCAGCACTCTCTCAGTTGATAAATAGTTCAGAAAATAAAACTTAGAAAAAAATGTTTATATTTTTTTACAGCAGTTGGAGAATCTGTTCAATGCTTGCAAGACATTTTGTATTCGTTTCGTGACATTTTCCTGTCTCCCATATCTAGTTGACGTCAATGACGATGTGAAAGAACCAATTGTATCAATAGACATAGACACTGATTTTAGAACTAATTGTATCAATAGACATAGACACTGATTTTAGAACTAATTGTATCAATAGACATAGACACTGATTTTAGAACTAATTGTATCAATAGACATAGACACTGATTTTAGAACTAATTGTATCAATAGACATAGACACTGATTTTAGAACTAATTGTATCAGTAGACATAGACACTGATTTTAGAACTAATTGTATCAATAGACATAGACACTGATTTTAGAACTAATTGTATCAATAGACATAGACACTGATTTTAGAACTAATTGTATCAATAGACATAGACACTGATTTTAGAACTAATTGTATCAATAGACATAGACACTGATTTTAGAACTAATTGTATCAATAGACATAGACACTGATTCTAGAACTAATTGTATCAATAGACATAGACACTGATTCTAGAACTAATTGTATCGATAGACATAGACACTGATTCTAGAACTAATTGTATCAATAGACATAGACACTGATTTTAGAACTAATTGTATCAATAGACATAGACACTGATTTTAGAACTAATTGTATCAATAGACATAGACACTAATTCTAGAACAATGTTGATAAAAAAAAATTCAGTTATGCTTAGTAATAAAGATAATATTCGTTACGAAACACAGCAAATAGTAAACAGTGGTACATACATTGAGGCCGTTCAATTAATTTCGTCTCTCATACAATGCTGTTAAATATTGCAAGTGAACCAATTGATCATATCAGTTAAATGGAAATCCGTATTTCTTTTGTATGTAGGCTCTTCCGTCTAAAATATTCCAAGTGAACAAAATGTTTATGTCATTTATTTAAACCACATTACATTGAATCACGTTAAAAAAGACAAACTACATGTATTCGAAGCAGCATTTAAAGGCAAAAGAAGTTTTTAAACACATTAATGAATTTAAAGCTCACACGTTTGCTATGAAAAATAAAGTAACAGGGAAAATAGTCACAAATTGAACATAATTGTCAGTAGACGATTATTGAGAGGTTAATCTGAGGCCAAACTTGCTTGCCAAGTTAGGGGCCGTCCATAAATTACGTCACGCACCTAGGGGGGGAGGGGGTAACACTTGTGTGACGTTGCGTGACGAGGGGGAGGGAGGGGGGTTGAAGAAATGTGACGTTACATCAAAAGGGTAACTTTAAATAAAACATCCACTGAAATATTTGGTCGCTTACAATTTATTTAATGACTTTTTTTTTCTTTATCAGTGCTGCTCAATGTGCTGGTCGGTAGGCCATCAGACGCTGGTTGGCGTATGCTATCAAGACACGAAACTTAAATCTAATTATAATCCTTAAGTTTGAGAATCCACAAGATAAAATATGAAATTGTTACACTGCGTCGTTTGATGTTGACATCAAAGAATTTGTGATCTAACCGCAGCTCCGTTTGGTTCTCTCATGCCCGTTACCACAAAATATACAATTTTATGTATGCGTTACCCCCATCAGACTCTAGGTCCTGCTCATGTGACTCGGGGATTTGGGGGAGCGTCTTAATCACCCCCACCCCTCCCCCCCCCCGAAAATGCTACTGGTGAGTTTTACAAGCATGACAAGTGTCTAAAAATGATTTGAATAGGATTATGTGTAGATATTTTAAGTCAAAACGACACGGAATATCCTTTTGATTATAGATTATTTGATAGAATTAAAAACGTTTTAAGTTTGATATAATTGTTCGATGGTTTTTTATAAAACGCCCCTGGCCATTCTAGTCTTCTAGATCAGTGCTTCTCAAAGTGGTGGTCCGCGGACCGATGCCAACCGCTGCCGGTCCGCAGATGTTCTCAAAAATAGGACAGAAAAAAAATGTCAGTGCAGGGAAAATAGTGCACAGGTCCCTGGTACAATGGAAAAAATTCCTGCTGGTCCGCAATACTAAAAAGTATGAGAAACACTGTTCTAGATATAATGATAAATGAGCCCATTTAAAATTAGTCAAGTATTCATTGACTTTATTAAATGCATCAAATTCTTGACATTGCAATTCGAGAGGAGAACAAAACAACTTTTCTTCTTAGCTCAGTTTTTAAGGCATTAATTTTAAATATCACAGAAATGATGCGTGATAAAGACAAGTCATGTGGATTAAGATTATTGTCACTCGTGTCAATATAAATGAAAGTATGGTAGATTTAGGTGTCTTCATATAGTGCGTAGGTAAGAAATCTACATAGTTGTCAAATTTTTAAAAAATGCATTTTCTGGAAGGAACCTGTTTAATAATGGGCATATTTTCAAAGCGTACACGTACACATGACGTATTTTAATATATCTAGTGGAGTGTAGTGGATGTTATATGTCCCAAATGAGTCTGCATTACCCCCAAGAATTCACTTTTTGATCCCAGTTCAGGTTATTTACCTCTGTTCGCCGACCTCTGTCTTACGGGATGCCCGTCAGTCAATTGAGGGATTTTAAAAAAAACATTTTAAAAATGTTATTTTTAAAAAAAATTTTTTCTAAACAAAGACGTTAACCGTGATGATCTATAGTCAATGTTTAATTTGTATTCTTAAAATAAAATATAAGCTAAGGATGTTAACACAGTTCGTTTTCTGAAGGCCGGTTAAACGCTTTTAAAAATGCTTCACGCGGGTTACGATATTACAATTTAGATCTTCTCTAAATAAATAATAAATACTTAAATGACAATAAAAGTGATTGGAAATATACTTAATTTCAAATAGTAAATAAAGTTGTAGTTTCTTTGTTAATAATTTTTTTTTGTTATGGGGGGGGGGTCAAAGATTTGTGACGTATTTTTAGAGGGGAGGTCTAAGTTTTTTTGACGTCACGTGACGAGGGAGGGGGGGAGGGGGTCAAAAATCGCGTGACGTCATTTATGGACGGCCCCTTATTATTGATCAAGTTATTGATTGTTTACTTTCGAGGGATACGATAGATAGAATCTTCTGTTGATCTCTCAGATATCTCTCATAGAGTGAATGAATCAAAGGAAAGACATGGGCCTTGTATACCTCAGACACCTCTCATAGAGTGAATGAATCAAAGGAAAGGCATGGGCCTTGTATACCTCAGACACCTCTCATAGAGTGAATGAATCAAAGGAAAGACATGGGCCTTGTATACCTCAGACACCTCATAGAGTGAATGAATCAAAGGAAAGACATGGGCCTTTTATACCTCAGACACCTCTCATAGAGTGAATGAATCAAAGGAAAGACATGGGCCTTGTATACCTCAGACACCTCTCATAGAGTGAATGAATCATAGGAAAGACATTGGCCTTTTATACCTCAGACACCTCTCATAGAATGAATGAATC
This sequence comes from Ampullaceana balthica, assembly GCA_944989445.1. Classification (NCBI taxonomy): domain Eukaryota; kingdom Metazoa; phylum Mollusca; class Gastropoda; family Lymnaeidae; genus Ampullaceana; species Ampullaceana balthica. Next base: position 1,764,012 of record CALYLW010000062.1, read on the forward strand.
AAAGGAAAGACATGGGCCTTGTATAACTCAGACACCTTTCATAGAGTGAATGAATCAAAGGAAAGACATGGGTCTTGTATACCTCAGACACCTCTCATAGAGTGAATGAATCAAAGGAAAGACATGGGCCTTGTATACCTAAGACACCTCATAGAGTGAATGAATCAAAGGAAAGACATGGGCCTTGTATACCTCAGACACCTCTCATAGAGTGAATGAATCAAAGGAAAGACATGGGCCTTGTATACCTCAGACACCTCATAGAGTGAATGAATCAAAGGAAAGACATGGGCCTTGTATACCTCAGACACCTCTCATAGAGTGAATGAATCAAAGGAAAGACATGGGCCTTGTATACCTCAGACACCTCATAGAGTGAATGAATCAAAGGAAAGACATGGGCCTTGTATACCTCAGACACCTCATAGAGTGAATGAATCAAAGGAAAGACATGGGCCTTGTATACCTCAGAAACCTCATAGAGTGAATGAATCAAAGGAAAGACATGGGCCTTTTATACCTCAGACACCTCTCATAGAGTGAATGAATCAAAGGAAAGACATTGGCCTTTTATACCTCAGACACCTCTCATAGAGTGAATGAATCAAAGGAAAGACATGGGCCTTGTATAACTCAGACACCTCTCATAGAGTGAATGAATCAAAGTAAAGACATGGGCCTTGTATACCTCAGACACCTCTCATAGAGTGAATGAATCAAAGGAAAGACATGGGCCTTGTATACCTCAGACACCTCTCATAGAGTGAATGAATCAAAGGAAAGACATGGGCCTTGTATACCTCAGACACCTCTCATAGAGTGGATGAATCAAAGGAAAGACATGGGCCTTGTATAACTCAGACACCTCTCATAGAGTGAATGAATCAAAGGAAAGACATGGGCCTTGTATACCTCAGACACCTTTCATAGAGTGAATGAATCAAAGGAAAGACATGGGCCTTGTATAACTCAGACACCTCTCATAGAGTGAATGAATCAAAGGAAAGACATGGGCCTTGTATACCTCAGACACCTCTCATTGAGTGAATGAATCAAAGGAAAGACATGGGCCTTGTATACAAGCCTACAACGGGCCACCACTCCTGGGTGCCTTAGAGATGAGAAAGAGGTCAACATTTAGAGACTGTTTTGTTCTATTCTTTCACGGTCTACGATAAATAGGTCACCGGGACATGAACAAAAATCTAAAAATATTCGTGATCGTCTTGACATATGATGGGCGGGGGTTTCTTAGGGTCAAAGTTGGGAACGTTATATTCCAATCTTTGGTTCTCGATTCAATCTCACCCCGGGGAAATCCGTTGTGTTCTCCGTTCAAAATAAGAAGATCATCAAATACATATTTTTCGAGAGTTGGTTGATGATACCACAGCCATCAAACAAAGTTTACAGGAGATTGGTTCTGTCTTGACCTAAATGCTCTACAGTTTACAGGAGATGAGTTCTGTCTTGACCTAAATGCTCTGCAGTTTACAGGAGATGAGTTCTGTCTTGACCTAAATGCTCTGCAGTTTACAGGAGATGGGTTCTGTCTTGACCTAAATGCTCTACAGTTTACAGGAGATGAGTTCTGTCTTGACCTAAATGCTCTGCAGTTTACAGGAGATGGGTTCTGTCTTGACCTAAATGCTCTGCAGTTTACAGGAGATGGGTTCTGTCTTGACCTAAATGCTCTACAGTTTACAGGAGATGGGATCTGTCTTGACCTAAATGCTCTACAGTTTACATGAGATGGTTTCTGTCTTGACCTAAATGCTCTACAGTTTACATGAGATGGTTTCTGTCTTGACCTTAATGCTCTACAGTTTACAGGAGATGGATTCTGTCTTGACCTAAATGCTCTACAGTTTACAGGAGATGGGTTCTGTCTTGACCTAAATGCTCTACAGTTTACATGAGATGGGTTCTGTCTTGACCTAAATGCTCTGCAGTTTACAGGAGATGAGTTCTGTCTTGACCTAAATGCTCTACAGTTTACAGGAGATGAGTTCTGTCTTGACCTAAATGCTCTGCAGTTTACAGGAGATGGGTTCTGTCTTGACCTAAATGCTCTGCAGTTTACAGGAGATGGGATCTGTCTTGACCTAAATGCTCTACAGTTTACAGGAGATGGGTTCTGTCTTGACCTAAATGCTATACAGTTTACAGGAGATGGATTCTGTCTTGACCTAAATGCTCTACAGTTTACAGGAGATGGTTTCTGTCTTGACCTAAATGCTCTACAGTTTACAGGAGATGGGTTCTGTCTTGACCTAAATGCTCTACAGTTTACAGGAGATGAGTTCTGTCTTGACCTAAATGCTCTGCAGTTTACAGGAGATGGGTTCTGTCTTGACCTAAATGCTCTGCAGTTTTCAGGAGATGGGTTCTGTCTTGACCTAAATGCTCTACAGTTTACAGGAGATGGGATCTGTCTTGACCTAAATGCTCTACAGTTTACAGGAGATGGGTTCTGTCTTGACCTAAATGCTCTACAGTTTACAGGAGATGAGTTCTGTCTTGACCTAAATGCTCTGCAGTTTACAGGAGATGGGTTCTGTCTTGACCTAAATTCTCTACAGTTTACAGGAGATTGGTTCTGTCTTGACCTAAATGCTCTACAGTTTACAGGAGATGAGTTCTGTCTTGACCTAAATGCTCTGCAGTTTACAGGAGATGGGTTCTGTCTTGACCTAAATTCTCTACAGTTTACAGGAGATGGGTTCTGTCTTGACCTAAATGCTCCACCGTTTACATGAGATGGGTTCTGTCTTGACCTAAATTCTCTACAGTTTACAGGAGATGGATTCTGTCTTGACCTAAATGCTCCACCGTTTACATGAGATGGGTTCTGTCTTGACCTAAATTCTCTACAGTTTACAGGAGATGGATTCTGTCTTGACCTTAATGCCCTACAGTTTACAGGAGATGGGGTTTGACTTGACCTAAATGCTCTACAGTTTACAGGAGATGGATTCTGTCTTGACCTAAATGCCCTACAGTTTACATGAGATGGGTTCTGTCTTGACCTAAATGCTCTACAGTTTACAGGAGATGAGTTCTGTCTTGACTTAAATTCTCTACAGTTTTCAGGAGATGGATTCTGTCTTGACCTAAATGCTCTACATTTTACAGCAGATGGATTCTGTCTTGACCTAAATGCTCTGCAGTTTACAGGAGATGGTTTCTGTCTTGACCTAAATGCTCTGCAGTTTACATGAGATGGATTCTGTCTTGACCTAAATGCTCTAAAGTTTACAGGAGATGGGTTCTGTCTTGACCTAAATGCTCTACATTTTACATGAGATGGGTTCTGTCTTGACCTAAATGATCTACAGTTTACAGGAGATGGTTTCTGTCTTGACCTAAATGCTCTGCAGTTTACATGAGATGGATTCTGTCTTGACCTAAATGCTCTACAGTTTACAGGAGATGGGTTCTGTCTTGACCTAAATGATCTACAGTTTACAGGAGATGGTTTCTGTCTTGACCTAAATGCTCTACAGTTTACAGGAGATGGATTCTGTCTTGACCTAAATGCACTACAGTTTACAGGAGATGGATTCTGTCTTGACCTAAATGCTCTACAGTTTACAGGAGATGGATTCTGTCTTGACCTAAATTCTCTGCAGTTTACATGAGATGGGTTCTGTCTTGACCTAAATGCTCCACCGTTTACAGGAGATGGATTCTGTCTTGACCTAAATGCTCTGCAGTTTACATGAGATGGGTTCTGTCTTGACCTAAATGCTCCACCGTTTACAGGAGATGGGTTCTGTCTTGACCTAAATGCTCTACAGTTTACAGGAGATGGGTTTGACTTGACCTAAATGATCTACAGTTTACAGGAGATGGGTTCTGTCTTGACCTAAATGATCTACAGTTTACAGGAGATGGGTTCTGTCTTGACCTAAATACACTACAGTTTACAGGAGATGGGTTCTGTCTTGACCTAAATGATCTACAGTTTACAGGAGATGGGTTCTGTCTTGACCTAAATGCACTACAGTTTACAGGAGATGGGTTCTGTCTTGACCTAAATGATCTACAGTTTACAGGAGATGGGTTCTGTCTTGACCTAAATGATCTACAGTTTACAGGAGATGGGTTCTGTCTTGACCTAAATGCTCTACATTTTACAGGAGATGGGTTCTGTCTTGACCTAAATGATCTACAGTTTACAGGAGATGGGTTCTGTCTTGACCTAAATGATCTACAGTTTACAGGAGATGGGTTCTGTCTTGACCTAAATGATCTACAGTTTACAGGAGATGGGTTCTGTCTTGACCTAAATGATCTACAGTTTACAGGAGATGGATTCTGTCTTGACCTAAATGATCTACAGTTTACAGGAGATGGGTTCTGTCTTGACCTAAATGATCTACAGTTTACAGGAGATGGGTTCTGTCTTGACCTAAATGATCTACAGTTTACAGGAAATGGGTTCTGTCTTGACCTAAATGCTCTACAGTTTACAGGAGATGGGTTCTGTCTTGACCTAAATGATCTACAGTTTACAGGAGATGGGTTCTGTCTTGACCTAAATGATCTACAGTTTACAGGAGATGGGTTCTGTCTTGACCTAAATGATCTACAGTTTACAGGAGATGGGTTCTGTCTTGACCTAAATGATCTACAGTTTACAGGAGATGGGTTCTGTCTTGACCTAAATGCTCTACAGTTTACAGGAGATGGGTTCTGTCTTGACCTAAATGATCTACAGTTTACAGGATATGGGTTCTGTCTTGACCTAAATGATCTACAGTTTACAGGAGATGGGTTCTGTCTTGACCTAAATGCTCTACAGTTTACAGGAGATGGGTTCTGTCTTGACCTAAATGATCTACAGTTTACAGGAGATGGGTTCTGTCTTGGCCTAAATGCTCTACAGTTTACATGAGATGGATTCTGTCTTGACCTAAATTCTCTACAGTTTACAGGAGATGGATTCTTTCTTGGCCTAAATGCTCTACAGTTTACATGAGATGGATTCTGTCTTGACCTAAATGCTCTACAGTTTACAGGAGATGGGTTTGGTCTTGACCTAAATGCTCTGCAGTTTACAGGAGATGGGATCTGTCTTGACCTAAATGCTCTACAGTTTACAGGAGATGGGATCTGTCTTGACCTAAATGCTCCACAGTTTACATGAGATGGGATTGTCTTGACCTAAATGCTCTGCAGTTTACAGGAGATGGGTTCGGTCTTGACCTAAATGCTCCACAGTTTACAGGAGATGAGATCTGTCTTGACCTAAATTCTCCACAGTTTACAGGAGATGGGTTCTGTCTTGACCTAAATGATCTACAGTTTACAGGAGATGGGTTCTGTCTTGACCTAAATGCACTACAGTTTACAGGAGATGGGTTCTGTCTTGACCTAAATGATCTACAGTTTACAGGAGATGGGTTCTGTCTTGACCTAAATGATCTACAGTTTATAGGAGATGGGTTCTGTCTTGACCTAAATGATCTACAGTTTACAGGAGATGGGTTTCTGTCTTGACCTAAATGCACTACAGTTTACAGGAGATGGGTTCTGTCTTGACCTAAATGATCTACAGTTTACAGGAGATGGGTTCTGTCTTGACCTAAATGCACTACAGTTTTCAGGAGATGGGTTCTGTCTTGACCTAAATGATCTACAGTTTACAGGAGATGGGTTTTGTCTTGACCTAAATGATCTACAGTTTACAGGAGATGGGTTCTGTCTTGACCTAAATGCTCTACAGTTTACAGGAGATGGGTTCTGTCTTGACCTAAATGATCTACAGTTTTACAGGAGATGGGTTCTGTCTTGACCTAAATGATCTACAGTTTACAGGAGATGGGTTTTGTCTTGACCTAAATGATCTACAGTTTACAGGAGATGGGTTCTGTCTTGACCTAAATGATCTACAGTTTACAGGAGATGGGTTCTGTCTTGACCTAAATGATCTACAGTTTACAGGAGATGGGTTCTGTCTTGACCTAAATGATCTACAGTTTACAGGAGATGGGATTCTGTCTTGACCTAAATGATCTACAGTTTACAGGAGATGGGTTCTGTCTTGACCTAAATGATCTACAGTTTACAGGAGATGGGTTCTGTCTTGACCTAAATGATCTACAGTTTACAGGAGATGGGTTCTGTCTTGACCTAAATGCTCTACAGTTTACAGGAGATGGGTTCTGTCTTGACCTAAATGATCTACAGTTTACAGGAGATGGGTTCTGTCTTGACCTAAATGATCTACAGTTTACAGGAGATGGGTTCTGTCTTGACCTAAATGATCTACAGTTTACAGGAGATGGGTTCTGTCTTGACCTAAATGATCTACATTTTACAGGAGATGGGTTCTGTCTTGACCTAAATGCTCTATAGTTTACAGGAGATGGGTTCTGTCTTGACCTAAATGATCTACAGTTTACAGGATATGGGTTCTGTCTTGACCTAAATGATCTACAGTTTACAGGAGATGGGTTCTGTCTTGACCTAAATGCTCTACAGTTTACAGGAGATGGGTTCTGGCTTGACCTAAATGATCTACAGTTTACAGGAGATGGGTTCTGTCTTGACCTAAATGCTCTACAGTTTACAGGAGATGGGTTCTGTCTTGACCTAAATGCTCTACAGTTTACAGGAGATGGGTTCTATCTTGACCTAAATGCTCTACAGTTTACAGGAGATGGGTTCTGTCTTGACCTAAATGCTCTACAGTTTACAGGAGATGGGTTCTGTCTTGACCTAAATGCTCTACAGTTTACAGGAGATGGGTTCTGTCTTGACCTAAATGCTCTACAGTTTACAGGAGATGGGTTCGGTCTTGACCTAAATGCTCTACAGTTTACAGGAGATGGGTTCTGTCTTGACCTAAATGATCTACAGTTTTCAGGAGATGGGTTCTGTCTTGACCTAAATGATCTACAGTTTACAGGAGATGGGTTTTGTCTTGACCTAAATGATCTACAGTTTACAGGAGATGGGTTCTGTCTTGACCTAAATGATCTACAGTTTACAGGAGATGGGTTCTGGCTTGACCTAAATGATCTACAGTTTACAGGAGATGGGTTCTGTCTTGACCTAAATGATCTACAGTTTACAGGAGATGGATTCTGTCTTGACCTAAATGATCTACAGTTTACAGGAGATGGGTTCTGTCTTGACCTAAATGATCTACAGTTTACAGGAGATGGGTTCTGTCTTGACCTAAATGATCTACAGTTTACAGGAGATGGGTTCTGTCTTGACCTAAATGCTCTACAGTTTACAGGAGATGGGTTCTGTCTTGACCTAAATGATCTACAGTTTACAGGAGATGGGTTCTGTCTTGACCTAAATGATCTACAGTTTACAGGAGATGGGTTCTGTCTTGACCTAAATGATCTACAGTTTACAGGAGATGGGTTCTGTCTTGACCTAAATGATCTACATTTTACAGGAGATGGGTTCTGTCTTGACCTAAATGCTCTATAGTTTACAGGAGATGGGTTCTGTCTTGACCTAAATGATCTACAGTTTACAGGATATGGGTTCTGTCTTGACCTAAATGATCTACAGTTTACAGGAGATGGGTTCTGTCTTGACCTAAATGCTCTACAGTTTACAGGAGATGGGTTCTGGCTTGACCTAAATGATCTACAGTTTACAGGAGATGGGTTCTGTCTTGACCTAAATGCTCTACAGTTTACAGGAGATGGGTTCTGTCTTGACCTAAATGCTCTACAGTTTACAGGAGATGGGTTCTATCTTGACCTAAATGCTCTACAGTTTACACGAGATGGGTTCTGTCTTGACCTAAATGCTCTACAGTTTACAGGAGATGGGTTCTGTCTTGACCTAAATGCTCTACAGTTTACAGGAGATGGGTTCTGTCTTGACCTAAATGCTCTACAGTTTACAGGAGATGGGTTCGGTCTTGACCTAAATGCTCTACAGTTTACAGGAGATGGTTTCTGTCTTGACCTAAATGCTCTACAGTTTACAGGAGATGGTTTCTGTCTTGGCCTAAATGCTCTACAGTTTACAGGAGATGATTTCTGTCTTGGCCTAAATGCTCTACAGTTTACAGGAGATGGGTTCGGTCTTGACCTAAATGCTCTACAGTTTACAGGAGATGGTTTCAGTCTTGACCTAAATGCTCTACAGTTTACAGGAGATGGTTTCTGTCTTGGCCTAAATGCTCTACAGTTTACAGGAGATGGGTTCTGTCTTGACCTAAATGCTCTACAGTTTACAGGAGATGGGTTCTGTCTTGGCCTAAATGCTCTACAGTTTACAGGAGATGGTTTCTGTCTTGACCTAAATGCTCTACAGTTTACAGGAGATGGGTTCTGTCTTGGCCTAAATGCTCTACAGTTTACAGGAGATGGTTTCTGTCTTGACCTAAATGCTCTACAGTTTACAGGAGATGGGTTCTGTCTTGGCCTAAATGCTCTACAGTTTACAGGAGATGGTTTCTGTCATGACCTAAATGCACTACAGTTTACAGGAGATGGGATCTGTCATGACCTAAATGCTCTACAGTTTACAGGAGATGGTTCTGTCTTGACCTAAATGCACTACAGTTTACAGGAGATGGGTTCTGTCTTGACCTAAATGCACTACAGTTTACAGGAGATGGTTTCTGTCTTGACCTAAATGCTCTACAGTTTACAGGAGATGGTTCTGTCTTGACCTAAATGCACTACAGTTTACAGGAGATGGTTTCTGTCTTGACCTAAATGCTCTACAGTTTACATGAGATGGGTTCTGTCTTGACCTAAATTCTCTACAGTTTACAGGAGATGGATTCTGTCTTGACCTAAATGCTCTACAGTTTACAGGAGATGGGTTCTGTCTTGACCTAAATGCTCTACAGTTTACAGGAGATGGGTTTTGTCTGGACCTAAATGCACTACAGTTTACAGGAGATGGGTTCTGTCTTGACCTAAATGCTCTACAGTTTACAGGAGATGGGTTTTGTCTGGACCTAAATGCACTACAGTTTACAGGAGATGGGATCTGTCTTGACCTAAATGCTCTACAGTTTACAGGAGATGAGTTCTGTCTTGACCTAAATGCTCTACAGTTTACAGGAGATGGTTTCTGTCTTGACCTAAATGCTCTACAGTTTACAGGAGATGGTTTCTGTCTTGACCTAAATGCTCTACAGTTTACAGGAGATGGTTCTGTCTTGACCTAAATGCACTACAGTTTACAGGAGATGGGATCTGTCATGACCTAAATGCTATACAGTTTACAGGAGATGGTTCTGTCTTGACCTAAATGCACTACAGTTTACAGGAGATGGGATCTGTCATGACCTAAATGCTATACAGTTTACAGGAGATGGTTCTGTCTTGACCTAAATGCACTACAGTTTACAGGAGATGGGATCTGTCATGACCTAAATGCTATACAGTTTACAGGAGATGGTTCTGTTTTGACCTAAATGCACTACAGTTTACAGGAGATGGGATCTGTCATGACCTAAATGCTATACAGTTTACAGGAGATGGTTCTGTCTTGACCTAAATGCACTACAGTTTACATGAGATGGTTTCTGTCTTGACCTAAATGCTCTACAGTTTACAGGAGATGGTTTCTGTCTTGACCTAAATGCTCTACAGTTTACAGGAGATGGGTTCTGTCTTGACCTAAATGCTCTACAGTTTACAGGAGATGGATTCTGTCTTGACCTAAATGCTCTACAGTTTACAGGAGATGGTTTCTGTCTTGACCTAAATGCTCTACAGTTTACAGGAGATGGTTTCTGTCTTGACCTAAATGCTCTACAGTTTACAGGTGATGGTTTCTGTCTTGACCTAAATGCTCTACAGTTTACAGGAGATGGTTCTGTCTTGACCTAAATGCACTACAGTTTACAGGAGATGGGATCTGTCATGACCTAAATGCTATACAGTTTACAGGAGATGGTTCTGTCTTGACCTAAATGCACTACAGTTTACAGGAGATGGGATCTGTCATGACCTAAATGCTATACAGTTTACAGGAGATGGTTCTGTCTTGACCTAAATGCACTACAGTTTACAGGAGATGGGATCTGTCATGACCTAAATGCTATACAGTTTACAGGAGATGGTTCTGTTTTGACCTAAATGCACTACAGTTTACAGGAGATGGGATCTGTCATGACCTAAATGCTATACAGTTTACAGGAGATGGTTCTGTCTTGACCTAAATGCACTACAGTTTACATGAGATGGTTTCTGTCTTGACCTAAATGCTCTACAGTTTACAGGAGATGGTTTCTGTCTTGACCTAAATGCTCTACAGTTTACAGGAGATGGGTTCTGTCTTGACCTAAATGCTCTACAGTTTACAGGAGATGGATTCTGTCTTGACCTAAATGCTCTACAGTTTACAGGAGATGGTTTCTGTCTTGACCTAAATGCTCTACAGTTTACATGAGATGGGTTCTGTCTTGACCTAAATGCTCTGCAGTTTACAGGAGATGGGTTCTGTCTTGACCTAAATGCTCCACAGTTTACAGGAGATGGATTCTGTCTTGACCTAAATTTTCGAGCCGAGAACTCCTAAATATCATTCCGGTACTTTTTGAACAATAACATATTTTTTAAAGCTGAAAATATACGTTTGGAACTCATTATTTAATATACGTTTGGAACTGGTTATTTAATATACGTTTGGAACTGGTTATTTAATATTCGTTTGGAACTGGTTACCTAATATACTTTTGGAACTGGTTATTTAATATACGTTTGGAACTGGTTATTTAATATACGTTTGGAACTGGTTATTTAATATACGTTTGAAACTGGTTATACGTTTGGAACTGGCTTTTTTTAGATACAATTTCTCATTAAACACAAAAGCTCTGTTTTATATACGATTCATATCCATAATTTATTTTAAAAAGAATGACACACAGAACGATTTTTTCTAGTTTTTTTAAAATACGTCATATTATTTATACCGAATATCCATCAAAATAGAATAATCTATGTTTTTGTTTTAATATTTATTATTATTTTTTTTTAAAGGCATTGCAGGCAGAAACTGGTACTCAATAAAGTTATCCTTCTAGCACATTCAGAGAACCGCTGTATGCCTGACAAATCACATACCCATCCAAGGCAGATTTACAAAATCACTCTAGACAAACTCCTTTCCCCATCCCTACCCTACACACAGTCAGCTGTAGATTTTACTTCCGGCCCCGTGGCACTAAGGGAAATGCTCTTAACCATACTAAGGACAAGTCTTTCTAGTCCCGGGGGCTATCTTCAGAACATTACTGTAAGTGATGGCCGAACTACCACAGAAGTGAAGGCGGTTAAACGTGTTACTCAGATGAAGTAGGAGTGAGGAGGAAAAGCTGAAATTGAGGTTAAGAGCTGGGGGGGGGAGGGCGCCTATTGTTGGCACTGTAACAACACTGCCAACCTGTAGTATGGGACAGACTGGGAGGGCTGGGCCTGGGGGTGGTGGCAGGCTTGATTGACATGAACAAACAGGGTTAGTGATGAGTAATGTACATTTATTAAGTATTACTTCAAAGGTTCATGCAATATCTCCAAAGAGTGCACGCAGTCGTTTTCAATTGAGATCGTTAATTTGAGCCTTTGTATGATTCAGAAGGCTTGTAGTAATCTGTATATTTAATTGGAAATTCCCGCCAGTGATGTGTTCGAATCTTAACAAAGCTTTAAATAGTTTGATGGATGACTGCCAAACTCGCTCAACGAATCGAAAGTAAACACCAATTTGATCCTTTGATAGATGGAAAACATTTTGAATAATTATAATGAAATATTTATTTATCCTAATTCTCTCCAAAGACGAGTTTACTGCACTAACAACTAACTATAACAGTCTAAACTGGTGCAATGACGCAAACGTTATATGGACACTCGGAGACACAGCGAGAGGGAGACACTGCAAATAACGACAATGAGTGAGGAGACACTGCAAATAACGTCAGTGAGTGAGGAGACACTGCAAATAACGTCTATGAGTGAGGAGACACTGCAAATAACGTCAGTGAGTGAGGAGACACTGCAAATAACGTCTATGAGTGAGGAGACACTGCAAATAACGTCAGTGAGTGAGGAGACACTGCAAATAACGTCAATGAGTGAGGAGACACTGCAAATAACGTCAGTGAGTGAGGAGACACTGCAAATAACGTCAGTGAGTGTGGAGACACTGCAAATAACGCCAGTGAGTGAGGAGACACTGCAAATAACGTCAGTGAGTGAGGAGACACTGCAAATAACGTCTATGAGTGAGGAGACACTGCAAATAACGTCAGTGAGTGAGGAGACACTGCAAATAACGTCTATGAGTGAGGAGACACTGCAAATAACGTCAGTGAGTGAGGAGACACTGCAAATAACGTCAATGAGTGAGGAGACACTGCAAATAACGTCAGTGAGTGAGGAGACACTGCAAATAACGTCAGTGAGTGAGGAGACACTGCAAATAACGTCAGTGAGTGAGGAGACACCGCAAATAACGTCAGTGAGTGAGGAGACACTGCAAATAACGTCAGTGAGTGAGGAGACACCGCAAATAACGTCATTGAGTGAGGAGACACTGCTAATCAGGTCAGTGAGTGAGGAGACACTGCTAATCGGGCCAGTAGTGAGGAGACACTGCTAATCGGGCCAGTAGTGAGGAGACACTGCTAATCTGGCCAGTAGTGAGGAGACACTGCTAATCTGGCCAGTAGTGAGGAGACACTGCTAATCTGGCCAGTAGTGAGGAGACTTTTGTGTACATTAATAGCAACAAAATGCAGAGGAGTTATTGACAAAAAATTAAAATAGGATTCCCACGGGAGATATTGTATATAGCTTCTGAGAGATGTTGACTAAAGGTACTTAGAATAGAACCAATAACAACAACAAAAACAAAATATATTGACCGTTTATAATTCTGTATATTATTCATCTGATCTTTTTGGAATGGAAATGTCTTCAGATTTCAATTCGTCTCACGAAACACACACATAAAAATGTAATGGTTTAAAAACAAAGGACAATTAACAGTAGAGGAGACAGGGTCGCATACCATTATAGGCCCTATCCAAATATTTTGCTTTTCTTATTTGTACATGTATTCTGTTTGTAGTAGTTTCTTAAGTTGGGAAGTCTAGAGTCAAGGACTGTTCCATCGTCCCCTTAGCTTTATATAGCACATCTGATCGTGTGATCATGACCCCAAAGCAAGGAGATTCCTTCTAGTTCGTTCAACGTTTTGACACCGCCACTTGAGAAACGTTACACCAAAGGTCAAAGGTGCACGGGTCACGAGAAAAAAACAACTACAACTAAACAGCCAACAACACTGGTAACGTACCTCTAGTACGTACCCAGGTCGTTGACAGGAGAGATGCTATCTGGAAAGAAGCAGAGACGCGACGTTTAATTTACTTATTACATTCAACAACTGGAGATAGAAGATATATCATTCTTATAAACCCCCACGCCAAGTAATTAAAAGATCAGGCTTGAGTGTTAAAGAGGTTATTCGATAAGGACAAATAAAGTTTAAGAGGAGTCTGGGTAATAATTGATAATAGCCTGATGTGATAACCGGCTTTTTGTTCAGAGCACCGTTCTCAGTCAGGAAAAGAGGAATGTGTGGGCTTCCCTCCGTAAGCTTCTAAGGGTTAAAATGGATGCTTCTATTGGTTAAAATGGATGCTTCTAATGGTTAGCCCAGGAAATTAAACAAGCGAATCTCAGAAACCTTTGAATGATTAACTGGATCAAGTATTCATGGTGGGGGTAGGGCGGAGGGGGCATCTCACATTCTCTCAGAACTGTTAATCATATATTATGTGTACAATTATGAACTAAGTTAAATAGTAGTGTATTATGTGTACAATTCTGAACTACGTTAAATAGTAATGTATTATGTGTACAATTCTGAAATAAGTTTAATAGTAATGTGTTATGTGTACAATTCTGAACTAAGTTAAATAGTAATGTATTATGTGTACAATTCTGAACTAAGTTAAATAGTAATGTATTATGTGTACAATTCTGAACTAAGTTAAATAATAATGTATTATGTGTACAATTCTGAACTAAGTTTAATAGTAATGTATAATGTGTACAATTCTGAACTAAGTTTAATATTAATGTATTATGTGTACAATTCTGAACTAAGTTTAATAGTAATGTATTATGTGTACAATTCTGAACTAAGTTTAATAGTAATGTATTATGTGTACAATTCTGAACTAAGTTTAATAGTAATGTATTATGTGTACAATTCTGAACTAAGTTTACTAATGTATTATGTGTACAATTCTGAAATAAGTTTAATAGTAAATTCCCCAGACGACATGACGATATAACTAACACACACAACTCAATATCAGACATTCCAGATTGGGATATAACTAACACACACAACTCAATATCAGACATTCCAGATTGGGATATAACTAACACACACAACTCAATATCAGACATTCCAGATTGGGATATAACTAATACACACAACTCAATATCAGACATTCCAGATTGGGATATAACTAATACACACAACTCAATATCAGACAATCCAGATTGGGAAATAACTAACACACACAACTCAATATCAGACATTCCAGATTGGGATATAACTAACACACACACCTCAATATGAGACATTCCACATTGGGATATAACTAACACACACAACTCAATATCAGACTTTCCAGATTGGGATATAACTAACACACACAACTCAATATCAGACATTCCAGATTGGTATATAACTAACAAACACAACTCAATATCAGACATTCCAGATTGGGATATAACTAACACACACACACACAACTCAATATCAGACATTCCAAATTGGGATATAACCAACACACACAACTCAATAACAGACATTCCAGATTGGGATATAACCAACACACACAACTCAATATCAGAAATTCCAGATTGAGATATAACTAACACACACAACTCAATATCAGACATTCCAGATTGGGATATAACTAACACACACACACACAACTCAATATCAGGAATTCCAGATTGGGATATAACTAACACACATAACTCAATATCAGACATTCCAGATTGGGATATAACTAACACACACACACACAACTCAATATCAGGAATTCCAGATTGGGATATAACTAACACACACACACACACACACAACTCAATATCAGACATTCCAGATTGGGATATAACTAATACACACACACACACACAACTCAATATCAGGAATTCCAGATTGGGATATAACTAACACACACACACAACTCAATATCAGACATTCCAGATTGGGATATAACTAACACACACACCTCAATATCAGACATTCCAGATTGGGATATAACTAACACACACACACACACAACTCAATATAAGGAATTCCAGATTGGGATATAACTAACACACACACACAACTCAATATCAGACATTCCAGTTTGGGATATAACTAACACACACACACACACAACTCAATATCAGGAATTCCAGATTGGGATATAACTAACACACACATACAACTCAATATCAGACATTCCAGATTGGGGTATAACTAACACACACAACTCAATATCAGGAATTCCTGATTGGGATATAACTAACACACATACACACACACAACTCAATATCAGACATTCCAGATTGGGATATAACTAACACACACACACACACACACAACTCAATATCAGACATTCCAGATTGGGATATAACTAACACACACACACAACTCAATATCAGGAATTCCAGTTTGGGATATAACTAACACACACACACACACAACTAATATCAGGAATTTCAGATTGGGATATAACTAAAACACACACACAACTCAATATCAGACATTCCAGATTGGGATATAACACACACACACACACACAACAACTCAATTTCAGACCTTCCAGATTGGGATATAACACACACACACACACACACACAGGCTTGTCGAGTAGAGGCTGGAATTGACCTTCTTCTAATAAATGACGGGCCATAATAAATGACGGGCCATAATAAATGACGGGCCATAATAAATGACGGGCCATAATAAATGACGGGCCATAATAAATGACGGGCCATGATAAATGACGGGCCATAATAAATGACGGGCCATGATAAATGACGGGCCATAATAAATGACGGGCCATGATAAATGACGGGCCATAATAAATGACGGGCCATGATAAATGACGGGCCATAATAAATGACGGGCCATAATAAATGACGGGCCATGATAAATGACGGGCCATAATAAATGACGGGCCATGAGATGTTGTTGGGTAAATCATTTATATAAATTAAAAAGAGTAAGGGACCTAGCACAGTTCCTTGTGGAACTCCTGAGTTAACCTTTATTGGTGCAGATTTAGATCCATTAATTATTACAGTTTGCTCCCTGCCCAAAAAGAAGTCTTGGATCCACTGTTGTTGCTTAGGGTTACTGTTATATTTTTAAAATTAATAACTTACTAGCGCCGCAGTTAAGAATTTTATAACTCCAGGAAACATGAAAAAACTCTTGGTAATAGTGCCCTGCATCTCTTAAAGCTTAAAACTCTTGGTAATAGTGACCTGCATCTCTTAAAGCTTTTCATTTTATTTACGCTGCCAATAACCATGAAACTCCGTTCCCTAGGGTTCAAGAACATAATTAAGGGAACCACTGGGCTGTATCAATGCCTGAGTGAAATGTTTGTCAGCATGTCATAACACAGGCGACCCAGAGCAGACAATGACTCACTGAGATAACATCCCGCGTTTTCACTGGATGTGCCCAACTTAACGGCAGATTTCATTATTGAATTGACTAATGACTGTGTGACATGTTGGTGAGTCAAGCGAAGGGAAATATCCCAAGTTGTGCACAACATTCTTTAAGGTATGATAAACTAATATCACCAATGGAATTCCAGTTTTACCATAACAAATGAGTCATTTATAGAACATACTCTATTAAGGGCTTAACTTCCGGGATTCACTTTTCAACGAAATTGGTCTTCTCTTTCTAAGGTAAAAAAAAGTATTTCCCCACTAAAATTTCCTTTCCTATCTGTTAAAGTAAACTGAAAGCTGTTTAGATTGATAAAGGCGAATCAAAAGCCCATTTGAACAAGGTTAAAACAATGTCTTTTAGGGCTGGATAAGCGAATGCCGAGCTCCTTTTAACAAAAATTCCTTTCTTTTTTTAAAATCATTACAATAAAAAAAAATATGTGACTGAAAAATTAAAAGGAATCAATACTATGAGTATGAGTCGAAGTTTGTTTTTGGTTTCATTTTTTTTTAAAACAGATAAACAATTTGCTTCATGCTAGTACATTTTATAAGGTTTTAGGATACAGTGTGTCACCTGAATGTGTGAGGATTTTTATGACTCACAATTGGATTGCATGGCACCATTCTTGGAACACATGGTCAAAAATTGAAATAGGTTTTTTTTTAAAAGAGGAATAAAGGAGGTGGTAGTGAAGAAAATGTTATGTCCCAGAAATGACCTGGGATCTTTGGGGTAAGGGAATGGGGCCGTATAGGCGGAGGGCGGCGGAGGCACATAAGGTCTTTCTATCTAGTCTCTCTTCCTTATTTGGAAGGGAGCTAACTCAAGTCCCCATTATATTCAATGACAATGGGGTAATGCTATCCCATCAAATTCAAAATGACGGATTGCCTCCCCTTTACAGGATGACTACCACCAGATCCCCCCCTCCACATTTGCACCTCGTTTAATTAAAACTTAAAATTATCCAGAAGACACGTTATGGATGAGATGTCTGACCTATATACCAGCTCCTGCTTTGACCCTCTGACCTATATACCAGCACCTGCTTTGACCCCCTCTGACCTGTATACCAGCACCTGCTTTGACCCCTTGCTTTACGGTGAGTAATGAAGATACACTTTGCTTTCACCATTAATCAGTAGCAACTAATTCAACCAAATAACATGAGTCATTATTTATATAATATGTGCATCTAGTGGACAAAATTAGAAACATTGAAATAACCTGAAAGCGACTATGAGTTGTTATTCCATTATCTTAATTAAGACTTGGTTTTACTACAATGAAATGCCTTTATGATTATAGACAGGCACCATGCTTTTCAAACCAAAGCTTCACCACCTACACACATACACACAAACAAACACACACACAAACACACACTCACGCACGCACGTACACACACATACACACACATTCACGCACGCACGCACAAATACACAAATCAACGCACGCACACACACACAATCACACACTCATACACACATGCGCACGCAATCACGCATGGACGTACAAACACACACGCACGCACACGCACAATCACACATACATACACACGCACTCACTCATTCACGCACGCACACACACACATACTTCTGTACGTACAAACAAAGAAACGTGTGTTCAAATATGACAGCTCTATCTGACTCAATCACTCAACAATGCCACTCAAATATGACAGCTCTATCTGACTCAATCACTCAACAATGCCACTCAAATATGACAGCTCTATCTGACTCAATCACTCAACAATGCCACTCAAATATGACAGCTCTATCTGACTCAATCACTCAACAATGCCACTCAAATATGACAGCTCTATCTGACTCAATCACTCAACAATGCCACTCAAATATGACAGCTCTATCTGACTCAATCACTCAACAATGCCACTCAAATATGACAGCTCTATCTGACTCAATCACTCAACAATGCCACTCAAATATGACATCTCTATCTGACTCAATCACTCAACAATGCCACTCAAATATGACAGCTCTATCTGACTCAATCACTCAACAATGCCACTCAAATATGACATCTCTATCTGACTCAATCACTCAACAATGCCACTCAAATATGACAGCTCTATCTGACTCAATCACTCAACAATGCCACTCAAATATGACTGCTCTATCTCACTCAATCACTCTGCAATGCCACTCAAAATTCCCCATGAATATTCAAGGCCTATCACAGCCACGTATTATACAGAGAAACCCTAAAAATGCAATGACGTAGAGAATCAATATTTTTTACAACACTTTTGTTATGCAAACAAACGGCCAAAGAATGGGATGATGTAACATGATCTTACACGTAACTGGTTCTAAGAATAATAGCCTGGTTATTCGTATTTAACAGGATAGATGAGAAATGTTGTGGAGCACAACCTTTTCAACTTTCTAGTACAGACAATATTTTAGTGCACGGAATTCAGACAGTATTTTTTAAAGCAATGCGTACGAATATGTTTATACTTAGTGAAGTGATGCCAGTTATTCTGTTATATTCCAACTGAGAGAACCAGTGCAACCATGTAGGAAGGAGAAATACCGGTACCTGCAGAGCAGTACCTCTATGGCGATGCCCACTTGATGAGGCTCGCATGCGATAAAATGAACCGGGTCCTAAGAGCCTAGCGGCTCGACCCAAAAGAGAATGTACATTCACGAGGCTCGCATGCGATAAAATGATCCGGGTCCTAAGAGCCTAACAGCTCGACCCAAAAGAGAATGAACATTCACGAGTGCAATGTAGGGCAGTGCTTCTCAAAGTGGTGGACCGTGGACCGGTGTCGGCCCAAGGGTCATCCGCCGCCGCTCCACAAAAGTTATCAAGAAAGGACTGAAAAATCTAATTATAATCGTCCATTTCCATCAATTAATACTAACCACGTAGAATGTGTACATTTTCGGCAATAAGCAAATAAAATTAAACGTATAGAATGAAATAGATTACATTTCACTACCACGTCAGTAAAGGAAAATAATGCACCGGTCAGTGGTGCAATGGACAAATTCCTGCCGGTCTGCCTACTAAAAAGTTTAAGAAGCACTGATGCAGGGCATGTGCAATTGTGTTTCTAAAAAAATGTGAAAGCTGTAACATGTTGGACATTCCAGGTGGAGTTTCATAAGAGTTCATAGATCTGAAGGATGAGTGATGGCGAAGAATTCGTAGATTTTATGTTTCGCCCTTGACCTACATAAAAAAAAATGTTTGTGTGACTGAACTTGTTCCGATAGCAAAGTGAGTAACATGAAGTTAAGTGGTACGGAAACAAAAGGCAGTGATGAAGTTGATTGAAAACATGCTCGTTACTTGTGTTTACACATACACACAATGACTGACACACATAGGGTGATACAACATCAACAGATGGATCAGGCGGAAGATAAGGCACCAGCAGGTCCCTGTAAACATAAAGCACTCGTCAGAGGCGTATAAAGAGGGTGCCCGTTGAGCTCAGCTCCATTTTGACCACCCCCACTATTTCAGTGGAGAAAATGATATTATTTTGACTTGGAGGCATTCGGCAAAAACCTATTAATACATGCAGCGCTGTATCTTGGACAACAGATTCCCACCTATAGATTGATGCAGCACTGTGTCTTGAACAACAGAAACCCACCTATAGATACCGTATGCACTGTGTCTTGAACAACAGACACCCACCTATAAGATACATGCAGCACTGTTTCTTGAACAACAGACACACACCTATAGATACATGAAGCACTGTGTCTTGAACAACAGACACACACCTATAGATACATGCAGCACTGTGTCTTGAAAAACAGACACACACCAATAGATACATGCAGCACTGTGTCTTGAACAACAGACACCCACCTATAGATACATGCAGCACTGTGTCTTAAACAACAGACACACACCTATAGTTACATACAGCGCTGTGTCTTGAACAACAGACACCTACCTATATATTCGTGTGACATAATGCGCCGTGTCTTAAACAACAGACACACACCTATAGATACATGTAGCGCCGTGTCTTGAACAACAGACACACACCTATATATTCATGTAACATAATGCACTGTGTCTTGAACAACAGACACTAATCTATAGATACATGCAGCACTGTGTCTTGAACAACAGACACACACCAATAGATACATGCAGCACTGTGTCTTGAACAACAGACACCCACCTATAGATACATGCAGCACTGTGTCTTAAACAACAGACACACACCTATAGTTACATACAGCGCTGTGTCTTGAACAACAGACACCTACCTATATATTCATGTGACATAATGCGCCGTGTCTTAAACAACAGACTCACACCTATAGATACATGTAGCGCCGTGTCTTGAACAACAGACACACACCTATATATTCATGTAACATAATGCACTGTGTCTTAAACAACAGACACCCATCTATAGATACATGCAGCACTGTGTCTTGAAC
Organism: Ampullaceana balthica; assembly: GCA_944989445.1. Lineage (NCBI taxonomy): Eukaryota > Metazoa > Mollusca > Gastropoda > Lymnaeidae > Ampullaceana > Ampullaceana balthica. Next base: position 1,785,179 of record CALYLW010000062.1, read on the forward strand.
AACAGACAGCCATCTATAGATACATGCAGCACTGTGTCTTGAACAACAGACACGCACATATAGATAAATGCAGCACTGTGTCTTGAACAACAGACACGCACATATAGATAAATGCAGCACTGTGTCTTGAACAACAGACACACACCTATAGATATATGCAGCACTGTGTCTTGAACAACAGACACCCATCTATAGATACATCCAGCCCTGTGTCTTGAACAACAGACACCCATCTATAGATACATGCAGCACTGTGTCTTGAACAAAAGACTTCCACCTATAGATACATGCAGCACTGTGTCTTGAACAACAGACACCCATCTATAGATATATGCAGCACTGTGTCTTGAACAACAGACACCCATCTATAGATATATGCAGCACTGTGTCTTGAACAACAGACACCCATCTATAGATATATGCAGCACTGTGTCTTAAACAACAGACACCCATCTATAGATATATGCAGCCCTGTGTCTTGAACAAAAGACACACACATATAGATATATGCAGCACTGTGTCTTGAAACAACAGACACCTACATATAGATATATGCAGCCCTGTGTCTTGAACAAAAGACACACACCTCTAGATACATGCAGCCCTGTGTCTTGAACAACAGACACACACCTATAGATACATGCTGCACTGTGTCTTGAACAACAGACACACACCTATAGATATATGTGACATAAAGCGCTGTGTTTTAAACAGACACCCACCTATATATACATGCGACATACAGCGCTGTGTCTTGAACAATGGGGAAACTGTTAAGAGTTACACTACAGGATATGGCTAAATGACGCGTCAACATTCCCGAAATATGACCATGAGACCTACGTTACGACAGTAGTTCATTGAGGGATACATGAACAAGGTCATGACTAATGTTTCCTTTAATCTGCGTAGCGTACTTTGAGATACATGTAGTAGTTATGAACGTCTAGGACATGGGTTCCTAACCAGTGGTGCATGCACCCCCAAGGGGTGCATGAGCAGGTTAAAGGGGTTGCAAGAACGATTCAGGGAAAAAAAAGAAAAAGAGGAAGAAAAGAAAAATAAGAAGGAAAAAAAAAGAAAAACTGATTATCTAAAAATGTAAACCATAAGGAAGGCATGCCGCGTCAAAGGAGCCCATATACAACCCTTTTGATACTGGTTCGCACATTTTTCTCGGAATTTCGTGTTTTACGTCACAGTTTTCTAAAAATAATTTAATTTTGTCATCAAATATGTAAGATATATGGCTTCCGGTGACCCTCTCACTGTTTTGAGCGGATGTAAAGTTGGGATTTTTTCCCTTCACTTTTATTGCTCGGTACGCTGCAAAGGTCTTAAAAACGTTAATTGTAAGTCAATATTCGTCCTTGAAACCTAAAATCTTGAGTTGAGCATCCAATTACGGTCATTAAAAACATTAACTTCGTCAGTTAAAAATTTGCCTGTGACTGGTACGACTTTCTGATTGTCATCACCCCCTCCAAATCCTTAAAATAAATATAATAAAAAAGAAAGAGAGAGATGGAACACAAACGCCTCAGTGCTTCCTCAGTGGAAAAATCCTGTGCAATGACAACATGAAGCCTGTTAGACTCCGAGAGCACTTGGACAAAGTCCATCCATACAATTCCAAGGAAAGTGTCGAGGTCTTCAAGCAGAAGAGAGCTCGCTTCTTGACCCCAGGTACCTTGCCCAAGATTTTCTTTGTCACATAAACCTTCACTGGTGGCATCATTCAAGGTTGCATATTTTATTGCAAAGAACAAGGAGCCCCACACCATTGGAGAAACTTTGGTGAAGCCTTGTGCTCTGCACATGGTGGAATTGATGTGTGGTCACCAGCAGAGGAAGCAGGTTGAAAAAGTTCCTTTGTCCAATGACACTATTCATTCCAGGATTAGTGACATGGCTGCAGACATTCTGGATCAAGTCTTGTACGAGATGAGAGGCAGTCCTTTTCCATTTATCATGCAGTTGGATGAATCCACTGATGTAGCACAATGCAGACAGATTCTTGTATTTCTGAGATATGTTCACAGTGGATTGTTGAAGGAGGAATTTCTCTTTTGTAAGCCACTCCTAGCTACTACCAAGGCTGCTGATGTGCAGCAGCTAGTCAGGACATTCTTCACTGAAAACCAGTTTGACTGGACTTCAAGAATTTCTTCAATTTGTACAGGTGGTGCTCCCTCCGTGCTCGGTAATAAGTCAGGATTTTTAGCACTGGTAAAGAACGAAATTCCAGATATTATTACTACACACTGTATCCTTCATCGTCCGGCCCTGGCACGCAAAAATCTACCTCCAACCTTCAAGTCACTACTTTCTACTGTAGTCCAAGTTGTAAATTTTATCCGCTCACATGCCTTGAACCACTGCCACTTCAAGTTGTTCTGTCAGGAGTTGGTCTCTGAGAATGAAGTTCTGCTCTAACACACTGAGGTGCGCTGGTTGTCCAGGGGACGGATACTTTCTCGGTTAGTAGAACTGAGAGTGGAGCTTGCCATTTTCTTGCGAGAAAAAGAGAGTGACCTTGCTGACAAGTTTGACTGTCAAAATTTCATTCATTACTTGGCATACCTGGCTGACATCTTCTCTATCTTGAATGAGTTGAACACATCTCTCCTAGGACCTTCTGTGACTGTAATGGATGCTACTGAGAGATTGCAAGCCTTCCTTAACAAACTGCCACTATTCCAGCGATGACTAGAAAAGTCAAATTTGGTCAACTTTCCACTCTTGGATGAAGTTGTAATATCTGGTGCAGAAGGAAGCACTGAGGGATCTCTGCCCGACAACATCAATGGGGAAATTTCAGTGACTTGGACAACATTAATGACAGTGACCTTGATAAAGATGACCTGATTGATTTGAGAACCAGAGAAGTACTGAGGAGTGCCTTCAGTTGCAATACATTGATTGAATTTTGGTGCGCCCAGCTAGATTCCTACCCACATCTAGCCAAGAGGGCAGTACTGACTCTCCTTCAATTTGACACAAACTATCTCTGTGAAGCAGGATTCTCCACACCTTTGACGATTAAAACCAAGGAAAGGAATACGTTGAATGCAGAGGATGACATGAGAGTTGCTTTGTCCAAAACAGTTCCCAGATTTAAATCGCTGATTGATCACAAGAAGCAGCAGATCTCTGACTAAATTCCCTGTTGCCTATTGTCAAAACTGTTAGGTGCCTAAAATAAACATAGTTTATTATGCATTTTCTGCATGTTTCACGATGGGTGCATGAACATTTTTGGGCATCTGAAGGGGTGCATGGACCCCAAAGATTAGGAACCACTGGTCTAGGACAAGATAAAGGAACAGACAACGTTTTCACGGCGCCACAGGTCTATTAAGAGGTAATCTAAAGAATAAAATTATTAAAGAATATAGGTCAAGAGAGTGGTAACAGCAGATACGAATGTAGTAGTATATTGTTGAAATACCAGATGAGATAAAGTGTACTAAGACCAATACGGTTATTAAGACCAATACGGTTACTAAGACCAATACGGTTACCAAGACCAATACGGTTACCAAGACCAATACGGTTACCAAGACCAATACGGTTACCAAGACCAATACGGTTACCAAGACCAATACGGTTACCAAGACCAATACGGTTACCAAGACCAATACGGTAACCAAGACCAATACGGTTACCAAGACCAATACGGTTACCAGACCAATATGGTTACTAAGACCAATACGGTTACTAAGACCAATACGGTTACTAAGACCAATACGGTTACTAAGACCAATACGGTTACTAAGACCAATACGGTTACTAAGACCAATACGGTTACTAAGACCAATACGGTTACTAAGACCAATACGGTTACTAAGACCAATACGGTTACTAAGACCAATACGGTTACTAAGACCAATACGGTTTCTAAGACCAATACGGTTACTAAGACCAATACGGTTACTAAGACCAATACGGTTACTAAGACCAATACGGTTACTAAGACCAATACGGTTTCTAAGACCAATACGGTTACTAAGACCAATACGGTTACTAAGACCAATACGGTTACTAAGACCAATACGGTTACTAAGACCAATACGGTTACTAAGACCAATACGATTACTAAGACCAATACGGTTACTAAGACCAATACGGTTACTAGGACCAATACGGTTACTAAGACCAATACGGTTTCTAAGACCAATACGGTTACTAAGACCAATACGGTTACTAAGACCAATACGGTTACTAAAACTAATACAGCTTTTGTAGGGGATTAGGGACATAGACGATACTGGCTTATCTCTTTAAGTTTAAAAAAATGTAAAACGATGTGGAAAGTAGCATTGATTGGACATCAAGTAGCATTGCCTGGACATCAAGTAGCATTGATTGGACATCAAGTAGCATTGATTGGATATCAAGTATCATTGCCTGGACATCAAGTAGCATTGATTGGACATCAAGTAGCATTGCCTGTACATCAAATAGCATTGATTGGACTGGACAACAAGTATCATTGACTGTACATCAAGTAGCATTGCCTGGACATCAAGTAGCATTGATTGGACATCAAGTAGCATTGATTGGATATCAAGTATCATTGCCTGGACATCAAGTAGCATTGATTGGACATCAAGTAGCATTGACTGTACATCAAGTAGCATTGATTGGACATTAAGTAGCATTGATTGGACATTAAGTAGCATTGCCTGGATATCAAGTAGCATTGCCTGGACATCAAGTAGCATTGATTGGACATCAAGTAGCATTGCCTGGATATCAAGTAGCATTGCCTGGACATCAAGTAGCATTGATTGGACATCAAGTAGCATTGCCTGAACATTAAGTAGCATTGCCTGGACATCAAGTAGCATTGCCTGGACATGAAGTAGCATTGCCTGGACATCAAGTAGCATTGCCTGGACATTAAGTAGCATTGCCTGGACATCAAGTAGCATTGCCTGGACATTAAGTAGCATTGCCTGGACATCAAGTAGCATTGATTGGACATCAAGTAGCATTGCCTGGACATCAAGTAGCATTGCCTGGACATCAAGTAGCATTGCCTTCACATTAAGTAGTATTGATTGGACATTAAGAAGCATTGATTAGACATCAAGTAGCATTGATTAGACATCAAGTAGCATTGCCTGGACATCAAGTAGCATTGATTAGACATCAAGTAGCATTGCCTGGACATCAAGTAGCATTGATTAGACATCAAGTAGCATTGCCTGGACATCAAGGAGCATTGCCTTGACATTAAGTAGCATTGATTGGACATTAAGTAGCATTGCTTGCCTGGACATCAAGTAGCATTGCTTGGACATTAAATAGCATTAACTGGACATTAAGTAGCATTGCTTGCCTGGACATCAAATAGCATTGCCTGGACATCAAGTAGCATTGCCTGGACATTAAGTAGCATTGCCTGGACATCAAGTATCATTGCCTGGACATCAAGTAGCATTGACTGGACATTAAGTAGCATTGCCTGGACATTAAGTAGCATTGCTTGCCTGGACATCAAGTAGCATTGCTTGGACATTAAATAGCATTAACTGGACATTAAGTAGCATTGCTTGCCTGGACATCAAATAGCATTGCCTGGACATCAAGTAGCATTGCCTGGACACCAAGTAGCATTGTCTGGACATCAAGTAGCATTGCCTGGACATCAAGTAGCATTGCCTGGACATCAAGTAGCATTGCCTGGACATCAAGTGGAATTGCCTGGACATCAAGTGGCATTGCCTGGACATCAATTGCTGTAGTCTGAACGTTGTAATTTCATATTTATTGATATACTTTAAATTACACGATTTAAATTTAGTTTTCCTTTAAAATTTGTTATGATAAACTGTTTGCAGAAACGATCTTATGTGGCTAAAGGATTCCAATTGTAAACTATATATGAATTTATTTTCTAGGTTTAAGTTTCAAGTCTTTATGTAACAAGCTCAAATATGAATGTATTTTTTAGGTTTAAGTTTCAAGTCTTTATGTAACAAACTGAAATATGAATTTATTTTTTAGGTTTAAGTATCAAGTCTTTATGTAACAAACTGAAAGCGAGCAGACTAATATTTACTCTCCTTAATATTCAGAAGTGCTCAACATTTGATTTGAAGGCTGTAACACTTAAAAACAATGCTGAATGGTCATTGCATGCGTTTTAGTTGATATTTTCGTACCACAAGTTTAAAGCTTAAAACTTTTTGAGAATGCCTGGTTTAGGTAAGAATGAAAATGCCTACAGCTCTTCTTCGTATCCCGCGAAGAGCAAAAATGTTTCTTGACTTTATAAGTTTCAAATGTTCAAATGATACATTCATAAGATACGTGCACCGCGGCCTCGTTGAGAATTATCCTTAGGCACACGTTTCATTAAAACAGTGAATACAAATTCGGCTCCAAACGTCAACAGGAAACTAAAGAGCCGACAGCCAACACACTTACAGGAAAAAATACGGACCACGCAGCTGGCTAATCCACTAGTTGAAGATATGTCATTTATTTTATTGTTTACAACCGTTACAAGTTGATGAGAGGATGGCCTTGAGGCTATTGAACTGCACTTAAGACAGATGTATTGTGATAGCCCTCCATTGAACTGTGGAGTGGTTGGGACAAAAGTTCAGGTAAAGAAATTAAAAAAGTTATTTCTTTTGAAGAAAAGCTCGCCTTTTGTAGGACAAAGGAAGACGAACCATGAAATATAACATATCACAGGAAGACGAAACATGAAATATAACATATCAAAGGAAGACGAACCATGAAATATTACATATCACAGGAAGACGAACCATGAAATATAACATATCAAAGGAAGACGAACCATGAAATATTACATATCACAGGAAGACGAACCATGAAATATAACATATCACAGAAAGACGAACCATGAAATCTAACATATCACAGGAAGACGAACCATGAAATATAACATATCACAGGAAGACGAACCATGAAATATTACATATCAAAGGAAGACGAACCATGAAATATTACATATCAAAGGAAGACGAACCATGAAATATTACATATCACAGGAAGACGATCCATGAAATATAACATATCACAGGAAGACGAACCATGAAATATTACATATCAAAGGAAGACGAACCATGAAATATTTCATATAGAAAGACGATCCATGAAATATAACATATCACAGGAAGACGAACCATGAAATATTTACATATCAGACAAAGAGAGGAACAGGTGCATAGGGTTGGAAAGGTGTGTGTGCGGGGGAGGGGGGGATAATGTTCCTAGCGTTGACAAAATAATGCGAAGGCCATTCTTTGAAGCAGTGTGATTGTTTTAACAGCTGATGTTCTGTTACGTCCTTCTAAAGTAGTGAGATTGTTTTAACAGCTGATGTTTTGTTATGTCCTTCTAAAGTAGTGAGATTGTTTTAACAGCTGATGTTTTGTTATGTCCTTCTAAAGTAGTGAGATTGTTTGAACAGTTGATGTTTTGTTATGTCCTTCTAAAGTAGTGAGATTGTTTTAACAGCTGATACTTTGTTACGTCCTTCTAAAGTAGTGAGATTGTTTGAACAGTTGATGTTTTGTTATGTCCTTCTAAAGTAGTGAGATTGTTTGAACAGTTGATGTTTTGTTACGTCCTTCTAAGGTAGCGTGATTGTTTAAACAACTGATGTTTTGTTACTTCCTTCTAAAAAAGTGTGATTGTTTTAACAGCTGATGTTCTGTTACGTCCTTTTAAGGTAGTGTGCTATTTTGAAAAGCTGATGTTCTGTTACGCCCTTCTAAAGTAGTGTGATTGTTTTAACAGTTGATGTTCTGTTACGTCCTTCTAAAGTAGTATGATTGTTTTAACAGCTGATGTTTTGTTATGTCCTTCTAAGGTAGCGTGATTGTTTAAACAACTGATGTTTTGTTACGTCCTTCTAAAGTAGTGTGATTGTTTGAACAGTTGATGTTTTGTTACGTCCATCTGTCTGAGCATTTTAGGGGTTTTGATGTCGCACTTTAAGACTGCGAAAAAATTAATTAAAAAAACCAAGGAGACAATAATGTTTAACCGTCATTTCCTCACTAAATATTTTCTCTGTGCAATATCTCACCATTTCATGCTTGAAAGCTCTTCTCTTATTTTTGTATTTATACAATATATACAATTGTATTGATGTAATATACCTTTGATTTCTATACTTTATAACGAACCTTTAGTTTCGTACTTCTATGGAAAACTAATTAAAACCAATGGTAAGTTTGTCAGACAGTAGCATAAACAATATTGGGAAACACTGCGCCATAGTCTGTTTTACACATTGGCGACTGCACTGTAGTTTGTTATACACTGTGGCGAAACATGTTTAATCACAAAAAATAAAAATGTGTGTTAGTCCCAACTCCCAACCATATCTTAAGTATAGTGACATATGATCCCATTTAATAAAAGTGACGTGGCAAACCAATACAGTCAATCTATTGTTTTATTAGCGTACACCCGTCAAAAATGACGGAAGTATTCAGCTGAAATCTATTTATTTTATAAAAAATGCAATTTTTTAGGGTGCCTACGGCGCCGACCTTTTTCAAAAGCCCAACTAACTTGTCCTTGTTTGATAAATACGAAATATTAAACTTTCTGAAATGTACACAAAGTATTTTATAATAGGGGTTGCAGGGCGCCTGTGGCGCCCCTATTCTTTCGCATTTTATAATTAACCATCATCTAATTCTGTTTTTACAATGTTCACTTTTCCGAAATTAAAATATGAGCGAAAACAATGACGTCATATAATATTTTTTTTACAGCGCATATTTAATTTGCACACCTTTTGATGCTTTGGTGCAGTAATTTGGTTTTCCTTGCTTTCTAAAATTAGTAGCGTCAGGACTGACTGACAGACACTACTTGCGTGACAATTGCAAATTATATTGTTTAATAGTGGGGTTTAACAAACCCAAAACGAAATACATTTAGATTGTTATGATTGAAATGAATAAAATAATTTAAACATGGAATAGAATGATGCAAAGTTTATTACTCAACAAACAAACAAAATTACATTGATGAACGAGTAAAAAAAAGATGCCACAAATCCCTTTCGGGGGCTATATCTGCATGCAACTTGAAGGAATATGATAGTGATAAATGACAAACACGCTTTTGTAAAATCAACTGCTCAAGAAGAAAATAATTTCCCATTTTAAATACTACATTGAAAACCATTTTCTATCGCAACCTAAGGATAAAGAAACCATTCATGTATTTAATGAAACATAACAAGAAAGTGACTCCAGTGTTAAAAGTAAATATTTACTAAAATATTTAATAATGTCATTGAAATAATGCCATACCCCAGCTTTAACATAGAATAAATACCTCAGCTTTAACATAGAATAACCTAAATTTAACATAGAAAACCCCACCCAGCCTTAACATAGAATTATTCCATTCTTATAATACACTAGTGTATTACCCGTCAAAAATGACGGAAGTTTCCAAAATGGATATATTTCAGTTTTTGTAATTGTCCCTTTTGCCTGAAAGCCGCATAGTAGATAATCAGAAAATGTAGAGAACAAGAGAGAAAAATTAAATCTCTTTTCCGTATTGAACAATTTTATGCGGACTTTTGAAAATAGCGTTTTTTCTGCTTTTCCAGTATTTTTTTCAGCGCTATTTTTTAAGCGGTACGCTTTCTAAAATCTAGCGTTACGAACGGACAAAGCAGAGTATATATTTTGATTATATATACGAATATATGTGTTATGAGAAAACCTCCAAGCTTAGGCTTCACGATATAAAAGTTTGCATGACTAATAATGATATAATCAGGATAATAGTAAATGCATAGTGAATTACACACAGCATAAGGTGATACTACAGCAAAGAAGTTTGAAGTTCGAAGTATTAACAAATATTGCTGAGGAGCCAGCAGGACGTTAACTTGCAGCATTGAATAGTGCACACCAATTATGAGTGCACCATTAATACAGCACAGTGCGTTAAAAAAAATTATGCGACTCTAATTTGATCCACGTCAAGCACATCTGTGCTTTGAAGCAGTTTAAGCTTCATTGATGATTATGACTTGTCAGTTTATTCGCCCATTTGTCCATACATTATTACCACAACATTACCAAAACTTGTAAAAAATAAAATGTAATTTTTACACATGTTACTAACAAAGAACTATTCATTTTGCATGAACGTAGTATGCAAAGTTTGTCACAGGATAACAGAAAAGATTAATTATCAACTGTTAATCATATTTACAATTTAATAGAAACGTGTTAGTAATTCACATAAACGTTTTTATTATTGTCAAGTCAGCACCTTTTCAAGATCTATTATGACTTGTCAGTTTATGCGCCCATTGGTCCATACATTATTACCTTTACATTATCAAAAACACGTAAACAAAAAATTGTAACTATTTACAAATATGAATAACAACGAATTATTCATTTTGCATGAAACCTTTGAATTAAAGTTAATCACTGGATAAAAGGAAATAATAAAGTATCAACAGGTAATCGTATATAAAATTTAATATGAACGTTTTAGGAATTCTAATAAACGTTTTCATTATTGGCAAGTCAGCTTCCCTTCCAGTTCTATATTAAAAGCAAAGATTTTTTATTCCAAATTAGTCTAAGACCTATTAAAATATTACATGTAAATAACAATTACAAAAAACTTTGTGGTGAGAAGTCCGATTGTTCAAGGTTATTTTTTTAAACATACAAATATGCACTCTCAAAGTGTCTAAAAGAAAAAACAAACGCTAAACTGAAGCAAAAGTTTGCAAATTTCATTTGCAGTTATAAATAATGGCTTTGTAGTTCAAAACGCATCGAAATTTGAAAACCAAACGACAACCAATTGTAATTTCATAAACCGAAAAACGAATGTTATTAAATTTAAATTAAATTTATAATTAAGTACGTAATATTGACATGGACACATACACAAAAACGGACATTTAAAACAAAAAAATAAAATATATTAATCACATCAAATAAAACATGGCTCGTTTTACTTCGTTCCCTGAACACATTAATAAAAGCTCAAATAATGACGTCAGGTCACAAGATATTATAGCGAGAAACACATTTTGTTATAATCGAAAGCAATATTTTTACTTCTATATATATTTTTTATCGGGAGTTACCTCGCATAGCGTCACGGACAGACATGACAGACGTGACAGAGATTGCAAATTATTAGTGCTGCAAAATTAACGATTAATTTCTCGATTAATCGTTAAAAAAATTTAACGATTAAATTATTTTTAACGATTAATCGACCGATCACTTACAAATTATTGGATGTCAAAAAGTTTTTAAAAAAAATAATTTAAAAAGCGGCCGATAAATAATAAATTTCCTGACGATGACACGAGCATTTTTATTTTAAACTATTGACTGACGGGAATGTTCAAAATGTTGATAAAGTTTGCCTACTATGGTTCTAACACTTCGCCTACTTATCAAACCAAATGAAAGCGTAGTAAGCTAATTGAAGTAATTGAGTTTGACTCAGAGACAGAAATTGACGACAGCTCTTCTGGTGAATTATTGCGTTACAAAATGGAGATGAAAGTTCCTGAATCCATTAACCCTCTACAATGGTGGAATCTTAATGAACACTGATATCCGATAATTTCATTCCTTGCCAAGACCGTTTTGTGCATACCAGTTACCTCAATTCCATATGAATGATTGTTCAGCTCGCTTGGTTATATTGTCAATTAGACCCGCTCATCACTTGAACCAAATAATGTCAATACACGTCTTCTTGCGAAGGTAGTTAAAAATAGGACATATAAAGGAGACACTCTAGTGTTATTTAAATTTTCAAAAGAACGTTTAATAATTGTTACTTATTACATCATAAATTTTAATTTTTGGCTTTAATCGAAATTAACGATTAATTAATCGTTAATTTTTCAAAAGTTAACGATTAAATTTAATTTAATCGTTAACAGCCCTACAAAGTATGTATATTGATTTCCCTTGTAATCCCAAAACAGAAGTCTTCCATCCACATAATGAATTTCCCTAGAAATCCCAACATAAAAATCGTTCATCCACGTGATACATTTCCCTAGAAATACCAAAAATCCCTGCAGGAAAAATGCAACAATCTCGTCTTTTTATTTCCTAATTCCGGTCGTCCACAAAGGAGGAGGACACTAAAAGTTTCTTTACCCCATGCTTTTCCTAGGCCTTTAGAAACGGAAGCAATGACTCTCTCTTCTCTCTCTCTCTCTCTCTCTCTCTCTCTCACTCTCTCTCTCACTCTCTCTCTCTCTCTCACTCTCTCTCTCTCTCACTCTCTCTCTCTCCCCCAAGTGATGCAACTGCTTAGTGTAACTACGGTGACCCGTAAATAGCACACAACAAAAGAGCGCAGATGAAGATTGGAGGCGATTAATCTAATAGATGCTAATGTCTCAAGATGAACTACCAACGAGGTATAGTGCTCTTATGTTTGCACCAATTTTTCGTCGCTCTTTCATCAAGCGCTCTTTAATGACATATGACAACAATTTAAAGACGGAAAATGTTCCCAACATATGTCAGATAAGGTTTGAACTAAAAAATAGTTTTTTTAATTAATTGAATGAAAATTTTTTTCCCCCTTAAGTTTAAGTCTTGTCTTGTATTTTAAGAACATTTATGAATTTTTTTGTTCAAAATTTCGTCTAACTTTTGATCGTGTCCAAAATTTAAGTGTAATTTGGCCTACTTTTTAAACTTTTAAAGTTTAAGTCAATCATTATTAGAGAATTAATTAAGCCGGAAAAGGTATAACGTGCCATTTTGACTCAAAAATAAATCGAGTAAATTCTCACCAGCTTTTCTCTCTTTTAACAAATTAAATAAAGGATTCACTTGCTTACGTTACTGCTGCAAGAGTGTAGAATTGTGAATTGTAGAAAAAAAAATTGAATATAACAGATTATATCTTCAATAATATGCTATGTAATGGTCAGACCAGACGTTTTTTCAACGTTAATAATTCGTCGCTGCAGTTGCGTGGGTTCGGTTCTGATTGGCATAGTTCAAAATCAACTTTATTTCAGCTGCCAAATGTTCGCATAACGATTTATGATTGATAATCGATTCACACGAAATCGACAGGACTAAAAAAAATTCGTGTGAAAATAATTTTGTGTTAAAGGATATTACTAAAAAAAAGTGCATATACTCAAGAAAATTAAGTTACTTAGAGTACATTATACCAACATAGACATACATATTTGCACGCCTTTGATAAATATATAAGTGGTCCAAGGTTAGTATTGCCGGGGGTGGGAGTGGGAAATAAGCACCCACTCCTCTCGAAATATCCACATAGCTTGCGTCTCATAATAGCCTCTGCTAACCAAAGTCCAACTCCTGGCCTTCTCGTATGACTTGTAACAAAGTCTTGCGGATCACGTTTCAACTGACAGGAGAAGGGGTGAAGGCGGCCCGCTGGCGCCTTAAAACCAGCCGCTTCGGGCAGATGGGGCTCGTAAACCTTGATAGGTAGCTCATCTAGGAGAGGGAAACTCCAATCTCAAACCTCCGCTGTCTCGCGGCCACACCTGTTCATGGAGAGACTAAGGGAGCAAACCCTAACAGAAAATCAGGAGACGGAGTCCCTTAGGCAGTTTTATTACGATGCGCTATATCTCTGGCAACTCCTGCGACACAGATGGCGCCTTGTTGTATCAGCTAAGCTGTTCCCTTGTGTTACGGTCAGATGTTGTGGTGTGGGGATGACTACGCATAAATGGGGTTGTGAACACTTGTCCTCGGGGAACGGGGGGCGGGTGAACTCAAGGTACGTGCAAGTTGTAATGAATTGACAGGACCACGGTCAAAGGGAGACATGGTGATTGACCCAGGGGCCAGTCAAAACCGGTCGGACAAGACGGGGGTATAATAGGGGTCACATTGTGTGTCGCTGGGAGAGTGTTAAGTTGCCGAGTAGCAGGCAGGTGAAAGACTTACGATAGAGTGTGGAGTTTTTGTGAACGTGGTCCGATACGGTCAAGCTGGGCCGAGGACTCTGGATGGTATGACCATCATCTGTAAACTGCAAATTGTACTTTACCATATACATGTTCAAAGATTCTTGATGTCATTAAACTTACGTTGAAAGAAAACAACCCAGCGTTGCTGAGTCTTTTACCCGTCTATGTGGTAAATATCTGTGGCCAAGGGGGGACCTCAACCCCTAGACAACGACTCCGTCACACCTTGGAATCACCATTTGTGTGGAGAGAGAGGGCCTTCTGCCTGGGCAAAAGCTGGTCTTCTTTAAAGTTCTGCCTAGGCTATCGTATCCTTCTTGTTTTTTTTTCTTTTTTTCCCCTCTACCTCCTCAACCCAACCCTGGAGAGGTCACTCTAGCTTCGCTGCAAGGCGTAGATACAACACGTGGAATGGAAGTTACCGGTTATAAGCCATTGCTCAATTGGCGTAGAGCTAGGCGCCAGGGGTCGTTCCAGACGGTGGGAGGGATCGCCATGTCTCACTGAGCATCAGCACCCAGCCAGTAAGGTGATGTTCCGTCAAGGCTCGCCTGCCCCATTGGGTGCATGGGTCTCAGAGTGATCAACTCAACAAGCGAGCCATAATCCTAAGCACCAACTGAAAAAATAAGAAAGAAGTTACCAGCACTTCGTTTAGCAAGCTGGAATGTCAAAACCCTCTGCACTGCGGAAGATATAAGGAAGACAGCAGTCATTGATAGGGAACTTTTCCGTCTCGGCATCGACATTGCATGCCTTCAGGAGACGCGGCTGGCTGACAACGGAAAAGTGGTTGAGGCCAACTACACATTTGTCTGGCAAGGACTACCATCAGACCGACCAAGGCCGCATGGCGTTGGTTTTGCCATAAAAAAACTCTCTTATGTCATATGTTGAGCTGGCGGCACTTGGCACCGAGAGGATACTCGGACTCGGCATTAAACTTTCAACATCATCAGGCGCAGCCCATATCCTCAGCCTGTATGCACCAACTCTCTGCTCTGAAGAAGAGTTAAAAGAAAACTTCTATGAGGCTCTAGACTCCACAGTAGCAAATATTCCAACACATGAGAGTCTATACCTCCTCGGTGACTTCAACGCCAGGGTAGGTGCAGATCACAAAGCCTGGTCCACCAGCATTGGCTTACACGGCATTGGTAAAATTAATAACAACGGCCAGCGACTGCTCGAGCTATGCAGTACTCACAATCTGTATGTAACTAACACATTCTTCAAATGCAAGAACATCCAAAAATTGACTTGGAGACATCCCCGCTCCAAGCACTGGCACCAGCTCGATCTCGTTCTCACCAGGCGATCTGACCTGGCCAGTGTGCTCCAAACACGCAGTTACCACAGTGCCGACTGTGACACAGACCACTCTTTGGTCGCAAGCAGAATCAAATTAATACCAAAGAAATTGTGTCACTCTAAGAGCAAGGGTAAAACTCGAATCAACAAGCAGAATATCAACTGCCCTGAGATAAGGGATCAGCTTAACACCAAGGTTGAGCAAGCTCTTAAGGCCAACACCTCGCAGAAAGCAATCCCCATGATGCTATAGGGACAGAACAAATCGATACGAATTGGCACCATCTTCGAGACACTATTTACAACACCTCTATTGCTGTCCTCGGGAGGAGTGATAGAAAAAATGCAGATTGGTTTGAGTCCCACTGGGTTACAATGAATCCCGTGACAGAGACAAAAAGAAAAGCTCTATTGGCCTACAAAGCTTCCCCAGGACCTGACACCCTGCAATGTCTCAGAAATGCCAGAAACACAGTCCGGAAGACTGCACGTTTTTGCGCTAACACTTAATGGGTAAAACTATGCAAAAGCATTCAATCTGCTGCTGATCAGGGAGATATTAAACAAATGTACGAAGGCATAAAAAAGGCCACTGGGCCCACAACATCAAAGTCAGCTGCAATCAATACAAAATCAGGCGAGATGATCACAGAACGAGACAAGCAGATGCGGCGCTGGACTGAGCACTATCTAGAACTCTATGCAACACAGAATGTAGTATCTGACTCTGCCATAGAGAGAATCAAAGATCTACCAGTGCTAGATCAGCTTGATGCTCCACCGTCAATAGAGGAGCTTGGTAGGGCTATCGATCATCTGAGAAATGGGAAGGCCCCAGGCAACGATGGCATTCCTGCAGAAGTCCTTAAGCACGGCCAGCCAGCACTACTAAAGCCACTGCACGAACTCATGTCTGATTGCTGGGAACACGGTCACATCCCACAGGATATGCGTGACGCCAAAATAGTCACGCTTTATAAAAACAAAGGTGATCGCAGCGATTGCAACAACTATCGTGGCATATCCTTACTGAGTATTGTGGGAAAGGCTTTTGCCAGAGTGATCCTTGCACGCCTTCAAACTCTGGCACATAATGTCTACCCGGAATCACAATGCGGTTTTCGGGCTGGCCGGTCAACCATGGACATGATCTTCTCACTCCGTCAGCATTCAAGAGAAATGTCGGGAGCAACAGAAAGCCCTCTTCTTTGCCTTCATAGATCTAACAAAGGCATTTGACCTGGTCAGCCGCAAGTGTCTGCTACGTATATTGGAAAAAATAGGATGTCCGCCTCCGCTTCTCTCCATCATCGAGTCCTTCCACACCAATATGCAAAGCACAGTGCTCTTCGATGGTGCCACCTCAGAACCCTTCCCAGTTTGTAGCGGAGTCAAACAGGGCTGTGTTCTGTCTCCAACTCTCTTCGGTATCTTTTTCTCGATGCTACTGCGTCATGCTTTCGAGGACTGCTTCGAGGGTGTAAACATCCACACCAGGTCGGATGGAAACTCTATCCAACATCAGACGTCTCCGTGCGAAGAGAAAAGTGGAAACTGTTTTAATTAGAGAGTTGCTCTTCGCGGATGACGCAGCCCTTACCTCACATTCAGAGATAGGTCTCCAACTTTTGGTCAATAAGTTCTCAGAGGCATGCAAGGATTTTGGTCTAACGATAAGCCTAAAAAAGACCAACATTATGAGACAAGGAACAGACTGCTTCCCAGTAATTTCCATTGAGGGAAACACCTTGGATGTCGTCGAGGATTTTACCTATCTTGGCAGTAACATCACAAGCACACTCTCCCTGGAATAGGAAATTGAAACCAGAATCGGCAAGGCTGCATCATTAATGACTAGGCTGAATCAAAGAGTGTGGAACAATGCTCAGCTTACTGATAGGACGAAAATCACTGTGTACCAGGCCTGCGTGCTCAGCACACTCCTCTATGGCAGCGAGTGCTGGACGACCTATGCCAAACAAACAAAGCAACTCAACAGCTTCCACTTACGATGCGTGCGCAGGATTCTGCACATCAAGTGGCAGGATAAGATCACGAATGTTGAGGTACTCAGAAGGAGGCATATGCTGAGCATCCACTCAATCCTGATTGAGAGGCGACTGCGTTGGTTGGGACATGTCCGGAGCTCATTCCAAGAGCCTTGCTTTACGGCGAGCTGGCAACTGGTATGCGGAAGAGAGGACGCCCCTGCTTGCGCTTCAAGTGTGTCTGCAAGAAAGACATGACTCTGGCGCATATTGACCATAAAACTTGGGAGACCATTGCTGTGGAGGGCACCTCCTGGCGGGCAAAAGTGCGCGAGGGCATTCAAGTCGCGGAAGCTTCCCTTACAGCCAGGAGCGAGGAGAAAAGGGCCAGGAGAAAGGGGAAGGGGGGTAGAGGAGCAGGAGGAAATGCCATCCTCCCATGAGGATGGACGGATGCCATAGACATAGATAGATAAATATAAATAAAACAAAAATATTAACTCCAAGACAGTTAATACATAATTTTTCTCTTTAAAAAAAAACAAGAAATCCAATCTTTTGATTTAAAAAAAAATCGTATCCCCTTTCCCACTGTGGTGGAGCGAGTAGTTGTGCGGGGTTTGTCTCACCGACTTACTCCATGGTGTCGTTAAGTTTGCTGTGACTGTTTTGTTATTGCAAGTTAACTGATATTTTTTTATTAATAAGTTTGTGTTTAACGTATTCGTGTTATTTTTTCATAGGGGAAAAATATTTACGGTCTTTTTTTTTCTTGACATAAACACGTACACAGTAAATTTTTAGATTTTGGTGTCAGCGATGGTGTCACCCGGGGCGGCCCGCCCGCTCCGCACCCCCTAGTGACAACACTGTCCCCCTCGTCACACGTCGTCGTAAGAAGTTAGCGTGTCAAATATGACGTCACAAAGCTTTCCCCCACTCCCACTATAAAAGCCGTATTTCATATTTGAAAATAGCATGTTTCAAATAACTTTATTGTCATTCAAGTTTTAATTATTGTAAGGCTGCACTCGAATATCGTAACACGTGTGAAGCCATATAAAATGTCATTAATAAAGTGTAAGCAATCAAATATTCACGTGGAACTTTTTTTTTAAGCTGCGCACTTTGATGTGACGTCACAGCTCTTAAACACCCCACCCCCACCCCTCGTCACACATCGTCACAAATGAGTGATCTCCATCCACCTCTAAGTGCGTAGTCCTATATGGGTTAAGAGTTAAAATGACAAATCACACTTGCGTAACTTGAAGGAGTCATAAAACACACTGCGCGTTTCTCAAGTATGTTAGTAGAGCAGTTGCTACCATAGTGAATGACTTGCACAATAACCCTACATTGTTGCGTGATTTTGTGTATTTCTTGTAAATTTTTAGTAAATTCACATATCATGAGTTCTAAGAAAGTTAATGAGAGGAGCCAAGCAAAGAGAAAATGTTAAGAATCACCATGGAAGGAGTTGAAAACAAATAGATTGTTAGATAGGATAATTTCGGCGTGCGTGTCCGGGACTTGAGGACAGCCTACAGCCTACAGCCTACAGCATGCCGAGAACGAGGATTTCCTTAATTGTAAAAAACAAAGTCTCTATTAAAATGTCAAATGGGATTAAATCGATTACTAAACAGAGATCAGGGCATTAGAGCATGTTGAAAAATTCCTTTTGTTCTGGATGACAGAGAAAATGTTTTTAAAAAATCGTTTAAGTTCTTTTTATGTATTTAATACTACGTATTTAAGTATTAAGCAGTGTTTAAATTATATTATGCAACCACCTCAATAAATGTATAATATGAACATAACGATATGATTTTTTTTCATGGGAACGGATTAATCATTTTCCCAATCTTTCTTTGGAAAAAATTCGTTTAATATATGCCCACATTGGAATACGTCCAAGGGTCTGTAACGGATTAAGGACGTATACTGAGGATTAAGAACGTATACCGAGGATAAAGGACGTATACCGAGGATTAAGGACGTATACCGAGTATTAAGGACGTATACCGAGGATAAAGGACGTATACCGAGGATTAAGGACGTATACCGAGTATTAAGGACGTATACCGAGGATAAAGGACGTATACCGAGGATTAAGGACGTATACCGAGTATTAAGGACGTATACCGAGGATTAAGGACGTATACCGAGGATTAAGGACGTATACCGAGGATTAAGGACGTATACCGAGGATTAAGGACGTATACCGAGGATTAAAGACGTATATCGATGATTAAGGACGTATACCGAGGATTAAGGACGTATACCGAGGATAAAGGATGTATACCGAGGATTAAAGACGTATACCGAGGATTAAGGACGCATACCGAGGATTAAGGACGTATAACGAGGATTAAGGACGTATACCCAGGATTAAGGACGTATACCAAGGATTTAGGACGTATACCGAGGATTAAGAAACGTATACCGAGGATTCCTTGTTCCTCAAAGTTCCTTGTCTTCATAGACATCAGTCAAAGTTCCTTGTCTCCATAGACATCAGTCAAAGTTCCCTGTCTCCATAGACATCAGTCAAAGTTCCCTGTCTCCATAGACATCAGTCCATGTTCCTTGTCTCCATAGACATCTGTCAAAGTTCCTTGTATCCATAGACATCAGTCAAAGTTCCCTGTCTCCATAGACATCAATCAAAGTTCCTTGTCAAGTCCTGCACCAACGTGTCGAAAGACGACACAATTTATGTTTCTCGAACATTCTGGACTCCTCTGTAGACAAAGTTCAGTACAGGTTTGGGGGGTGGGTGGGTGGAGGCTCTTGTAGGAAATACTACGCTCAAAATCCAGATGTTGGGTGCAGCACTTGACCTTTTCTTATAATAGCCCGCCCCCCTTTACACTGTCCTCCACAAAAGCCCAACCCACCTACCCCTTGACACATACACAATACACAATATCTTTTTGGTTTTTCCCAGCATGCTACGGTCAAAGTTGGACCCTTTGTTACAACGCGGTGGTCGAGTGGCAGCGCACTGGACTGTCGTACCGATGGTCACGGGTTCGAATCCGTGTGAAGGCAAGGGTCTGTTCCCGGGGCCTAGGGCGTCCCTGAGTCACCCCGCTCCAAATGGGTACCTAACACTACATGTAGTTAGGCGGCTGGGTAATGCGTGGAACCCACAAAGCCGTGGCCTGTGAATGCTGCATCACTTGCCAACAGATCATCTGTCATGGTCTGTGGACGCAACTATCTTCTGCATAGAAGGAGCGTCTGTATAGATAAGATAAGATAACAACGTAACTTGCAGAGCAAATATAGTGTTTTTAAAAAGGCGGTTCTAATATTATTTAATGAAGATGTCTTTAAATTTGAAACTTTTCTTTTGACAACATTTCCCTGCATTTTATAGTTGCGTTTAAAATTTCTGTATTAAAAAATTAAACTTCTTCAAAAAGTTTTAAGATGAAACCCCTCGCTAATGAAAAATAATTTCATACACAATTGGAAAAGTTTGATTACAATTCACTAACTCACCACTTAACAATCATTAAACTTTTCAGATGGTTTACACAGCTTAGAGTAATGGGGTGAGACTGCACAGCTTAGAGTAATGGGGGTGAGACTGCACAGTTTAGAGTAATTGGGGTGAGACTGAACAACTAAGAGTAATGGGGGGTGAGACTGCACAGATTAGAGTAATGGGAGTGAGACTGCACAGCATAGAGTAATGGGGGTGAGACTACACAGCTTAGAGTAATGGGGGTGAGACTGCACAGCGTAGAGTAATGGGAGTGACACTGCACAGCTTAGAGTAATGGGGGTGAGACCACACAGCTTAGAGTAATGGGGGTGAGACTGCACAGCTTAGAGTAATGGGGGTGAGACTGCACAGTTTAGAGTAATGGGGGTGAGACTACACAGCTTAGAGTAATGGGGGTGAGACTGCACAGTTTAGAGTAATGGGGGTGAGACAACACAGCTTAGAGTAATAGGGGTTGAGACAGCACAGCTTAGAGTAATGGGGGTGAGACTACACAGCTTAGAGTAATGGGGGTGAGACTGAACAGCTTAGAGTAATGGGGGTGAAACTGAACAGCTTAGAGCAATGGGGGTGAGACTGCACAGCCTAGATTAATGGGGGTGAGCCTGCACAGCTTAGAGTAATGGGGGTGAGACTGCACAGCTTAGAGTAATGGGGGTGAGACTGCACAGCTTAGAGTAATGGTGGTGAGACTGCACAGCTTAGAGTAATGGGAG
This sequence comes from Ampullaceana balthica, assembly GCA_944989445.1. Taxonomy (NCBI): domain Eukaryota; kingdom Metazoa; phylum Mollusca; class Gastropoda; family Lymnaeidae; genus Ampullaceana; species Ampullaceana balthica. The sequence continues at coordinate 1,806,707 of CALYLW010000062.1, forward strand.
TGAGACTGCACAGTTTAGAGTAATGGGGGTGAGACTACACAGCTTAGAGTCATGGGGGTGAGACTACACAGCTTAGAGTAATGGGGGTGAAACTGAACAGCTTAGAGTAATGGGGGTGAGACTGCACAGCCTAGAGTAATGGTGGTGAGACTGCACAGCTTAGAGTAATGGGAGTGAGACTGCACAGTTTAGAGTAATGGGGGTGAGACTACACAGCTTAGAGTAATGGGGTTGAGACTGCACAGCTTAGAGTAATGGGGGTGAGACTACACAGCTTAGAGTAATGGGGGTGAGACTGCACAGCTTAGATTAATGGGGGTGAAACTGAACAGCTTAGAGTAATGGGGGTGAGACTGCACAGCCTAGAGTAATGGGGGTGAGACTGCACAGCTTAGAGTAATGGGGGTGAGACTGCACAACTTAGAGTAATGGGGGTGAGACTGCACAGCTTAGAGTAATGGGGTGAGACTAAACAGCTTAGAGTAATGGTGGTGAGATTGCACAGCTTAGAGTAATGGGAGTGAGACTGCACAGTTTAGAGTAATGGGGGTGAGACTACATAGCTTAGAATAATGGGGTTGAGACTGCACAGCTTAGAGTAATAGGGGTGAGACTACACAGCTTAGAGTAATGGGGGTGAGACTGCACAGCTTAGAGTAATGGGGGTGAAACTGAACAGCTTAGAGTAATGGTGGTGAGACTGCACAGCCTAGAGTAATGGGGATGAGACTAAACAGCTTAGAGTAATGGTGGTGAGACTGCACAGCTTAGAGTAATGGGAGTGAGACTGCACAGTTTAGAGTAATGGGGGTGAGACTACACAGCTTAGAGTAATAGGGGTTGAGACAGCACAGCTTAGAGTAATGGGGGTGAGACTACACAGCTTAGAGTAATGGGGGTGAGACTGCACAGCTTAGAGTAATGGGGGTGAAACTGAAGAGCTTAGAGCAATGGGGGTGAGACTGCACAGCCTAAAGTAATGGGGGTGAGCCTGCACAGCTTAGAGTAATGGGGGTGAGACTGCACAGCTTAGAGTAATGGGGGTGAGACTGCACAGCTTAGAGTAATGGTGGTGAGACTGCACAGCTTAGAGTAATGGGAGTGAGACTGCACAGTTTAGAGTAATGGGGGTGAGACTACACAGCTTAGAGTAATGGGGTTGAGACTGCACAGCTTAGAGTAATGGGGGTGAGATTACACAGCTTAGAGTAATGGGGGTGAGACTGCACAGCTTAGAGTAATGGGGGTGAAACTGAACAGCTTAGAGTAATGGGGGTGAGACTGCACAGCCTAGAGTAATGGTGGCGAGACTGCACAGCTTAGAGTAATGGGAGTGAGACTGCACAGTATAGAGTAATGGGGGTGAGACAACACAGCTTAGAGTAATGGGGTTGAAACTGCACAGCATAGAGTAATGGGGGTGAGACTACACAGCGTAGAGTAATGGGGGTGAGACTGCACAGCTTAGATTAATGGGGGTGAAACTGAACAGCTTAGAGTAATGGGGGTGAGACTGCACAGCCTAGAGTAATGGGGGTGAGACTTTAACAGCTTAGAGTAATGGGGGTGAGACTGCACAGCTTAGAGTAATGGGGGTGAGACTGCGCAGCTTAGAGTAATGGTGTGAGACTAAACAGCTTAGAGTAATGGTGGTGAGACTGCACAGCTTAGAGTAATGGGAGTGAGACTGCACAGATTAGAGTAATGGGGGTGAGACTACACAGCTTAGAGTAATGGGGTTGAGACTGCACAGCTTAGAGTAATAGGGGTGAGACTACACAGCTTAGAGTAATGGGGGTGAGACTGCACAGCTTAGAGTAATGGGGGTGAAACTGAACAGCTTAGAGTAATGGGGGTGAGACTGCACAGCCTAGAGTAATGGGGGTGAGACTAAACAGCTTAGAGTAATGGTGGTGAGACTGCACAGCTTAGAGTAATGGGAGTGAGACTGCACAGCTAAGAGTAATGGGATGAGACTACACAGCTTAGAGTAATGGGATAGAGACTGCACAGGTTAGAGTAAAGGAGGTGAGACTGCACAGCTTAGAGTAATGGGGGTGAGACTGCACTGCACAGCTTAGAGTAATGGGGGTGAGACTGCACAGCTTAGAGTAATGGGTGTGAGACTGCACAGCTTAGAGTAATGGGGGTGAGACTGCACAGCTTATAAAAATGGGGGTGAGACTGCACAGCTTAGAGTAATGGGGCTGAGACTGCACAGGTTAGAGTAAAGGGGTTGAGACTGTACATCTTAGAGTAATGGGGGTGTGACTACACAGCTTAGAGTAATGGGGATGAGACTGCACAGCTTAGAGTAATGGGGGTGAGACTGCACACCTTAGAGTAATGGGGGTGAGACTGCACAGCTTAGAGTAATGGGGGTGGGACTGCACAGCTTAGAGTAATGGGAGTGAGACTGCACAGTTTAGAGTAATGGGGGTGAGACTACACAGCTTAGAGTAATAGGGGTTGAGACAGCACAGCTTAGAGTAATGGGGGTGAGACTACACAGCTTAGAGTAATGGGGGTGAGACTGCACAGCTTAGAGTAATGGGGGTGAAACTGAAGAGCTTAGAGCAATGGGGGTGAGACTGCACAGCCTAGAGTAATGGGGGTGAGCCTGCACAGCTTAGAGTAATGGGGGTGAGACTGCACAGCTTAGAGTAATGGGGGTGAGACTGCACAGCTTAGAGTAATGGTGGTGAGACTGCACAGCTTAGAGTAATGGGAGTGAGACTGCACAGTTTAGAGTAATGGGGGTGAGACTACACAGCTTAGAGTAATGGGGTTGAGACTGCACAGCTTAGAGTAATGGGGGTGAGATTACACAGCTTAGAGTAATGGGGGTGAGACTGCACAGCTTAGAGTAATGGGGGTGAAACTGAACAGCCTAGAGTAATGGTGGCGAGACTGCACAGCTTAGAGTAATGGGAGTGAGACTGCACAGTTTAGAGTAATGGGGGTGAGACAACACAGCTTAGAGTAATGGGGTTGAAACTGCACAGCATAGAGTAATGGGGGTGAGACTACACAGCGTAGAGTAATGGGGGTGAGACTGCACAGCTTAGATTAATGGGGGTGAAACTGAACAGCTTAGAGTAATGGGGGTGAGACTGCACAGCCTAGAGTAATGGGGGTGAGACTTTAACAGCTTAGAGTAATGGGGGTGAGACTGCACAGCTTAGAGTAATGGGGGTGAGACTGCGCAGCTTAGAGTAATGGGGTGAGACTAAACAGCTTAGAGTAATGGTGGTGAGACTGCACAGCTTAGAGTAATGGGAGTGAGACTGCACAGATTAGAGTAATGGGGGTGAGACTACACAGCTTAGAGTAATGGGGTTGAGACTGCACAGCTTAGAGTAATAGGGGTGAGACTACACAGCTTAGAGTAATGGGGGTGAGACTGCACAGCTTAGAGTAATGGGGGTGAAACTGAACAGCTTAGAGTAATGGGGGTGAGACTGCACAGCCTAGAGTAATGGGGGTGAGACTAAACAGCTTAGAGTAATGGTGGTGAGACTGCACAGCTTAGAGTAATGGGAGTGAGACTGCACAGCTAAGAGTAATGGGATGAGACTACACAGCTTAGAGTAATGGGATAGAGACTGCACAGGTTAGAGTAAAGGAGGTGAGACTGCACAGCTTAGAGTAATGGGGGTGAGACTGCACTGCACAGCTTAGAGTAATGGGGGTGAGACTGCACAGCTTAGAGTAATGGGTGTGAGACTGCACAGCTTAGAGTAATGGGGTGAGACTGCACAGCTTATAGTAATGGGGGTGAGACTGCACAGCTTAGAGTAATGGGGCTGAGACTGCACAGGTTAGAGTAAAGGGGTTGAGACTGTACATCTTAGAGTAATGGGGGTGTGACTACACAGCTTAGAGTAATGGGGATGAGACTGCACAGCTTAGAGTAATGGGGGTGAGACTGCACACCTTAGAGTAATGGGGGTGAGACTGCACAGCTTAGAGTAATGGGGGTGGGACTGCACAGCTTAGAGTAATGGGGTGAGACTGCGCATCTTAGATTACATTACATCCGTAGATCTATAATGTAAGATATTTAGAACATATATTGGAAAGGGCGAGACCTATCAGAAAAAGAGCGTCTGAAATTTACGTTAAAATGTATCCTCTGAGGCAGACCACACCTAACTTATTCTCTTTCTAAGTTACTGTGTTGAAATAACGAACAACAAAACAATATTTTCTTTCACTTTGAAAGTCTTCATCCATTGGATCAGAAAAATACACAATGTTTTAAGCTAAAAAGTTTTGGCTTGACATTGAAATGAGAACCAGTCAAATAAATTGGCCGACAAACTTTCAGGAACGAAAGTGTGGAGGCATATCTTTTGTCTGGGTACTGATTCCTCTTCTGTTCCAGAAACTGTCGTGCAATCTGCCAAATGCTGCACTGGCCTTGGAGATTCTCACATTCACCTCGTCGTCAATGGAGATACTTTAAAATGCTCGAGTCTTACATTTGATACTTGAGAGGTAGTAAATGAGGACGTTTAATTAAATCAAAATAGAAACATATATTTTTATTTAAAAAGCTGTAAAAAACCAAGTTTTTGACTATAAATCCTTTATAAACGAGATATAAATAAAAGAATGTTCATTATAATACGCAGCGCACGACAATCCAAAAATCCTAAATTTTAGATATGTCTCGTAAAACATTTTTAATAATTATCGTCCATATAATACGCACCGAATCGCGCAACCGGATAGTATTATAAAGGTCGTTCAATATAATACGCACCGCGACACTCTATCTGAAAAAATAACCTGATACATAGAGATAAATAAAATAATCTAAAAATTCAATAATTTAATTACAGTAATTACGATCGATTTGAAATTTTGATACATCGTTTTATCATCGGCACGAAACTAACTGCCTGCAAAATTTAAGCTTGCTAGCTTACGAGGAAGTGGGTTAAAAATCGATCCAAAGTTTTTTTTTGACAAACAAGCAAGCAAACAAACATACACCACGAGTTAATATAAGGATTTAAAAGTAAATTAGGTATATCTTTAAAATAATATAGACGCGCATTACAGCTTTCAGTGTGAGGAAAAATACATAAATAGATCATGTGGCCAGCAATTTGTAAAAAGAACTCTTCCTTCAACGTTCAAAGTTAAGTCAGTTCTAAGTTAGACCACAGGGTTGAGGTTAGAACACAGTTAAGTCAGTTCTAAGTGTTTAGACCAACACAATCGGAGGGTAGAAGTAAGAAAACCAGCTTTAAATAATTGCTAAACAAGGTTCTTCACATTTATTAATATATTATCATTCAAACATCACCCTTTCGAGTAACACAACGATAAAAAACATAACTCACACTCCCCACCAACCCCCAGGGACCCCCTCCCCTGCCCCATACAAAAAAAACTAACACTAAAAAATCACCTCAACGCCGACGACGCACCACACGAAACCACCACACAGGAACACACCACTCCTCCACCAACACACATCCTCATGTATCCCATCTCCTCGCCCGTCTCGCCTCTCCCCCATCTCCGTGCCTCGCTTCGACTCGGTGACACTCCCTCCTCAGCGTCGCACCCTCATCGCACGACCTGCTCTGCCCAACCTTAAACGGCCCCCCGCGTCCATTCCGTCCCCAGCCCGATATCCGACCCACGTCCTCGCAATGCTTCCTCAACCCTCGTCCTCCATCCCGCCTTCACTCCGACCAATCCTCTGTACCTCGCTCTTTCCTACCCCTTCTCGCCGCCTCTGATCTCCTCCCTATCACATGCCCTCCCCTTTCCCCCTCCCCGCCTCTCGGGATCAGATCCTCCCAGCTTCCCCCTCACCTCCAGTCCACCTCCCCTCACTCCTCCTCCCCTCTCGCGCCTCCGCCTCCGCCTCACGCTCTCCGCCCTCTCTCGAAACCCCTGTTCTCCCGCCCCCCACGCTCCCTTCCCCCTCTCGCCCCCCTCCGGACTCCGCCCCCAGTCCCCCACGGTGGTCACTATCACAGACGCCTGCCCATCCGCTCCGCATCCCATCTCAGTCCTCCCTTCTCCGCACAAAACCCCGGCGCGACTCCCTACCTACCCCCTCCCGTACCCTCCTCCATCACCTCAGCAGCTCCCCGCCCGCTGATCTCCTCCTCTTCCCCCCGCCTCTCTCTCGGTCTTCCTCCCGACCCTTCCCTTCCTCCTTTCCACACTCCACGCCCCCCCCCCCTCTCCCCCTCCCTAACTCCCGACATCACTCCCTCACCAACTCCACCTCCGCCGCTCCTCGTCTCCGCATCTCCCCTCCACCCACATCCCTCCTTCTTCTCACGGACTCCCCCTCCCCTCGTATCTCGTCCCTCCCTCTCTCGTTCGTCATATCACTTCTCCGATCCAATCGCCGTCTCTCGTCTTCCCCGCTCCCCCTCCCCGACAATCCCAGACCGACGCCCGTTCCACCCCTGCCGCCCGTCGCTTCCCGACCCTCCCACCTCACCGACTGTCACTCCTCTTCACGTCTCTCTCAGTTCCCCCTGTCCGTCGGCCCCCCTCCGCCCCCAGATCCGTCATCCTTCTGTCCCCCTCCTCTCCGCCCTCCCCCCTCGTCCGTCTACTCCCCCACCTCCACCCTACCACGTCCCGGTCTCCTCGACCCAGGTAGCTCCCGCCCTCCCCCACGCTCCCCCTCTCATCACCCACCCCCCGATCATCCTCCTCTACTACCCCCCTTCCAGATCGTCCCCCTCCCGTTCTAAACCCCCCAGCTACGGTCCCTCGTCCCACCACACCGAAGTCACCTCAGGACCCTCTGCCTTCCCCGACTTCTACCCCTAATAATGCTCTCCCTCTCCACCTCTCTTTCTCCCCTCCTCTCGACTCTCCTCGTCTAAGTCCCCTTGTCTCCTCCTCACGCCCCCCGGACTCTCCCTTCTCGTTCCGATCGGACTCACTCTGCGTCCTCAACCCCGCCTCATGGTCCCCTTCCAACCCATACCTCCCCACACCCTCACGGCCACTCGGCATCCCCTGCTTCCGCTCCCCATCCTACCTTCTCTCATCCCCACCTCTCCCCTCGTCTTCCTCCTCCACCCTCTCTACGCCCCCCACTCGCACCCACCCGACTCCCAGTCCCTCACCTAGCTCACCGGTCTCCCTAATACAACACGCCCACCATCTCCCTCTCAACCAACCCCTACACCTCAGTCCAACCTTACATCGCCCTCACCCCATCGTCTCCCTCCCCTCCGTCTCCATCCTCCTACAACTTCCACATCTTCACCTCTCCATTCCGCCGCCCCTCCCTTCACATCCCGTCCTTTGCCCCCCTTCTTACATCCATCGCACCCCCGCATCTTCCTCACACGTCTCTTCTCCTCCGACGCGTCTCCTACCCTCCCAACGTCTCCGAGAACCCCTCCCCACCGAAATCCTTCTCCTCAACTCATTCAGCCCCGTCCATCTCTCTCCTACCTCCGCTCCATCCCTCCACTACCCTCTCAGCACCCTCGGTTCCACTTCTCGCCTTCGAGCTCTCTCCTCTCATCTCCCTCTCTCTCTCCCTCCCCCACTCCGACCTCCCCGTCCAATTGAACTCCACAATCTCAACCCCCCCACCACACTGCCCCTCTCTCTGCCTCTCAACTCGTAACTCCTTCCCTTCATTCCTCCCCCCGCCCCCTTCTCACACCCTCTCTAACACCCCTCCTCCACTCACCAACAACTCTTCGGCCCTCCTCACCTTCCCACTCCCCCTCCTCTGCCTCCCTGCCGTACTCTACCAAACACCCACTCTCACTTCCCTCCCCTCCGTCAGCTCCTGTCCCTTCCCCCTCACGCCTCTCTCGCCTCACCCTCACAACACCCTGCACTCTCCCCTATCTACCCCCCATATCTCTCCCCCCACCCTCTCCGAACCCGCCTACCTCCGCGCTCCCGACCCCTCCGCTCCATCGGCTCTTATCATCTTCTGTCCCACCCGCCCCTCCACCGCCCCCACACCCGCTCGCTTCTCCCTATCTCTCTCCTCTCACCGGCGGACCAGCTCCTGTGGCCGCCCCCTCCTCCCCTTTCTCACACCCCCGTCCCACGTTCTGCCCGTCGGGAGCTCCCGCCCTCCCCCTCTCTCTGCGATCGGGACTCAGATCCGCTCCCACCCCCCTCTCGCTACCCCCCCTCATCCCTCCTGTCTCGCTCTCTACCACTCCCTCTCCGTCCCCTTCCCCCCCCTCTCCTCCCCGATCGCCCACGATTCCTCCTCCTCCTTCCCCTCTCGGGTCCCTTCTCCTCCTCGTTCTTCCCCTCTCCCTCCCTTCATGTCCCTCCCCACACCCTCCCCTCTCCCTCCCCCCGTGACTGCCTGCCGTCCACGCAACCCCGCCATCTACGAGCTTCTCGCACTCTCCCCCCTCCTGCTCCATTCGCTCCCTGTCCACTCGCATCGACTCCTCTTCCTTCTCTGCTCCACTGTTCCCATACTCGGCCACGATCCATCATCCTCAATACGAGCCAGCCCCAAGGGCGCCTTCAACTCTTCTTCTATCTCCCCCCCCAACCTCTCTACACACTACCTCTCCTTCCTTTCCTCCCATCCTCCCACCCCACCTCCTCCAATCTCTCCCCTCCCCCCTCTCAGCCTCCCCATCTCCCGCACTCTGTCCTACCCCGCAGACGACACATACCCGACCCCCCACCACCCCCTCAGCTCCCACGCCACCACCCACCTCACCCTCTCATCGCCCAAATCCGTCACCAACGCTTCATCATAAATCTCACTGTCTCTCTCTTCTCCGGATCTCCAGGCTCAGCTTCTGCACACTCTCGCGCAACTCCCTCCCATCGCCCCGCTGTCTCCCACCACCACCTATCACCTCTTACAACCTATCAACCACGCAACCAAACCCCTACCCATCCACAGCCACCTCCTCGACGGCCGCTTCCACCTCTCCATACCGTGTCCCCCCCGGCGCCACGGGAATTTGCGCGTCGCCCACCGTCCCCCTCCCACACCCCTCTCTTCCCCCTCTCCCCCCAGCACGCCCAGCCGCCCATCCCTTCCAGTCCGCCTCAAATTCAAACTCCAGTCCCACACGATCCCCCCCTGCTCCTCTCGCTCTCGACCACCCTCTCACCCCTGCCCCCCTCCCTCCTCGTTGCTCACCCCTTCTGCGGTCCCTTCGCTCTCTCCGTCCTCCGTCCAAATCACCCCTCTCGTCTCTAATCCACCACAAACCCTCTCCGAACTCCAACTCACCATCCTCAGCCCCGCCTCCTCCGTCTTACCCGCCTCCGAACCCGTCTCGCTCCACGATCCCCCCACTCCCCCCCTATCCCCAACCCAACTCCAGCCGACATACCACAAGCAACTACCCCACTCAGTCCCCCTCCGTTCGCGTTCTCCTAACCTCCCCCCCCTCTATCTCACCGTCCCCCCCCTCGCATCGCTATCACCCCGTCTGCCTCACTCCTCCACCGTCCACAGTCCCCCCAATCTCTCCCGCTCCCGTCTCCCACGCCCCAATCCCCTACCTCTCCCACCCTCCCCACTTTCACATTCACCGGCCCCTCCACGCAACTACACACCCCACCCTGCCCCACGGCCGCCCACTCCCCACAACCTCCTATCAATCCCAAACGCTACACTCCCCTCAAACTCGCTCACGTACGACGCTACCCAACCCGCGCCTGGGTCCTCCGCACACGACACAACCGCCAACTCCCGATCGCTCTTCTTAACCATGCACTCCCGCCAAACTACCGACGCCCACCGCTCCCTACTCACTCCCATGGACCCCCTCACCCGTCTCCGACATTCTCTCTCAAAACCCACATCCCACAGCACTCCCACCCGACTTACGATCTTCTCACCTAACCACACTACCTCACTCCTCTCACAAAAGCTATCTCACACACCACCCTCAATCCGCTTTCTTCTCCGGCCCTCCTCCACAGTGCATTTTCCAGGTTCCCTCCTCCCCCCTCGTCCCTCGTTTCCCGCAACGTCCTCCCCGTCCCGAGCTTCGCCTGATCCCTACCATTCATCTCCCCCCAACCCTCAACTCCCTTCCTCAAACAATCGCGCACCTCACTCCATCCACCCCATCACCCCCACAACTACCGACACCACCCCTCCCTCTCAGTCTCTCCATCACCTTCCACCCCACCCTCAGCCCATCCCTCTCCCATCTCCCCCGGAATATAATCCAGCTCCTCCCAACCCCCCCCAGCTTGGCTAACTCATCTCTCCTTACCACCCTCCCGTCAATCCTTACCCGTGGACCCAACCCTGCTCTCACGAGAACTCTTCACTACAAACCCCTCCTCCCCTCTTTCGTCCGTGGACCCATCACCGCCATCCGCCCCCCAGGTCCCTACCCCCCCTTAGTCTCCCATCTCCGCACCTATTTGCGAACCCCCCTCTCCACCACCGGCTCCCCCGACCTACGTCTCCCTCCTCACTCTCCGCATTCTCCCGTCAACCGTCACATCCCGACACACCTCTCGACCTCTTCCTCCCACCGTTCCCACATCTCGTCGCGTCAACCCCCCACTAACACTCCTCCTCTCTCCCCCTCCCCTCCCTCCCATCCATCTCCTCGTCCATCCCCCCTCCGCCTCGAATTCCCCTCCTCTCCCCCACCCGGTTCAGAGCAACCCTCCTTACTAACCCACCGCCAACCTGAATCTCTCCATACGTCCTCCCCTCAGGTGCCATCTCACGCCCAGACACTCCCCCTTCTCAGCCGTGACCTATCACCAAGCGTCTCTCTTCAAGTAACGCCATCCGCTCGCTACGCTCCCCATTCACCGTCCCGTTCCACAACATCCCCTATACCCCCGTACACGCCTCCGCACCTACATACTGCCGTCAATCCCCTCCACCCACCCTGCACCGACTCCCACCCTCCCCGGTCCGTGACTCCCCCGACCCCACGAGATCCATCTTCACACACACATCAGGCACGCCCCCAAACCACCCTCCTCACTCTCACCAATTTACACCCTCCTCTCTTGTCCCCCACCCATACACTCCTCCACTCAGAGACAATCTCCTGACACCTCCTGGTCAACATCAAAGCAGTCTCCCACTCTATCTTCCCTCCCTACACTCAACACTCCCAACTTACTGTCGCAATTCCCCGATCTCTCTCGCCTATCACGTCACATCTCCACCACTCCACCCTCGCCGTTCCCCCTCCAACCCAACCGTGCTCAATTATATTCTCACCCACCCCTAACGTACACGAGTCTCTCACCCTGCTCCTCTCTCTCCATCTCCTCTCTCCCTCTCCTCACCTCTCTAACTCTCTAATACTCTAGTCTCGCGCTACACTCTAGAAAGGGCTCCAACCCTTACTCTCATATCTCTCCTCTCTCCCACCTGCTGCTACACCCTCCTCCCTCCTGCCCCCCCTCCCCCCCTCCTATATCACTCTCCTCTACACAAACGAACCAAGCTGCTATTTTTGGTCACAATAAACCAGCTATTTTGCTTGATAGGGAGGTGTTTCTCACATCTTTCCCTCTCTCCCATTTCCTCCTAGTGATTGGGTTAAAAAGAAAGCGGTTCATCTCTCTCTTCTACCCCAATCCCTCTTCCACCCATCTGCTCATCTCACTCTAGGTCTGTTGTCCTCATCGTAAAAACCAAACCCTGGAGGGGGTGGTGTCCGGGTGGTTAAACCCTTCCCCCCTACACACCTTCTTTGTCCCCTGGTCTGTCCATTGTCTCTGGGGAGGTTGGTGACACTTTCCCCTAAACATCCCACCCGCTCTCTCTTGGGTCTTTTTATGAGTCTATTGTGTGAAGGGGGGGGGTGGGGTCAAATTATTTGTTAGGTGGGTTGTGGGGTGTGGGGGGTTCTAGTGTCAAACCGCCAGAGTGAGGCTTGGTGCTTTTGTGTGGGTTGGTTTTTGGGGCTTTGGTGTTGTGGTGGAGGTTTTGCGGGTGGACTTTGGTGTGTGGGGGGGGTCACCTTGGAGGTAGTGCCCTTGGTTGTCTTTATGGTTTGGGGGGGGGTTTGAGTGTCACTCCCTTTGGGTGGGGCTTGGGGTGGTGGGCTATGTTGTTTGAACCTTCATGTTTTTGTATGGGGCTTAGTTCCGCTTTTGGTGGGATGTCATGGTCTTATGTGTTTCTTGGTCTTGGGTGTTGGGTTTTGTGGGTGTTCTTGATGGCTTGATGGCCCCTTTTGGTGTTTGTCTCTTGGGTGGGGTGTCACCTCCCCACCGCGACACACAACCACCACATCACGTTGGGGTTTGTTGTTATGCCTTGGTTGATAGTTTGTCCTTGTGTTTGTGTGTTGCTTGATTTTTGTTGGGTTCTTTGGGGTGATCTATCAATGGCCAATTGTGTTATGGGTGTGTGGTGATGGTTTGTTAGGGGGTGCCTTTTTTTGGGTGGTGTGTGGTTTCTTGTTTAGGGAGGGTCACATTCATTGGGTGTTTTGTGGGGGGCTTAGGTGCCCATGTGAGTGGGGTTGGTTCCTTTTGGATGTTGGTGGTTTCTTGGGTGTGTTCCTTGGTTGCTTGGGGTGGTCAAAAACCCACCCTTGTAGGGCTTGCTGTTGGGGGTTATTTTAGGCTTTTTGGGATGGTCCTTTGGGTGGTTGTGTCTTCTTGTTGTGTTTGTATCCTTGCTTACCTCTTTTGTTGGTGGTGTGTTTCTTTGCTTTGTGTTTGGTGACCCTCTTTGTAGCCTTGTCACCCTGACAAAACTACCAAAAAAAACAAAAGTTTGGTTGTGGTTGCCCTTTGTTGTGTTGGTGGGGTGGTGGCTTTAAGTTTGCCGTATGTTTGTTAGAACCACAAATAATGATGGTGGTGGTAGGTTTAGGTGAGTTGTGCCTTGTAGGTATTTGAGTAGTGGGAGCAAGGTATTTGGTGCCAATAATGGTTGTTGACTATATTTTGGTTAAGTGTTATTGGTAGGGCCCTTTGGGGTGTCTTTATGGCTTTGGGGTTAGAATCAATGGTTGTCACCGGTATAGGCCTTGGGGCAGTGCATGCTTGGATGTTGTTAGGGGGTGGGGGGCGGTCTATAGTGGGGTGTTGGTTATAGCATTGTATATTGTTATGGTGCTGATATTTTGTGCTTTACAGCTGTCCTTTGGGGGGTCTTTGGAGTTGTTATTTTGTTTGGTGTTATTGGTTGACATCAGTTAGGGGTTAGAGCTCTAAGGGGTTGGGGGATTGGTTACCCATTTACTTGTGTGTGGGTTGGGTGTTGTTCTGCTATTGGAGGTTAGTCTTGGGGGTGGGGCCTTTGGGGGTTGTGGGGTGTGGTGCTTTGGTGCTTCTTTCCTTGGTTGTTTGTTGCCTTGCTATAGTGTTTTGTGTTTTTCCTATTTTTGGTACCCCCATAGTTTTTATTAGTTTGGGTGAGGTGCCCTATGTTGGTGTTCTTGTGGGGTCTTGTTTGTGTCAGATGTTATAGAGTGTGATATATCTAGTGTATGGTATTGTGTGTTGGTTATGTGCCTCTTTTGGTACTAGCCACCCTTTGGTTTTCAGGCTTTGGGTGGGGTGTGTGTCACACCGCCCCAAAGAACCCCACGGACACACCAAACAAACCCACAACACGTAAAACCAACCTCACCCAACCCACACCAACACCTCCCACTCTCACACCCCCCGTCCTTTAAAATTCCCCTTATAATTTGTGGCCATCGACAAGGCAAAGCTGGGGGGTGGCCGACACACACACCTAAAAAGAAAACGCCCCCCCCTAGTTTGAAGCAATAAAATTAACATTCTATATTTTCATTATTCCCTAAACCCATGTTCAAGAATATGCAACATATAGGTTAAACCTACACCAACACCACCCCCACACCAACCAGCCACATACCACCTACCGCCCCCGGTCGATCATAAAGAATTCCCTATCCCTATAGATCCCCTCGTCCCATCGGCACTTAAACTCAAAAAACAAAATTTTTCGTCCCCCATCCTGTACATAACAAAATGCTGATACACATTGTTCTCTAAATTTCAACCACAAAAACCAACACACTAACAAACAAACAACAAACAACCAACCTCTAACCTCCCCTACCAAATTCTTACCACCCCCACTACATTACTGTAGCAGGGGTTTGGGGGGAGGAAGGACCGGGATTCCTTTATCCACCGTTTTTCCCCTCCTTCCAGTCAAATGATCTGAGAGAATAAATCAGCTACAATAAATTCCCAGGTAAAAACCAAAACCCAATACCTCCGAAACCCAACCAAAAACACCCCGCCCACAAACACCCCCGCAACCCCCGTCGGTCGCCAACCTAACTTGACAAAATCGGATCCTCCCTCCTCATACAGCAATCTCCCCCAACGGCTTGGAACCGGATTAAGAAGTCCACGCGCTTACTACCACCCTCCTCAATCCTACCACAACGTAAAAAAAAAAAAAAAAAAAAAAAAAAAAAAAAAAAAAAAAACACACAATATACACTCACTATCCACAAAAAAACAAAAACTAAAACCACAAAACAAAGAGACAACCACACACCACCCAAAAACAAACAACCAACAACACAACATAACAAACACAAAAAAAACAAAAATAAAATAATAAAATATATAAAAATATATATAAAATATAAAAATATATATATAAAATAAAAATATAAAAAAAACAAAACATAAAATATATATAAAACACAAAATACAAAACAAAAAAAATAGATCAACCACCCCCACCCCACACCCCCCTCCCCCCCCCCCCACCCCTCCCCACACCCCACCCCTCACCCACACCCCCCCCCCACCCCACACACACCCCACACCCCCCCCCCACCCCTCTCCCCACACCCCCCCACACCCCACCCCACTCCCACACACACCCCTCCCCACCCCACACACCCCCCCCACCCCACACCACACCCCACACACTCCCCACCCCCCCCCACACCCCCACCCCCCCCACCCCACCCCACCCCACCCCACTCCCCTCCCCACCCCACCCCACCCCTCACACCCCACCCCACCCCCCCCACCCCACACACACCCCACCCCCCCCCCCCCGCCCCCCCCCACCCCCCCCCCCTCCCCCCCCCCCCCCCACCCCGCCCCCCCCCCCCCACCTCCCCCCCCCCTCCCCCCCCCCCGCCCCCCCCCCCCCCCCCCCCCCCCCCCCCCCCCCCCCCACCCCCCCCCCTCCCCCCCCCCCCCCCCCCCCTCATTAAACAACCGGACCAAAAAACACATAACCCCCCCACCCGCCCCATGCCCCCCCCCACCCTTTCTCAACCCGTGTCCTGTTTGCCTTTTCTCTTTCCCATGTCATCCCCTTGTCCCCACTCAGGCCACCTAACCAAAAACCCCGGCCAATTTTGCCCCTTGGTGTTGGTCCCCC
>CALYLW010000063.1:12500-22500 GCA_944989445.1 Ampullaceana balthica
CCGAGCCCCCTTCCTCTCTCTCTCTCTCTCACACACACACACACCGCCCCCTCTCTCTCTCTCTCTCTCACACACACACCGCGCCCCCTCCCCCTCTCTCTCTCACACACACTCCGCGCCCCCTCCCTCTCTCTCTCT
The DNA here is from genome assembly GCA_944989445.1 of Ampullaceana balthica. Lineage (NCBI taxonomy): Eukaryota > Metazoa > Mollusca > Gastropoda > Lymnaeidae > Ampullaceana > Ampullaceana balthica. Next base: position 12,639 of record CALYLW010000063.1, read on the forward strand.
CACACACACCGCGCCCCCTCCCCCTCTCTCACACACACTCCGCGCCCCCTCCCTCTCTCTCTCTCACACACACCGCGCCCCCTCCCCCTCTCTCACACACATCGCGCCCCCTCCCTCTCTCTAACACCGCGCCCCTCCCCTCTCTCTCTCTCTCACACACACGGCGCCCCATCCCTCTCTCTTTAACACCGCGCCCCCTCCCTCTCTCTCTAACACCGCGCCCCCTCCCTCTCTCTCTCTCACACACACACAGCGCCCCTCCCTCTCTCTCTCTCACACACATCGCGCCCCTCCCCCCTCTCACGCTCTCTCACACACACACACCACGCCCCCTCCCTCTCTCTCCCTCTCTCTCTCTCACACACACACACCGCGCCCCCTCCCCTCTCTCTCCCTCACACACACACCGCGCCCCCTCCCTCTCTCTAACACCACGCCCCTCCCCTCTCTCTCTCACACACACCGCGCCCCCTCCCTCTCTGTCTAACACCGCGCCCCTTCCCTCTCTCTCTCTCACACACACACAGCGCCCCCTCCCTCTCTCTCTCACATACATCGCGCCCCCTCCCCCCTCTCTCGCTCTCTCACACACACACCGCGCCCCCTCCCTCTCTCTCCCTCTCTCTCTCTCACACACACACACCGCGCCCCCTCCCTCTCTCTCTCTCTCACACACACACCGCGCCCCCTCCCTCTCTCTCGCTCACACACACACACCGCGCCCCTCCCTCTCTCTCGCTCACACACACACGCGGTAACGCGCCCCTCCCTCTCTCTCTCACACACACACCGCGCCCCCTTCCTCTCTCTCTCTCTCAAACACACACACACCGCGCCCCCTCCCTCTCTCTCTCACACACACATCGCGCCCCCTCCCCCTCTCTCTCTCTCACACACACTCCGCGCCCCCTCCCTCTCTCACACACACCTCGCCCCCTCCCTCTCTCTCTTTCACGCACACACACCGCGCCCCCTCCCCCACTCTCACACACACACCGCTCCCCCTCCCCCTCTCTCACACACACCACGCCCCCTCCCTCTCTCTAACACCGCGCCCCTCCCCTCTCTCTCTCTCTCACACACACCGCGCCACCTCCCTCTCTCTCTAACACCGCGCCCCCTCCCTCTCTCTCTCTAACACCGCGCCCCCTCCCTCTCTCTCACACACACACAGCGCCCCCTCCCTCTCTCTCTCTCACACACATCACGCCCCTCCCCCCTCTCACACACACACCGAGCCCCCTCCCTCTCTCTCATACACACACACCGCGCCCCTCCCCTCTCTATCCCTCTCTCTCTCACACACACCGCGCCCCCTCCCTCTCTCTCGCTCACACACACACACCGCGCCCCTCCCTCTCTCTCACTCACACACCGCTCCCCCTCTCTCCCTCTCTCACACACACACACCGCGCCCCCTCCCTCTCTCTCCCTCTCACTCTCTCTCACACACACACACACACCGCGCCCCCTCCCTCTCTCTCCCTCTCTCACACACACACACCGCGCCCCCTCCCTCTCTCTCCCTCTCTCTCTCTCTCACAAACACCGCGCCCCCTCCCTCTCTCTCCCTCTCCCACACACACACACACCGCGCCCCCTCCCTCTCTCTCCCTCTCACTGTCTCACACACACACACACCGCGCCCCCTCCCTCTCTCTCCCTCTCACTCACACCGCTCCCCCTCCCTCTCTCTCTCTCTCACACACACACACCGCGCCCCCTCCCTCTCTCTCCCTCTCTCTCGCTCACACACACACGCGGTAACGCGCCCCTCCCTCTCTCTCTCACACACACACCGCGCCCCCTTCCTCTCTCTCTCTCTCAAACACACACACACCGCGCCCCCTCCCTCTCTCTCTCACACACACACCGCGCCCCCTCCCCCTCTCTCTCTCTCACACACACTCCGCGCCCCCTCCCTCTCTCACACACACCGCGCCCCCTCCCTCTCTCTCTTTCACGCACACACACCGCGCCCCCTCCCCCACTCTCACACACACACCGCTCCCCCTCCCCCTCTCTCACACACACCACGCCCCCTCCCTCTCTCTAACACCGCGCCCCTCCCCTCTCTCTCTCTCACACACACCGCGCCACCTCCCTCTCTCTCTAACACCGCGCCCCCTCCCTCTCTCTCTCTAACACCGCGCCCCCTCCCTCTCTCTCACACACACACAGCGCCCCCTCCCTCTCTCTCTCTCACACACATCGCGCCCCTCCCCCCTCTCACACACACACACCGAGCCCCCTCCCTCTCTCTCTCTCTCATACACACACACCGCGCCCCTCCCCTCTCTCTCCCTCTCTCTCTCACACACACACACCGCGCCCCCTCCCTCTCGCTCACACACACACACCGCGCCCCTCCCTCTCTCTCACTCACACACCGCTCCCCCTCTCTCCCTCTCACTCTCTCTCACACACACACACACCGCGCCCCCTCCCTCTCTCTCCCTCTCACTCTCTCTCACACACACACACACACCGCGCCCCCTCCCTCTCTCTCCCTCTCTCACACACACACACCGCGCCCCCTCCCTCTCTCTCTCTCTCACAAACACCGCGCCCCCTCCCTCTCTCTCCCTCTCCCACACACACACACACCGCGCCCCCTCCCTCTCTCTCCCTCTCACTGTCTCACACACACACACACCGCGCCCCCTCCCTCTCTCTCCCTCTCACTCACACCGCTCCCCCTCCCTCTGTCTCTCTCTCACACACACACACCGCGCCCCCTCCCTCTCTCTCCCTCTCACTCTCTCACACACACACACACTGCGCCCCCTCCCTCTCACTCTCTCACACACACACACACACACCGCGCCCCCTCCCTCTCTCTCACTCTCTCACACACACACACACACCGCGCCCCCTCCCCCCTCTCTCTCTCTCTCACACACACTCCGCGCCCCCTCCCTCTCTCTCTTTCACTCACACACACCGCGCCCCCCCTCCCTCTCTCTCTCTCACACACACCGCGCCCCTCCCCCACTCTCACACACACACACCGCACCCCCTCCCTCTCTCTCACACACACACCACTCCCTCTCCCCCTCTCTCACACACACAGCGCCCCCTCCCTCTCTCTCTCACACACACCGCGCCCCCTCCCCCCTCTCTCTCTCTCTCACACACACTCCGCGCCCCCTCCCTCTCTCACACACACTGCACCCCCTCCCTCTCTCTCTCTCACACACACCGCGCCCCCTCCCTCTCTCTCACACACACCGCGCCCTCTCCCCCTCTCTCACACACACACCGCTCCCCCTCCCCCTCACACACACAGCGCGCCCCCTCCCTCTCTCTAACACCGCGCCCCTCCCCTCTCTCTCACACACATCGCGCCCCCTCCCTCTCTCTCTAACACCACGCCCCCTCCCTCTCTCTCTCTCACACACACACACAGCGCCCCCTCCCTCTCTCTCTCTCACACACACACACAGCGCCCCCTCCCTCTCTCACACACACACACAGCGCCCCCTCCCTCTCTCTCTCTCTCACACACATCGCGCCCCCTCCCCCCTCTCTCGCTCTCTCACACACACACCGCGCCCCCTCCCTCTCTCTCCCTCTCTCTCTCTCACACACACACACCGCGCCCCCTCCCTCTCTCTCGCTCACACACACACACCGCGCCCCTCCCTCTCTCTCGCTCACACACACACACCGCGCCCCTCCCTCTCTCTCGCTCACACACACACGCGGTAACGCGCCCCTCCCTCTCTCTCTCACACACACACACACAGCGCCCCCTCCCTCTCTCTCTCTCTCTCACACACACACACAACGCCCCCTCCCTCTCTCTCTCTCACATACATCGCGCCCCCTCCCCCCTCTCTCGCTCTCTCACACACACACCGCGCCCCCTCCCTCTCTCTCCCTCTCTCTCTCACACACACACCGCGCCCCCTCCCTCTCTCTCCCTCTCTCTCTCTCACACACACACACCGCGCCCCCTCCCTCTCTCTCGCTCACACACACACACCGCGCCCCTCCCTCTCTCTCGCTCACACACACACACCGCGCCCATCCCTCTCTCTCGCTCACACACACACGCGGTAACGCGCCCCTCCCTCTCTCTCTCACACACACACAGCGCCCCCTCCCTCTCTCTCTCTCACACACACACACAACGCCCCCTCCCTCTCTCTCTCTCACATACATCGCGCCCCCTCCCCCCTCTCTCGCTCTCTCACACACACACCGCGCCCCCTCCCTCTCTATCCCTCTCTCTCTCACACACACACCGAGCCCCCTTCCTCTCTCTCTCTCTCTCACACACACACACACCGCCCCCTCTCTCTCTCTCTCTCACACACACACACCGCGCCCCCTCCCCTCTCTCTCCCTCACACACACACCGCGCCCCCTCCCTCTCTCTAACACCACGCCCCTCCCCTCTCTCTCTCACACACACCGCGCCCCCTCCCTCTCTGTCTAACACCGCGCCCCTTCCCTCTCTCTCTCTCACACACACACAGCGCCCCCTCCCTCTCTCTCTCACATACATCGCGCCCCCTCCCCCCTCTCTCGCTCTCTCACACACACACCGCGCCCCCTCCCTCTCTCTCCCTCTCTCTCTCTCACACACACACACCGCGCCCCCTCCCTCTCTCTCTCTCTCACACACACACCGCGCCCCCTCCCTCTCTCTCGCTCACACACACACACCGCGCCCCTCCCTCTCTCTTGCTCACACACACACGCGGTAACGCGCCCCTCCCTCTCTCTCTCACACACACACCGCGCCCCCTTCCTCTCTCTCTCTCTCAAACACACACACACCGCGCCCCCTCCCCCTCTCTCTCACACACACACCGCGCCCCCTCCCCCTCTCTCTCTCTCACACACACTCCGCGCCCCCTCCCTCTCTCACACACACCTCGCCCCCTCCCTCTCTCTCTTTCACGCACACACACCGCGCCCCCTCCCCCACTCTCACACACACACCGCTCCCCCTCCCCCTCTCTCACACACACCACGCCCCCTCCCTCTCTCTAACACCGCGCCCCTCCCCTCTCTCTCTCTCTCACACACACCGCGCCACCTCCCTCTCTCTCTAACACCGCGCCCCCTCCCTCTCTCTCTAACACCGCGCCCCCTCCCTCTCTCTCACACACACACAGCGCCCCCTCCCTCTCTCTCTCTCACACACATCACGCCCCTCCCCCCTCTCACACACACACCGAGCCCCCTCCCTCTCTCTCATACACACACACCGCGCCCCTCCCCTCTCTATCCCTCTCTCTCACACACACCGCGCCCCCTCCCTCTCTCTCGCTCACACACACACACCGCGCCCCTCCCTCTCTCTCACTCACACACCGCTCCCCCTCTCTCCCTCTCTCACACACACACACCGCGCCCCCTCCCTCTCTCTCCCTCTCACTCTCTCTCACACACACACACACACCGCGCCCCCTCCCTCTCTCTCCCTCTCTCACACACACACACCGCGCCCCCTCCCTCTCTCTCCCTCTCTCTCTCTCTCACAAACACCGCGCCCCCTCCCTCTCTCTCCCTCTCCCACACACACACACACCGCGCCCCCTCCCTCTCTCTCCCTCTCACTGTCTCACACACACACACACCGCGCCCCCTCCCTCTCTCTCCCTCTCACTCACACCGCTCCCCCTCCCTCTCTCTCTCTCTCACACACACACACCGCGCCCCCTCCCTCTCTCTCCCTCTCTCTCGCTCACACACACACGCGGTAACGCGCCCCTCCCTCTCTCTCTCACACACACACCGCGCCCCCTTCCTCTCTCTCTCTCTCAAACACACACACACCGCGCCCCCTCCCTCTCTCTCTCACACACACACCGCGCCCCCTCCCCCTCTCTCTCTCTCACACACACTCCGCGCCCCCTCCCTCTCTCACACACACCGCGCCCCCTCCCTCTCTCTCTTTCACGCACACACACCGCGCCCCCTCCCCCACTCTCACACACACACCGCTCCCCCTCCCCCTCTCTCACACACACCACGCCCCCTCCCTCTCTCTAACACCGCGCCCCTCCCCTCTCTCTCTCTCACACACACCGCGCCACCTCCCTCTCTCTCTAACACCGCGCCCCCTCCCTCTCTCTCTCTAACACCGCGCCCCCTCCCTCTCTCTCACACACACACAGCGCCCCCTCCCTCTCTCTCTCTCACACACATCGCGCCCCTCCCCCCTCTCACACACACACACCGAGCCCCCTCCCTCTCTCTCTCTCTCATACACACACACCGCGCCCCTCCCCTCTCTCTCCCTCTCTCTCTCACACACACACACCGCGCCCCCTCCCTCTCGCTCACACACACACACCGCGCCCCTCCCTCTCTCTCACTCACACACCGCTCCCCCTCTCTCCCTCTCACTCTCTCTCACACACACACACACCGCGCCCCCTCCCTCTCTCTCCCTCTCACTCTCTCTCACACACACACACACACCGCGCCCCCTCCCTCTCTCTCCCTCTCTCACACACACACACCGCGCCCCCTCCCTCTCTCTCTCTCTCACAAACACCGCGCCCCCTCCCTCTCTCTCCCTCTCCCACACACACACACACCGCGCCCCCTCCCTCTCTCTCCCTCTCACTGTCTCACACACACACACACCGCGCCCCCTCCCTCTCTCTCCCTCTCACTCACACCGCTCCCCCTCCCTCTGTCTCTCTCTCACACACACACACCGCGCCCCCTCCCTCTCTCTCCCTCTCACTCTCTCACACACACACACACTGCGCCCCCTCCCTCTCACTCTCTCACACACACACACACACACCGCGCCCCCTCCCTCTCTCTCACTCTCTCACACACACACACACACCGCGCCCCCTCCCCCCTCTCTCTCTCTCTCACACACACTCCGCGCCCCCTCCCTCTCTCTCTTTCACTCACACACACCGCGCCCCCCCCTCCCTCTCTCTCTCTCACACACACCGCGCCCCTCCCCCACTCTCACACACACACACCGCACCCCCTCCCTCTCTCTCACACACACACCACTCCCTCTCCCCCTCTCTCACACACACAGCGCCCCCTCCCTCTCTCTCTCACACACACCGCGCCCCCTCCCCCCCTCTCTCTCTCTCTCACACACACTCCGCGCCCCCTCCCTCTCTCACACACACTGCACCCCCTCCCTCTCTCTCTCTCACACACACCGCGCCCCCTCCCTCTCTCTCACACACACCGCGCCCTCTCCCCCTCTCTCACACACACACCGCTCCCCCTCCCCCTCACACACACAGCGCGCCCCCTCCCTCTCTCTAACACCGCGCCCCTCCCCTCTCTCTCACACACATCGCGCCCCCTCCCTCTCTCTCTAACACCACGCCCCCTCCCTCTCTCTCTCTCACACACACACACAGCGCCCCCTCCCTCTCTCTCTCTCACACACACACACAGCGCCCCCTCCCTCTCTCACACACACACACAGCGCCCCCTCCCTCTCTCTCTCTCTCACACACATCGCGCCCCCTCCCCCCTCTCTCGCTCTCTCACACACACACCGCGCCCCCTCCCTCTCTCTCCCTCTCTCTCTCTCACACACACACACCGCGCCCCCTCCCTCTCTCTCGCTCACACACACACACCGCGCCCCTCCCTCTCTCTCGCTCACACACACACACCGCGCCCCTCCCTCTCTCTCGCTCACACACACACGCGGTAACGCGCCCCTCCCTCTCTCTCTCACACACACACACACAGCGCCCCCTCCCTCTCTCTCTCTCTCTCACACACACACACAACGCCCCCTCCCTCTCTCTCTCTCACATACATCGCGCCCCCTCCCCCCTCTCTCGCTCTCTCACACACACACCGCGCCCCCTCCCTCTCTCTCCCTCTCTCTCTCACACATTCACCGCGCCCCCTCCCTCTCTCTCCCTCTCTCTCTCTCACACACACACACCGCGCCCCCTCCCTCTCTCTCGCTCACACACACACACCGCGCCCCTCCCTCTCTCTCGCTCACACACACACACCGCGCCCATCCCTCTCTCTCGCTCACACACACACGCGGTAACGCGCCCCTCCCTCTCTCTCTCACACACACACAGCGCCCCCTCCCTCTCTCTCTCTCACACACACACACAACGCCCCCTCCCTCTCTCTCTCTCACATACATCGCGCCCCCTCCCCCCTCTCTCGCTCTCTCACACACACACCGCGCCCCCTCCCTCTCTATCCCTCTCTCTCTCACACACACACCGAGCCCCCTTCCTCTCTCTCTCTCTCTCACACACACACACACCGCCCCCTCTCTCTCTCTCTCTCTCACACACACACCGCGCCCCCTCCCCCCTCTCTCTCTCACACACACTCCGCGCCCCCTCCCTCTCTCTCTCTCACACACACCGCGCCCCCTCCCCCTCTCTCACACACACTCCGCGCCCCCTCCCTCTCTCTCTCTCACACACAACGCGCCCCCTCCCCCTCTCTCACACACATCGCGCCCCCTCCCTCTCTCTAACACCGCGCCCCTCCCCTCTCTCTCTCTCTCACACACACGGCGCCCCATCCCTCTCTCTTTAACACCGCGCCCCCTCCCTCTCTCTCTAACACCGCGCCCCCTCCCTCTCTCTCTCTCACACACACACAGCGCCCCTCCCTCTCTCTCTCTCACACACATCGCGCCCCTCCCCCCTCTCACGCTCTCTCACACACACACACCGCGCCCCCTCCCTCTCTCTCCCTCACACACACACCGCGCCCCCTCCCTCTCTCTAACACCACGCCCCTCCCCTCTCTCTCTCACACACACCGCGCCCCCTCCCTCTCTCTCTAACACCGCGCCCCCTCCCTCTCTCTCTCTCACACACACACAGCGCCCCCTCCCTCTCTCTCTCACATACATCGCGCCCCCTCCCCCCTCTCTCGCTCTCTCACACACACACCGCGCCCCCTCCCTCTCTCTCCCTCTCTCTCTCTCACACACACACACCGCGCCCCCTCCCTCTCTCTCTCTCTCACACACACACCGCGCCCCCTCCCTCTCTCTCGCTCACACACACACACCGCGCCCCTCCCTCTCTCTCGCTCACACACACACGCGGTAACGCGCCCCTCCCTCTCTCTCTCACACACACACCGCGCCCCCTTCCTCTCTCTCTCTCAAACACACACACACCGCGCCCCCTCCCTCTCTCTCTCACACACACACCGCGCCCCCTCCCCCTCTCTCTCTCTCACACACACTCCGCGCCCCCTCCCTCTCTCACACACACCGCGCCCCCTCCCTCTCTCTCTTTCACGCACACACACCGCGCCCCCTCCCCCACTCTCACACACACACCGCTCCCCCTTCCCCTCTCTCACACACACCACGCCCCCTCCCTCTCTCTAACACCGCGCCCCTCCCCTCTCTCTCTCTCTCACACACACCGCGCCACCTCCCTCTCTCTCTAACACCGCGCCCCCTCCCTCTCTCTCTCTAACACCGCGCCCCCTCCCTCTCTCTCACACACACACAGCGCCCCCTCCCTCTCTCTCTCTCACACACATCGCGCCCCTCCCCCCTCTCACACACACACCGAGCCCCCTCCCTCTCTCTCTCATACACACACACCGCGCCCCTCCCCTCTCTCTCCCTCTCTCTCTCTCACACACACCGCGCCCCCTCCCTCTCTCTCGCTCACACACACACACCGCGCCCCTCCCTCTCTCTCACTCACACACCGCTCCCCCTCTCTCCCTCTCTCACACACACACACACCGCGCCCCCTCCCTCTCCCTCTCACTCTCTCTCACACACACACACACACCGCGCCCCCTCCCTCTCTCTCCCTCTCTCACACACACACACCGCGCCCCCTCCCTCTCTCCCTCTCTCTCTCTCACAAACACCGCGCCCCCTCCCTCTCTCTCC
>CALYLW010000063.1:25000-160491 GCA_944989445.1 Ampullaceana balthica
ACTCTCTCTCACACACACACACACACCGCGCCTCCTCCCTCTCCCTCTCACTCTCTCTCACACACACACACACACCGCGCCCCCTCCCTCTCTCTCCCTCTCTCACACACACACACCGCGCCCCCTCCCTCTCTCTCCCTCTCTCTCTCTCTCACAAACACCGCGCCCCCTCCCTCTCTCTCCCTCTCCCACACACACACACACCGTGCCCCCTCCCTCTCTCTCCCTCTCACTGTCTCACACACACACACACCGCGCCCCCTCCCTCTCTCTCCCTCTCACACACACCGCGCCCCCTCCCTCTCTCTCTCTCACACACACACACCGCGCCCCCTCCCTCTCTCTCCCTCTCACTCTCTCACACACACACACTGCGCCCCCTCCCTCTCACTCTCTCACACACACACACACACACCGCGCCCCCTCCCTCTCTCTCACTCTCTCACACACACACACACCGCGCCCCCTCCCCCCTCTCTCTCTCTCACACACACACTCCGCGCCCCCTCCCTCTCTCTCTTTCACTCACACACACCGCGCCCCCCCTCCCTCTCTCTCTCTCACACACACCGCGCCCCTCCCCCACTCTAACACACACACCGCACCCCCTCTCTCTCTCTCACACACACACCACTCCCTCTCCCCCTCTCTCACACACACAGCGCCCCCTCCCTCTCTCTCTCTCACACACCGCGCCCCCTCCCCCCTCTCTCCCTCTCTCACACACACTCCGCGCCCCCTCCCTCTCTCACACACACTGCACCCCCTCCCTCTCTCTCTCTCTCACACACTGCCCCCCCTCCCTCTCTCTCACACACACACAGCGCCCCCCTCCCTCTCTCTCACACACACACAGCGCCCCCTCCCTCTCTCTCTCTCACACACACCGCGCCCCCTCCCTCTCTCTCTTTCTCACACACACACCGCGCCCCCTCCCTCTCTCTCACACACACCGCGCCCTCTCCCCCTCTCTCACACACACACCGCTCCCCCTCCCCCTCACACACACACCGCGCCCCCTCCCTCTCTCTAACACCGCGCCCCTCCCCTCTCTCTCTCACACACATCGCGCCCCCTCCCTCTCTCTCTAACACCGCGCCCCCTCCCTCTCTCTCTCACACACACACAGCGCCCCCTCCCTCTCTCTCTCTCACACACACACACAGCGCCCCCTCCCTCTCTCACACACACACACAGCGCCCCCTCCCTCTCTCTCTCTCACACACATCGCGCCCTCTCCCCCCTCTATCGCTCTCTCACACACACACCGCGCCCCCTCCCTCTCTCTCTCACACACACACCGCGCCCCCTCCCTCTCTCTCCCTCTCTCTCTCACACACACACACCGCGCCCCCTCCCTCTCTCTCGCTCACACACACACACCGCGCCCCTCCCTCTCTCTCGCTCACACACACACACCGCGCCCCTCCCTCTCTCTCGCTCACACACACACGCGGTAACGCGCCCCTCCCTCTCTCTCTCACACACACACACACAGCGCCCCCTCCCTCTCTCTCTCTCACACACACACACAACGCCCCCTCCCTCTCTCTCTCTCACATACATCGCGCCCCCTCCCCCCTCTCTCGCTCTCTCACACACACACCGCGCCCCCTCCCTCTCTCTCTCACACACACACCGCGCCCCCTTCCTCTCTCTCTCTCACACACACACACACCGCGCCCCCTCTCTCTCTCTCTCTCACACACACACCGCGCCCCCTCCCCCCTCTCTCTCTCACACACACTCCGCACCCCCTCCCCCCTCTCTCTCTCACACACACCGCGCCCCCTCCCCCTCTCTCACACACACTCTGCGCCCCCTCCCTCTCTCTCTCTCACACACACCGCGCCCCCTCCCCCTCTCTCACACACATCGCACCCTCCCTCTCTCTCTCTCTCACACACACAGCGCCCCCTCCCTCTCTCTCTCTCACACACATCGCGCCCCTCCCCCCTCTCACGCTCTCTCACACACACACACCGCGCCCCCTCCCTCTCTCTCCCTCTCTTTCTCTCACACACACACAGCGCCCCCTCCCCTCTCTCTCCCTCACACACACACACCGCGCCCCCTCCCTCACACACACACCGCGCCCCCTTCCTCTCTCTCTCTCTCTCACACACACCGCGCCCCCTCCCTCTCTCTCTAACACCGCGCCCCCTCCCTCTCTCTCTAACACACACACACAACGCCCCCTCCCTCTCTCTCTCTCTCACATACATCGCGCCCCCTCCCCCGCTCTCTCACACACACACCGCGCCCCCTCCCTCTCTCTCCCTCTCTCACTCTCACACACACACACCGCGCCCCCTCCCTCTCTCTCTCTCACACACACACCGCGCCCCCTCCATCTCTCTCGCTCACACACACACGCGGTAACGCGCCCCTCCCTCTCTCTCTCACACACACACCGCGCCCCCTTCCTCTCTCTCTCTCTCAAACACACACACACCGCGCCCCTCCCCTCTCTCTCTCTCTCACACACATCGCGCCCCCTCCCTCTCTCTCTAACACCGCGCCCCCTCCCTCTCTCTCTCTCACACACACACACAGCGCCCCCTCCCTCTCTCTCTCTCACACACACCGCGCCCCCTCCCTCTCTCTCTCTCACACACACAGAACGCCCCCTCCCTCTCTCTCTCTCTCACATACATCGCGCCCCCTCCCCCCTCTCTCGCTCTCTCACACACACACCGCGCCCCCTCCCTCTCTCTCCCTCTCTCTCTCACACACACACCGCGCCCCCTTCCTCTCTCTCTCTCTCACACACACACACACCGCGCCCCCTCTCTCTCTCTCTCTCACACACACACCGCGCCCCCTCCCCCCTCTCTCTCTCACACACACTCCGCACCCCCTCCCCCCTCTCTCTCTCACACACACCGCGCCCCCTCCCCCTCTCTCACACACACTCTGCGCCCCCTCCCTCTCTCTCTCTCACACACACCGCGCCCCCTCCCCCTCTCTCACACACATCGCCCCCTCCCTCTCTCTCTCTCACACACATCGCGCCCCTCCCCCCTCTCACGCTCTCTCACACACACACACCGCACCCCCTCCCTCTCTCTCTCTCACACACACACACCGCGCCCCCTCCCCTCTCTCTCCCTCACACACACACACACCGCGCCACCTCCCTCTCTCTAGCACCACGCCCCCTCCCTCTCTCTCTCACACACACACAGCGCCCCCTCCCTCTCTCTCTAACACACACACACAACGCCCCCTCCCTCTCTCTCTCTCTCACATACATCGCGCCCCCTCCCCCGCTCTCTCACACACACACCGCGCCCCCTCCCTCTCTCTCACTCTCACACACACACACTGCGCCCCCTCCCTCTCTCTCTCTCACACACACACCGCGCCCCCTCCATCCCTCTCTCTCTCACACACACCGCGCCCCCTCCCCCTCTCTCTCTCTCTCACACACACTCCGCGCCCCCTCCCTCTCTCACACACACCGCGCCCCCTCCCTCTCTCTCTTTCACGCACACACACCGCGCCCCCTCCCCCACTCTCACACACACACCGCTCCCCCTCCACCTCTCTCACACACACCACGCCCCCTCCCTCTCTCTAACACCGCGCCCCTCCCCTCTCTCTCACACACACCGCGCCCCCTCCCTCTCTCTCTAACACCGCGCCCCCTCCCTCTCTCTCACACACACACATCGCGATCTCCCCCCTCTCACACACACACACCGCGCCCCCTCCCTCTCTCTCTATCACCGCGCCCCCTCCCTCTCTCTCACACACACACATCGCGCCCCTCCCCCCTCTCACACACACACACCGCTCCCCCTCTCTCCCTCTCTCACACACCGCGCCCCCCTCCCTCTCACTCTCTCTCACACACACACACCGCGCCCCCTCCCTCTCTCTCCCTCTCTCACACACACACCGCGCCCCCTCCCTCTCTCTCCCACACACACACACACCGCGCCCCGTCCCTCTCTCTCCCTCTCACTGTCACACACACACACACCGCGCTCCCTCCTTCTCTTCCCTCTCACTCACACCGCTCCACCTCCCTCTCTCTCTCTCACACACACACACCGCGCCCCCTCCCTCTCACTCTCTCACACACACACACACACTGCGCCCCCTCCCTCTCTCTCTCCCTCTCACTCTCTCTCACACACACACACCGCGCCCCCTCCCTCTCTCTCCCTCTCTCACACACCGCGCCCCCTCCCTCTCTCTCCCTCTCTCTCACACACACACACACACCGCGCCCCCTCCCTCTCTCACACACACCGCGCCCCCTCCCTCTCTCCCTCTCTCACACACACACCGCGCCCCCTCCCTCTCTCTCCCTCTCTCACACACACACCGCGCCCCCTCCCTCTCTCTCCTCTCCACACACACAACGCGCCCCCTCCCTCTCTCTCCCTCTCTCACACACACAACGCGCCCCCTCCCTCTCTCACACACACAACGCGCCCCCTCCCTCTCTCACACACACAACGCGCCCCCTCCCTCTCTCACACACACACCGCGCCCCCTCCCTCTCTCTCTCACACACACACCGCGCCCCCTCCCCCTCTCTCTCTCTCACACACACTCCGCGCCCCCTCCCTCTCTCACACACACCGCGCCCCCTCCCTCTCTCTCTTTCACGCACACACACCGCGCCCCCTCCCCCACTCTCACACACACACCGCTCCCCCTTCCCCTCTCTCACACACACCACGCCCCCTCCCTCTCTCTAACACCGCGCCCCTCCCCTCTCTCTCTCTCTCACACACACCGCGCCACCTCCCTCTCTCTCTAACACCGCGCCCCCTCCCTCTCTCTCTCTAACACCGCGCCCCCTCCCTCTCTCTCACACACACACAGCGCCCCCTCCCTCTCTCTCTCTCACACACATCGCGCCCCTCCCCCCTCTCACACACACACCGAGCCCCCTCCCTCTCTCTCTCTCTCATACACACACACCGCGCCCCTCCCCTCTCTCTCCCTCTCTCTCTCTCACACACACCGCGCCCCCTCCCTCTCTCTCGCTCACACACACACACCGCGCCCCTCCCTCTCTCTCACTCACACACCGCTCCCCCTCTCTCCCTCTCACTCTCTCTCACACACACACACACACCGCGCCCCCTCCCTCTCCCTCTCACTCTCTCTCACACACACACACACACCGCGCCACCTCCCTCTCTCTCCCTCTCTCACACACACACACCGCGCCCCCTCCCTCTCTCTCCCTCTCTCTCTTTCTCACAAACACCGCGCCCCCTCCCTCTCTCTCCCTCTCCCACACACACACACACCGTGCCCCCTCCCTCTCTCTCCCTCTCACTGTCTCACACACACACACACCGCGCCCCCTCCCTCTCTCTCCCTCTCACACACACCGCGCCCCCTCCCTCTCTCTCTCTCACACACACACACCGCGCCCCCTCCCTCTCTCTCCCTCTCACTCTCTCACACACACACTGCGCCCCCTCCCTCTCACTCTCTCACACACACACACACACACCGCGCCCCCTCCCTCTCTCTCACTCTCTCACACACACACACACACCGCGCCCCCTCCCCCCTCTCTCTCTCTCACACACACACTCCGCGCCCCCTCCCTCTCTCTCTCATCACACCGCGCCCCCCTCCCTCTCTCTCACACACACACATCGCGCCCCTCCCCCCTCTCACACACACACACCGCTCCCCCTCTCTCCCTCTCTCACACACACGCGCCCCCCCTCCCTCTCACTCTCTCTCACACACACACACACCGCGCCCCCTCCCTCTCTCTCCCTCTCTCTCACACACACACCGCGCCCCCCTCCCTCTCTCTCCCACACACACACACACCGCGCCCCTCCCTCTCTCTCCCTCTCACTGTCACACACACACACACCGCGCTCCCTCCTTCTCTTCCCTCTCACTCACACCGCTCCACCTCCCTCTCTCTCTCTCACACACACACACCGCGCCCCCTCCCTCTCACTCTCTCACACACACACACACACTGCGCCCCCTCCCTCTCTCTCTCCCTCTCACTCTCTCTCACACACACACACCGCGCCCCCTCCCTCTCTCTCCCTCTCTCACACACCGCGCCCCCTCCCTCTCTCTCCCTCTCTCTCACACACACACACACCGCGCCCCCTCCCTCTCTCTCCCTCTCTCACACACACACCGCGCCCCCTCCCTCTCTCTCCCTCTCTCACACACACACACCGCGCCCCCTCCCTCTCTCTCCTCACACACACAACGCGCCCCCTCCCTGTCTCTCCCTCTCTCACACACACACACCGCGCCCCTCCCTCTCTCCTCACACACACAACGCGCCCCCTCCCTCTCTCACACACACAACGCGCCCCCTCCCTCTCTCTACACACACACACCGCGCCCCCTCCCTCTCTCTCTCACACACACACCGCGCCCCCTCCCCCTCTCTCTCTCTCACACACACTCCGCGCCCCCTCCCTCTCTCACACACACCGCGCCCCCTCCCTCTCTCTCTTTCACGCACACACACCGCGCCCCCTCCCCCACTCTCACACACACACCGCTCCCCCTTCCCCTCTCTCACACACACCACGCCCCCTCCCTCTCTCTAACACCGCGCCCCTCCCCTCTCTCTCTCTCTCACACACACCGCGCCACCTCCCTCTCTCTCTAACACCGCGCCCCCTCCCTCTCTCTCTAACACCGCGCCCCCTCCCTCTCTCTCACACACACACAGCGCCCCCTCCCTCTCTCTCTCTCACACACATCGCGCCCCTCCCCCCTCTCACACACACACCGAGCCCCCTCCCTCTCTCTCTCTCTCATACACACACACCGCGCCCCTCCCCTCTCTCTCCCTCTCTCTCTCTCACACACACCGCGCCCCCTCCCTCTCTCTCGCTCACACACACACACCGCGCCCCTCCCTCTCTCTCACTCACACACGCTCCCCCTCTCTCCCTCTCACTCTCTCTCACACACACACACACACCGCGCCCCTCCCTCTCCCTCTCACTCTCTCTCACACACACACACACCGCGCCCCCTCCCTCTCTCTCCCTCTCTCACACACACACCGCGCCCCCTCCCTCTCTCTCCCTCTCTCTCTCTCTCACAAACACCGCGCCCCCTCCCTCTCTCTCCCTCTCCCACACACACACACCGTGCCCCCTCCCTCTCTCTCCCTCTCACTGTCTCACACACACACACACCGCGCCCCCTCCCTCTCTCTCCCTCTCACACACACCGCGCCCCCTCCCTCTCTCTCTCTCACACACACACACCGCGCCCCCTCCCTCTCTCTCCCTCTCACTCTCTCACACACACACACTGCGCCCCCTCCCTCTCACTCTCTCACACACACACACACACACCGCGCCCCCTCCCTCTCTCTCACTCTCTCACACACACACACACCGCGCCCCCTCCCCCCTCTCTCTCTCTCACACACACACTCCGCGCCCCCTCCCTCTCTCTCTTTCACTCACACACACCGCGCCCCCCCTCCCTCTCTCTCTCTCACACACACCGCGCCCCTCCCCCACTCTAACACACACACCGCACCCCCTCTCTCTCTCTCACACACACACCACTCCCTCTCCCCCTCTCTCACACACACAGCGCCCCCTCCCTCTCTCTCTCTCACACACCGCGCCCCCTCCCCCCTCTCTCCTCTCTCACACACACTCCGCGCCCCCCCTCCTCCCACACTGCCCCCCTCCCTCTCTCTCTCTCACACACTGCCCCCCCTCCCTCTCTCTCACACACACACAGCGCCCCCCTCCCTCTCTCTCACACACACACAGCGCCCCCCCTCCCTCTCTCTCTCTCACACACACCGCGCCCCCTCCCTCTCTCTCTTTCTCACACACACACCGCGCCCCCTCCCTCTCTCTCACACACACCGCGCCCTCTCCCCCTCTCTCACACACACACCGCTCCCCCTCCCCCTCACACACACACCGCGCCCCCTCCCTCTCTCTAACACCGCGCCCCTCCCCTCTCTCTCTCACACACATCGCGCCCCCTCCCTCTCTCTCTAACACCGCGCCCCCTCCCTCTCTCTCTCACACACACACACAGCGCCCCCTCCCTCTCTCTCTCTCACACACACACACAGCGCCCCCTCCCTCTCTCACACACACACACAGCGCCCCCTCCCTCTCTCTCTCTCACACACATCGCGCCCCTCCCCCCTCTCTCGCTCTCTCACACACACACCGCGCCCCCCTCCCTCTCTCTCTCACACACACACCGCGCCCCCTCCCTCTCTCTCTCCCTCTCTCTCTCTCACACACACACACCGCGCCCCCTCCCTCTCTCTCGCTCACACACACACACCGCGCCCCTCCCTCTCTCTCGCTCACACACACACACACACCGCGCCCCTCCCTCTCTCTCGCTCTCACACACACACGCGGTAACACGCGCCCCTCCCTCTCTCTCTCTCTCACACACACACACGCGCCCCCCTCCCTCTCCTCTCTCTCTCTCTCACACACACTCCGCACCCCCTCCCCCCTCTCTCTCTCACACACACCGCGCCCCCTCCCCCTCTCTCACACACACTCTGCGCCCCCTCCCTCTCTCTCTCACACACACCGCGCCCCCTCCCCCTCTCTCACACACATCGCACCCTCCCTCTCTCTCTCTCTCACACACACAGCGCCCCCTCCCTCTCTCTCTCTCACACACATCGCGCCCCTCCCCCCTCTCACGCTCTCTCACACACACACACCGCGCCCCCTCCCTCTCTCTCCCTCTCTCTCTCTCACACACACACAGCGCCCCCTCCCCTCTCTCTCCCTCACACACACACACCGCGCCCCCTCCCTCACACACACACCGCGCCCCCTTCCTCTCTCTCTCTCTCTCTCACACACACCGCGCCCCCTCCCTCTCTCTCTAACACCGCGCCCCCTCCCTCTCTCTCTAACACACACACACAACGCCCCCTCCCTCTCTCTCTCTCTCACATACATCGCGCCCCCTCCCCCGCTCTCTCACACACACACCGCGCCCCCTCCCTCTCTCTCCCTCTCTCACTCTCACACACACACACCGCGCCCCCTCCCTCTCTCTCTCTCACACACACACCGCGCCCCCTCCATCTCTCTCGCTCACACACACACGCGGTAACGCGCCCCTCCCTCTCTCTCTCACACACACACCGCGCCCCCTTCCTCTCTCTCTCTCTCAAACACACACACACCGCGCCCCTCCCCTCTCTCTCTCTCTCACACATATCGCGCCCCCTCCCTCTCTCTCTAACACCGCGCCCCCTCCCTCTCTCTCTCTCACACACACACACAGCGCCCCCTCCCTCTCTCTCTCTCACACACACCGCGCCCCTCCCTCTCTCTCTCTCACACACACAGAACGCCCCCTCCCTCTCTCTCTCTCTCACATACATCGCGCCCCCTCCCCCCTCTCCCGCTCTCTCACACACACACCGCGCCCCCTCCCTCTCTCTCCCTCTCTCTCTCACACACACACCGCGCCCCCTTCCTCTCTCTCTCTCTCACACACACACACACCGCGCCCCCTCTCTCTCTCTCTCACACACACACCGCGCCCCCTCCCCCCTCTCTCTCTCACACACACTCCGCACCCCCTCCCCCCTCTCTCTCTCACACACACCGCGCCCCCTCCCTCTCTCTCTCTCACACACATCGCGCCCCTCCCCCTCTCACGCTCTCTCACACACACACACCGCGCCCCCTCCCCTCTCTCTCCCTCACACACACACACACCGCGCCCCCTCCCTCTCTCTAGCACCACGCCCCCTCCCTCTCTCTCTCACACACACACAGCGCCCCCTCCCTCTCTCTCTAACACACACACACAACGCCCCCTCCCTCTCTCTCTCTCACATACATCGCGCCCCCTCCCCCGCTCTCTCACACACACACCGCGCCCCCTCCCTCTCTCTCACTCTCACACACACACACCGCGCCCCCTCCCTCTCTCTCTCTCACACACACACCGCGCCCCCTCCATCCCTCTCTCTCTCACACACCGCGCCCCCTCCCCCTCTCTCTCACACACACTCCGCGCCCCCTCCCTCTCTCACACACACCGCGCCCCCTCCCTCTCTCTCTTTCACGCACACACACCGCGCCCCCTCCCCCACTCTCACACACACACCGCTCCCCCTCCACCTCTCTCACACACACCACGCCCCCTCCCTCTCTCTAACACCGCGCCCCTCCCCTCTCTCTCACACACACCGCGCCCCCTCCCTCTCTCTCTAACACCGCGCCCCCTCCCTCTCACACACACACATCGCGCCCCTCCCCCCTCTCACACACACACACCGCGCCCCCTCCCTCTCTCTCTATCACCGCGCCCCCTCCCTCTCTCTCACACACACACATCGCGCCCCTCCCCCCTCTCACACACACACACCGCTCCCCCTCTCTCACACACACACACACCGCGCCCCCCTCCCTCTCACTCTCTCTCACACACACACCGCGCCCCCTCCCTCTCTCTCCCTCTCTCACACACACACCGCGCCCCCTCCCTCTCTCTCCCACACACACACACCGCGCCCCGTCCCTCTCTCTCCCTCTCACTGTCTCACACACACACACACCGCGCTCCCTCCTTCTCTTCCCTCTCACTCACACCGCTCCACCTCCCTCTCTCTCTCTCACACACACACACACCGCGCCCCCTCCCTCTCTCTCTCCCTCTCACTCTCTCTCACACACACACACACCGCGCCCCCTCCCTCTCTCTCCCTCTCTCACACACACCGCGCCCCCTCCCTCTCTCTCCCTCTCTCACACACCGCGCCCCCTCCCTCTCTCTCCCTCTCTCTCACACACACACACACCGCGCCCCCTCCCTCTCTCACACACACCGCGCCCCCTCCCTCTCTCTCCCTCTCTCACACACACACCGCGCCCCCTCCCTCTCTCTCCCTCTCTCACACACACACCGCGCCCCCTCCCTCTCTCTCCCTCTCTCACACACACACCGCGCCCCCTCCCTCTCTCTCCCTCTCTCACACACACACCGCGCCCCCTCCCTCTCTCTCCCTCTCTCACACACACACCGCGCCCCCTCCCTCTCTCTCCCTCTCTCACACACACACCGCGCCCCCTCCCTCTCTCTCCCTCTCTCACACACACACCGCGCCCCCTCCCTCTCTCTCCCACACACACAACGCGCCCCCTCCCTCTCTCACACACACAACGCGCCCCCTCCCTCTCTCACACACACATCGCCGCGCCCCCTACCTCCCTCTCCCTCACACACACCGGGGCCCCTCCCTCCACAACGAACAACAAACCTAACACCCAAACCAAACCCAACCCAACCCCACCACAACACCCAAACCAAACCCAACCCAACCCCACCTCAACACCCAAACCCAACCCAACCCAACCCCACCACAACACCCAAACCCAGCCCAAACCCAACCCCACCTCAACACCCAGCCCAAACCCAACCCCACCTCAACACCCAGCCCAAACCCAACCCCACCTCAACACCCAGCCCAAACCCAACCCCACCACCCAGCCCAAACCCAACCCCAACACCCAGCCCAAACCCAACACAACCCCACCTCAACACCCAGCCCAAACCCAACACAACCCCACCCACCTCAAAACCCAGCCCAAACGCAACACCCAAACCCACCCACCTCAAAACCCAGCCCAAACCCAACACCCAAACCCACCCACCTCAAAACCCAGCCCAAACCCAACACCCCAAACCCACCCACCTCAACACCCAGCCCAAACCCAACACCCAAACCCACCCACCTCAACACCCAGCCCAAACCCAACACCCAAACCCCACCCACCCCACACACCCAACACCCACAACCCAACACCCAAACCCACCCACCCAAACCCACCCACCACAACCCACCCACCCACAACCCACCCAACAAACCCACACACCACACCCACACCACCACACACAACACCACAACACACCCACCACACCACACACCCACCACAACACACCACACCCCACACACACACACCACACAACACACACACCACCCCACACACACACAACACCACACACCACACACCACACACACACACCAACAACACCCACACACACACACACACCACAACAACACACACACACACACAACAACAACACCACACACCCACACAACACACCACCACACCACAACAACACACACACACACACAACAACACACACACACACACCCACAACAACACACACACACACACAACAACAAACACCACACCACACAACAACCAAACACACACACACACAACAACAAACACACACACACACAACAACAAACACACACACCACAACAAACACACACACACACAACAACAAACACACATACACACAACAACAAACACACACACCACACACAACAAACACACCACACACACAACAAACACACACCACACACACCACACACCCCACACACACACCCACACACCCACACCTCCCACACCCTCCACCCACACACACACACACCACACACACACACCCCCACCCTCTCTCACCTCTCCCTCTCACACACACACACCCACACACAACCACACACACACACACAACAAACACACACACCACACCAAACACACACATACAACACACACACACCCACACACAACAAACACCCACACACACAACAAACACGCACACACAACACACACACACCCACAACAACACACACACCCACAACACACACACACACCACAACACACACACACACGCACAACACACACACACACCACACACACACACACACACCCACAACACACACACACACCACAACACACACACACACCCACAACACACACACACACACGCACAACACACACACACACCACCCACAACACACACACACACACGCCACAACACACACACACACGCACAACACACACACACACGCACAACACCACACACACACGCACAACACACACACACACGCACAACACACACACACACGCACAACAAACACACACACGCACCAACACACACCACACACGCACAACAAACACACACACCCACAACAACACACACGCACAACACACACACCCACAACACACACCACCCACAACACCACACACACACAACACACACACACAACACCCACACACACACGCACCCTCACCCTCACACACACAACACACACACACACCACGCACCCTCCTCTCCACACACACACAACACCACACACAACAAACACACACACCACACAACACACACACAACACAACACACACACACACAACAAACACACACACACACAACACACACACACACCACACAACACACACACCACACCACACAACACACACACACACACACCAACACACACACACCACCCACAACACAACACACACACGCACAACACACCACACACACGCACAACACACACACGCACCAACACACACACACACACGCACAACACACACACACCACGCACAACACACACGCACAACACACACACGCACAACACACACACACACACGCACAACCCACACACACACACGCACAACACACACACACACACCACCACAACACACACACACACAACAAACACACACACGCACACAACACACACACACACACGCACAACAACACACACACACGCACAACAAACACACACACGCACACAACACAACACACACACGCACAACAAACACACGCACAACAAACACACGCACACACAAACACACGCACAACAAACACACGCACAACAAACACACGCACAACACACACACGCACAACACACACACGCACAACACACACACACACAACACACACACACACAACACACACATAACACACACACACAACACACACACATCACGCACCCTCACTCTCTCACATACACAACACACACACACACCACGCACCCTCTCTCTCTCTCTCACACACACACACACAACACATAAATCAGTTGGATATATTTTAATAATATAATATGTAAACGTTTGGTCTGAATCAAATGTTAATTACTTCCAAGTAATTAAAAGTTCAAAATTTCGCTTGCAATAAATTATAAAACATTATTGCATATCAGTCTTGACTCAGTCGGTCTCGAATGCCATTTGCAGCCAGTGCGGTTTACGTTACTATGCTTAGTATTATGCAAATTAAATTTGTTATGCGTACGTACACATTCAGTCGAGACCCCCCTCCCCCCGTACGCATGCATACGCAAAATGACAAAAATTTAAGACCACCCTCCTTGCGTATATAATACTAGGGGCAAGTACCCGGCTTTTTCCCGGGTTTAACAACAGCAACAAAAACAAAACAACAAAAACAACAACAACAACAACAACAACCGCAAAAACAACAACAGCAACAAAAACTGCAACATCGACAAAAACAACAACAACTGCAACAACAACAACAAAACAACAACTACAAAACAATTATTTTATGGCGATAATCGCCTTCTTGTTAATGACGACACCAAAATGTTTATTATTTTGCGTCTTAATGTTCAATAATTTTTATTTTATATAGCTCATATGCATATAAGGAAAAACTACATTTTGGGCCCCCGGCCCCCAGTATCTTATATATATGGAACGAAACCTGTTTAATAACCTTTCCGGTATAATTTTGTGTACGTGTACCAAATTTCACGTTATTTGGTTGTCTGGATCTTGAGCTATTAGGGAACAGACAGACAGACAACAAATGCGTCTTATATGTATACTAGGGGCAAGTACCCGGCTTCTCCCGGGTTTAACAACAACAGCAACAACAACAAAAACAACAACAGAAACAGCAACAAAACAACAAAAACAAAACAACAAAATAACAACAAAACAACAGCAACAACAACAAAACAACAACAACAAAACAACAACTACAACAGCAACAACAACAAAGCAACAACAACAAAACAACAACTACAACAGCAACAACAACAAAGCAACAACTACAACAGCAACAACAACAAAGCAACAACAACAAAACAACAACTACAACAGCAACAAAGCAACAACTACAACAGCAACAACAACAAAACAACAACTACAACAGCAACAACAACAAAACAACAACAACAAAACAACAACAGCAACAACAACAAAGCAACAACAACAAAACAACAACTACATGAAGGACATTGACGTCGCAGGGCAAGGGATGTGGACAACAACAACAACAGCAAAAACAACACAAAAGCAACAACAGCAACAACAGCAACAACAACACAAAAGCAACAACAGCAACAACAACAGCAACAACAACAAAACAACAACAACAAAACAACAACTACAACAGCAACAACAACAACAGCAACAACAACAAAGCAACAACAACAAAACAACAACTACAACAGCAACAACAACAAAACAACAACTACAACAGCAACAACAACAAAACAACAACTACAACAGCAACAACAACAAAGCAACAACAACAAAACAACAACTACAACAGCAACAACAACAAAGCAACAACTACAACAGTAACAACAACAAGGCAACAACAACAAAACAACAACTACAACAGCAACAACAACAAAGCAACAACAAAGCAACAACAACAAAACAACAACTACAACAGCAACAACAACAACAACAAAACAACAACTACAACAGAAACAACAACAAAACAACAACTACAACAGCAACAACAACAAAGCAACAACAACAAAACAACAACTACAACAACAACAGAAACAACAACAACAAAACAACAACTACAACAGCAACAACAACAAAGCAACAACAACAAAACAAAAACTACAACAACTACAGCAACAACAACAAAACAACAACAACAAAACAACAACTACAACAGCAACAACAACAAAGCAACAACAACAAAACAACAACTACAGCAGCAACAACAACAAAGCAACAACTACAACAGCAACAACAACAAAGCAACAACAACAAAACAACAACTACAACAGCAACAACAACAAAGCAACAACAACAAAACAACAACTATAACAGCAACAACAACAAAGCAACAACAACAAAACAACAACTACAACAGCAACAACAACAAAGCAACAACTACAACAGCAACAACAACAAAGCAACAACAACAAAGAAACAACTACAACAGCAACAACAACAAAACAACAACAAAACAACAACTACAACTACAACAACAACAAAGCAACAACAACATGAAGGACATTGGCGTCGCAGGGCAAGGGATGTGGACAACAACAACAACAGCAAAAACAACACAAAAGCAACAACAGCAACAACAACAAAAACAACAACAGCAACAACAACAGCAACAACAACAGCAACAACAACAAAAACAAAACAACAACAAAAACATCAACAAAACAATAACAAAGCAACAACTACAACAACAAAAGCAACAACAACAAAGCAACAACAACAAAAAAAATATTTTATGGCGATAATCGCCTTCTTGTTAATCTCGACACCAAAATGTTTATTAATTTGCGTCATTATTTTACGTCTTAATTTTCAATAATTTTTTATTTTATATAGCTCATATAGGGAAAAACTACATTTTGGGCCCCCGGCCCCCAGTATCTTATATAAGGAACGAAACCTGTTTAATATTCTTTCCGGTATAATTTTGTGTACGTGTACCAAATTTCACGTTATTTGGTTGTCTGGATCTTGAGTTATTAGGGAACAGACAGACAGACATCCAGACAACAAATGCGGCTTATATATATAGAGATATAGAGAGATATGGATGGCCCCATGCTTGACCTAGAAGCAGATTATGACCTGAAAGAGAAGTTCAATTCATTTCTTTTGCTGGAGTTTTATTATGGATGTTTGTCAGCAGCAGCATTTCTACACTAAAAACCTTTACTGCAACACGTGTGTCAATATTTGGGTCCACATACATCTGTGAGCAAGCTTTTTCTTGCATGAACATAAACAAGTCTAAGAAAATTTCGATGTTGACTGACTGCAATTTGAATGCCGTCATGGCAATCACAAGTAAACTTGTTTCACGGTTCAAAAACATCATCCGAAAAGTGTAAACAGTTACATACTTCTCATTAATTATAATTGTAATCTATGGTCAGCTTATATGTAAATTATGTTCCTACTTCTCCATAGTTATTATGACAGGTAACAAACTTTTGTTGAAATAATAATGAATAATAAAATCTTATTATCAAATTATAAACTTTCAGTTTGTATTTCAAAATTTAATGTACATATGTAATAGAGTGTGAAAGTGAAATAAAATGACAAGTACATGGTAATTATCATTAATTTAAATTTAGAAGTTGTCAATTGTAATTGAATTATATGCGGCCCGCCTATAACAATAAAATTTTCAATGCGGCCCTCCGTAGAAAAAGTTTGCCCACCCTTGACCTAAGGTATAAGGTGTTGCAGAACGTATTATGTTATAAAAATAAAATCATACTGGGGAAGGTAAATAAAAATACGTGTTAATAGGTAAATAAAAAAAGTGAATCTTACCTGAATTAATGCCAACGCAGCTTGGACAACTACAGCTACATAAGGGACAGCCACACATCGTAAACATCTACATCTGTTCGAGTGTTCGTCTGACTACATTGACATCTACAGCTACACCCGTGGCAGTAAGACAACTTGGACTTCTTTTGATGTTCTAGAAGAGGCCAGTGAATGCGGTGATCCATCAGAGCAAACTGTCCACAACATCGTCAGTTTGACTTTATAAAACTTTCAAACCGGAGTCGTGATTGCTTGCTCCATTAAGTTTAATCCAACAGTATAGTGACATAGATGATGTTTTATCCATTAAAGGTGTAATTTAATTGTCTTTGCTTTTGTTGCTTCTGCAGTTTGTTTTGATATCTAAACCTATGCATAAACCATAAACTTGTGTATTGAACCATGGCTGATGACTTGTGCATAGGATGAATGCTTTAGTCTTGTTTCTCTGTAAAGGAAAAAAACTGTTTTAGGGGGCATATATTTCGGAGAGCCTATGAAAAAAGACATTAGAGCTTAGAAGATAAACCATTACTGAACTTGTACTAGGTACTTAATAAGGAAAAAAAAGCAAGCTATTCTTAGCATAGGGTTAGAGAGTGGGCTTATGATGCTAAAAATAAGTCATATAAATATTCTTAGGTTTTTTTTAAAGAAATAAATTGGAAACAAATACATAACAGATACCTGCAGACAAAAAATTGCCATGATGAAATCCTAGACACATCATCCTGCCTAACTTTGACTAAACAAAAGGAACGTTCAAATAACTCTTTAAAAAAAATGATATTCACTAAAAAAAAGTCTCCAAGTTCATTCGCACGGGGAACACATCTCGGGGTGAAAGAAGTTACTGACTGGCCGTATATCCGTTTCGAGTTAGCCCGCTTATTTTACAGTGACCAATGAAATGACAGAGTGTAAAGTTCAGCAAGTAGTAACGCAATTGATGTGTCAATCTAAATTTTCCATTATGTTTACATACAAAACACAACTGGTTTGCTCCAGTTTCATGGAAGTTAAGCAGGTCAGCACGAAAATCCATTCCATACCCATCAAAGTGTGACGAGTGTTAACAAAGGATTTTAACTGTCCAGCATGTGACTTAAAACACGGTTTATTGCAATGGTGACCTTCATACCAGAGGCGTCACAAGGGGGAGATACGTGTGGTGCTGACCGCACCTAACAAGGAGTTACACCAAAATGAAAAATTGGTTCTATGCTCCTGTTACTTGGCACTGGCAGACGCGGAGCAGATCTATGGGGTTAGTCGTGAGGGGGGTAACATCATGAACTGCTACACTGGGGGACACCAATCCTAGTGACGCCTCTGCTTCATACACTGACTCTCGTACCTACTAAGATTATTGAAGATTTTTTAAAACAAACAAATGTATCCAGGGTTATTTTTTTTAGGAGTTAAACTAAATTAAGTCATGCAATTTTGGGAAATACATTTTTAGGTGAATTAATTTGAGTAGCAGCTCTCCCCTGAATACCGAACCTTTCCGTTCCTGACAAAGTGTAGAGTTTAATTTATGATCGCTGTCTTCGTTATGAAATGAAAATCTTCGCTTAATAATTAAACTCTAGCTAGCAGTAAGACAAAATTAGCATCAAAAACATATCCAATATAAAGGTCGTCCATAAATGACGTTCCGCGATACTGGCCGATTTTTAACCCAACCCCTTCCCGTCACACTTCGTCACAAAAACTTACACCCCCTCCAATATGACGTCACAAAGCTGTGACACCCCCCTCCTAAAAGCGGTCTTTTCTATTTGGAAATGAGCATGTTTCAAGTCACTTTTTTTGTCATTTAAGTATGTATTTGGTGTATGGCTGCACTCTAATATCGTAACACGCGTGAATCCATGTAAAACGTTATAAATTAAATAGTAAGAAATCGAATATTTAAGTGGAGGACCTAGAGTCTGGGGGTTGGTAACGCACACATAAACTTGTATATTTTGGGGTAACGGGCAAAAAATTTCGCCGACTCCTGCCGTGAGAGAAACAAACGGATCTGCGGTTACAGCACAAATGCTTTGATGTCAACATCAAACAAAGCAGTGTAACAATTTCATACGTTATCTTCTGGTTCTCAAACTTAAGGATTATAATTATATTTAATTTTCGTGTCTTGATAGCTTACGCCAACCAGCGTCTGATGGCATACCGACCGGCACATTGAGAAGCACTGATTTTTAAAAAAAAATATTTTAAAAAAAGGTCATAAAATAAATTGTAAGCGACCAAATATTTCAGTGGAAGTTTTATTTAAAGTTACCCTTTTGATGTCACGTCACATTTCTTCAACCCCCCTCCCTACCCCTCGTAACGCATCGTCACAAAAGTGTGACCCCCCCCCTCCTCCTCCCTAGGTGCGTGACGTCATTTATGGACGGTCCCTTATGTTTTTTAAATGATTTTTTATGTTATGCTATGTTACGTTACGTTACGTTATGTTATGTTTTGTTTTGTTATGATTTGTTATGTTAAGGTATTTTTTTTATGTTATGTAACGCTATGCACGTTCCCTTGCCAAGATTAGGTCATTTTCAATAACAGTCCGTGTATTATTTTGTTGTTTGGATTTTGTAACGTTAGCCATATCGGCATTTTTAAAAATAAAAGTTTTTTTCCTCGGGTTGTCTCCTTATAGTTTGGGGTAAGCTTCCATTGCTTGTACTCCCCCCACATCTATATGTCATTATTTACTAATTTTGTTACACATATCAAAACAGCTTCAACTAAACGGGGAAGGAGCTACATGGAAGATAATTACCGATTAACCGATTTTGATATTTTGGCCTTCCATAAATGACGTCACGCTGTCAAAAAAAAATTATAAAAAAAGAAAAGGGGGGGAGGGGTCACACATTTGTGACGATGTGTGAACAGGGGGAGGGAGGGTATTTACGAAATGTGACGTCACATCAAAACCGCGCAGCTTTAAATAAAAGTTCCACTTAAAAATTTCATTGCTTATAATTTAATGACTTTTTACATGGCTTCACGCGTTTTACGATATTAGAGTATAGCCTTACGCTAAATACATACTTGACAAAAAAAGTGATTTGAAACATGCTAATTTTCAAACATGGGGCGCAAAGCGCGAATTATTAAACGACTTCCGTTGGTGCATCGCCGTTGGGTTGGGTTGCATCTTCTGGTGTGGCTGTGCAGTCTTATTCTTGAGTGACAGTCTTTACCACAGCTTTAAACACGAGTTCTGTGCTTCCAAATATGACATTTCTCCTGGCTCTTCTTTCTGTAGCCTCCTCCATCCTTCGCTCCTCGGCTACTATGACGCGCTCTTTTACAACTGTGCGCCACGTAGATCGGACTTATGCTTTGCATTCCCAGTCACTTGTGTTCATTCTGGCTGCTTTCATGTCTCTCTTGCAGAATATTTAAATTGGAGACGTGGGCGACTTGTCTTCTTTTTTCCCGATGCCAGTTCTCCATATTGGAGGTCCTTGGGGATGCGGCCAGGGCTCATTCTTTTTACATGTCTTAGCCATCTCAGGCGTCTTTCACTGAGGATTGAGAACATGTTTTGGATATTGGTGCGTATCAGGACCTCACTATTTGGCACTTTGTCCTACCATTTAATTCCAAACTGGTCCATGTCTCGCTCCCGTATAGCGGCGTACTGATGACGCAGACTCGATAGACACACAGTTTGGTTTTCTCCGTTAGCTTGGTGTTTTGCCAATCCCATTTATTTAGTTTAGCCATTGTGGCAGCTGCTTTGTCAATTCTACTGTTTATTTCGTCCTCGATGTAAAGTGAGTTGGAAACTTTGTCCACTACATCAAAGTTTTCATTGTCGATATTGATGGTCTTGGCACGACTTCAGTTACACTTAAAATATTATATTAAATTAAGGGGAAAAAACCTTATTATATCTAAAGAAAATGTAATATTTTAGTTAGCTCCCCTAATTTTTGTTCCTCTACCTAAATCTGCAAGGGCTACCAATGTTAGTGTCATGTTAAATCATGTTTCCTTTTTGATAAAAATCTCATAATTTTTCTATTTACGACTTACGGGGAAAAAAAAACAACAAAAACAACCAAAAAAAAACAACAAAACAATTAGTATCTAGAGCTGAAAAATTTCCAAGTCCAATAAATTGTTTACATATGTTCGATAGTGTCCGTGACGCAATGGTGTTGTTATTTTGTTATTGCCAGGGTTCAGACGGACTGTGACAACTTGTGGAAACTATTCTTCAACTCCTTCTCCTACCACGCCCCTTGTGCGGTCAACCAAAACTCTTACAGTCCATTCCTGCAGGCGGCCAGACAAACTCTACCAGAGAACAAGGTAAATGTACCGACTACATTATAGGAACAAGGTAAATGTACCGACTACATTATAGGTACAAGTTAAATGTACCGACTACATTATAGGAACAAGGTAAATGTACCGACTACATTATAGGTACAAGATAAATGTACCGACTACATTATAGGAACAAGATAAATGTACTGACTACATTATAGGAACAAGTTAAATGTACCGACTACATTATAGGTACATGGTGAATGTACCGACTACATTATAGGAACAAGGTAAATGTACATACTACATTATAGGTACAAGGTAAATGTACCGACTACATTATAGGTACAAGGTAATTGTACCGACTACATTAAAGGAACAAGGTAAATGTACCGACCACATTATAGGAAGAAGGTCAATGTACCGACTACATTATAGGAACAAGGTAAATGTACCGACTACATTATAGGAACAAGGTAAATGTACTGACTAAATTATAGGAACAAGGTAAATGTACCGACTACATTATAGGAACAAGGTAAATGTACCGACTACATTATAGGAACAAGGTAAATGTACCGACTACATTATAGGAACAAGGTAAATGTACCGACTACATTATAGGTACAAGGTAAATGTACCGACTACATTATAGGTCTTGGCAAAGCGGTCCATCAGGCTTTGCAAATCAGCTTCGTTGTGAGTTGCAATGGCAGCGTCGTCTGCAAAAAGCATGTCCCTGATGACCGTTTCTCGGATCTTCGTCTTTGCCTTCAGCCTGGCCAGATTAAATAGTTTACCATCAGAACGTGTATGGAGATAGATGCCCTCGGTTGAGGATCCAAAGGCATGTTTCAACAGGCAGGCAAAAAAGATGCCAAAGAGTGTCGGGGCGAGGACCAAGCCCTGTTTGACTCCACTGAGGATATCAAATTGAGGGGAAGTTGAACCGTCATACTGCACTGTGCCTTTCATACCATCGTGGAATGACTGTATAATGCTAAGCAGTTTTGGTGGGCAGCCAACTTTTGCCAAGACTGTAAACAGACCATCTCTGTTGACCAGGTCAAAAGCCTTTGTTAAATCAATGAAGGCCAGGTAAAGGGGCATGTGTTGCTCTCGGCACTTTTCTTGAAGTTGTCTTAAAGAAAAGATCATGTCGATTGTTGACCTTTCTGCCCGGAAACCACACTGTGATTCAGGATATACTCTTTCAGCAAGTCTTTGCAGTTTATTTAAAACAACGCGTGCAAAGACTTTACCCACGATGCTAAGGAGAGAAATGCCTCTGTAGTTGTTACAGTCACTTCTGTCTCCTTTATTTTTATACAGCGTGATAATATTGGCATTTCTCATATCCTCTGGTACAGCTCCTTCTTCCCAGCACTGGCAGAGGAGGCCATGCAGGTGTTCCAGCAATACACTACTGCCGCGCTTGATGATCTCTGGTGGTATTCCGTCCTGACCGGGGGCCTTGGCTATTGGTAATCGCTCAATAGCTTCTTTTAGTTCTGCTAGGGTGGGTATGTCGTCCAGTTCTGCCATGAGGGACCGCTTTTCCAAGGCCGCCAGGGACTTCGGACTAACCATCAGCCTAAAAAGACCAACGTGATGGCCCAAGACGCTGACCCACCCAACATCACCATCGATGGCTGCCAACTTGAGGACGTAGAACGTTTTACATACCTTGGCTCCAACATCACCAACAACCTGTCCCTTGATTCCGACCTAGACGTTAGGATCGGCAAGGCCTCCACAACAATGGCCAGGCTCTCAAAAAGAGTATGGAGCAACAAAAAGCTGACCATCAATACCAAAATTGCTGTCTACAGGGCATGTGTGCTAAGCACCCTCCTTTATGCCAGTGAATCCTGGACCCTATACTCAAGACAAGAAAGGAGATTGAGCGCTTTCCACATGCGCTGTCTACGGCGCATCCTGGGAATCACCTGGCAGGACCATGTCACCAACAATGAGGTGCTACAACGGGCAAAAATCCAAAGCATGACAACTTTTCTTCGCCAGCGTCGGCTTAGGTGGTTGGGACATGTGCGCAGATTGGAGGATGGGAGAATTCCAAAGGACATCCTCTATTCTGAGCTAGCCAAAGGAAAGAGGACCACAGGCCGGCCTCACCTCCGTTACAAAGATGTGTGCAAGAGAGACCTCAAAGCTATTGGCATTGACATAAATAGCTGGGAGGAACTCGCTGGGGACAGGTGCAGTTGGAGGCAGGCATTGACTGCTGGGCTAGAAGCAGGAGAAAGAAACCTGCAACAGTTCGAAGACGAAACTCGCCTAAAGAGGAAAAGCAGAGCAATTCAGCCAACCACTAGCACTACCTTTAAGTGTCAGAAGTGCAGCAAAGGCTGCCATTCGCGAGTGGGATTGTACAGCCACAGCAGAAGCTGCAAGATCATGTGCGTAAATCCCACTGGAGCACAGAAAATTCCGTCGTCTCACGAGACTTAAGGAAGCCAAACAAACAAACAAAAACAAACATTATAGGTACAAGGTAAATGTACAGACTACATTATAGGAACAAGGTAAATGTACCGACTACATTATAGGAACAAGGTAAATGTACCGACTACATTATAGGAATAAGGTAAATGTACTGACTACATTATAGGTACAAGGTAAATGCATCGACTACATTATAGGAACAAGGTAAATGTACTAACTACATTATAGGTACAAGGTAAATGTACCGACTAAATTATAGGTACAAGGTAAATGTACTAACTACATTATAGGTACAAGGTAAATGTACCGACTACATTATAGGAACAAGGTAAATGTACCAACTACATTATAGGAACAAGGTAAATGTACCGACTACATTATAGGAACAAGGTAAACGTACTGCATGACTACATTATAGGAACAAGGCAAATGTACCGACTACATTATAGATACAAGGTAAATGTACCGACTAAATTATAGGAACAAGGTAAATGTACCGACTAAATTATAGGTACAAGGTAAATGTACTGCATGACTACATTATAGGAACAAGGCAAATGTACCGACTACATTATAGGACAAGGTAAATGTACCGACTACATTATAGGAACAAGGTAAATGTACCGACTACATTATAGGAACAAGGCAAATGTACCGACTACATTATAGGAACAAGGTAAATGTACCGACTACATTATAGGAACAAGGTAAATGTACTGACTACATTATAGGAACAAGGTAAATGTACCGACTACATTATAGGAACAAGGTAAATTTTACCGAATACATTATAGGTACACGGTAAATGTACTGACTACATTATAGGAACAAGGTAAATGTACTGCATGACTACATTATAGGAACAAGGCAAATGTACCGACTTCATTATAGGAACAAGGTAAATGTACCGACTACAATATAGGAACAAGGTAAATGTACCGACTAAATTATCAATCGGCATCCATCCGTTGCGCAAGACGATGGTGCATCACCGTTAGTCTGGGTTGCATTTCCTTGTGTGGCTGTACAGTTCTATCCTTGAGTGAAAGTCTTTACCACAGCTTTTGCACACGAGTTCTGTGCTTCCCAGTGTTTTTGCCTTTCTCCTAGCTCTTCTGTCTGTAGCCTCCTCCCTCCTTCGCTCCCCGGCTACTATGACGCCCTCTTTGACAACTGTGCGCCACATAGATCGGTCTTCTGCCTTACACTCCCAGTCACTTGTGCGTATTCTGGCTGCTTTCATGCCCCTTTGGCAGACATCTTTAAATCACAGACGTTGGCGACCTGTCTTCATCTTCCCCGATGACAGTTCTCCATATAGGAGGTCCTTGCTACCAGGGCTCATTCTTTTGACATGTCCTAGCCATCTCAGGCGGCTTTCAATAAGGATTGAGAACATGTGACAAGGGCAAATGCCTAAGGAGTGAGATGTCGCGATAGTTATTGCACTTCTATCGCCCGTGTTCTTATATGGTGTCATTATGTTTGCATCATTTAGGTCGTGGGGGATGAAGCCGTGTTCCCATCAGAGGGACAGAAGCTCATGCAATGGTTGGAGTAAAGAGCTGTCTTGTCACTCTTTAGAGCTTCTGGTGGTCTGCCCTCATTCCCAGGGGCTTTTCCACAAGCTAGGCAGTCAATTTCCTTTGCGGGCACGACATCAAGTTCTTCCATGAGTGGCATAGCGGGAATATCATCCAGAGTGGTGCTGGAGACTGTGGTAACTGTTGATGTCATCTAGAGTGGTGCTGGAGACTGTGGTAACTGTTGCCTCCAGTTCCAGATAGTTTTCAAGCCACCGTTTTAGCTGCGCTGCCTGGTCTTGGATAATATCTTCACTTTTGGACTTTAGGGGGGCAACTTTGGACGTCAAAGGGCCAGTTGCTTTTTTGATATTTTCGTAAATGGCTTTGGCATTGCCAATGTCTGCAGCTGACTGTATGCTGGAGCAGAGGTTAAGCCAGTAGTTATTGGCACATTGAAGTGCGATATTTTGGGCATGCGACTTGGCTGTTTTTAAGGCATGCAGCCTATCGGGTCCGGTGTAAGCTTTTCCTTATAGGCCATAAGAGCTTTCCTTTTGGCTTCAGTGACAGGATTCATCTCGTCCCAATGTGCATCAAACCAGTCCGTGTTTTTGTGAGTTTTGTTTTTGGACAAAGGCCTTTAATGCTGATGTATAGATAGTGTCTCTGAGATGCGTCCATTTGGAGTCAATGGCGACGCATGGGGACGTCTTTGAGAGACCTTCATGCACTTTGTCGGTGAGCAGCTGCATTTTCACGAGGTCTTTCATGCAGAAGGTGTTGATGCGTGTACATCACGACTACATTATAGGTAAAAGGTAAATGTACCGACTACATTATAAATATGGTTACATTTTATGATTACATTATAGACATAAGGTCAGTGTACCACTATATTATAGAAACAAGGTCAATATATCGACTATTGTAGTCCGGAAGTAGATGAGTATACCGACGCTATTACACTGTTCAAGATTGATTCAAATTACAATACAATACGGCCAACTATAAAGATAATTACTGCAGTTCAAAATCATTTCATCGACTACATTACTCTTGAATAACAAAATTATACCATTAGTACCTTAGAAATATCAGTTTAACCCTTATCTTATCTTATCTATACAGACGCTCCTTCTATGCAGAAGATAGTTGCGTCCACAGACCATGACAGATGATCTGTTGGCAAGTTGGCAAGTGATGCAGCGTTCACAGGCCACGGCTTTGTGGGTTCCACGCATTACCCAGCCGCCTAACACTTTATGTAGTGTTAGGTACCCATTCGGAGCGGGGTGACTCAGGGACGCCCTAGGCCCCGGGACCA
Organism: Ampullaceana balthica; assembly: GCA_944989445.1. Lineage (NCBI taxonomy): Eukaryota > Metazoa > Mollusca > Gastropoda > Lymnaeidae > Ampullaceana > Ampullaceana balthica. The sequence continues at coordinate 51,990 of CALYLW010000063.1, forward strand.
AACCCTTGCCTTCACACGGATTCGAACCCGTGACCATCGGTACGACAGTCCAGTGCGCTGCTACTCGACCACCGACCACAACCCTAGTTTACCGACCACAACCCTAGTATACCGACGACAACCCTAGTATACCTACCACAACCCTAGTATACCTACCACAACCCTAGTATACCTACCACAACCCTAGTATACCTACCACATGCCCCATGAACAACATTAGTATATCGACCACATTATCACAGGAACATATGCGCCCCCGAGTAGCGTCACTTACCATATAGTTTCCCATGGAATGTTGCCGACAAAGACCATTAATTGGGGTAACAGCCTTAAGAAACCAATGAGAACCATTAGCTTGGTACATATATACTAACTGTAACAATCACTTTTTTACATAGCGGATAGAAAGTGTGTTTGTGTGTGTGTATGGCGTTGATTAATATATTTAGGGCCGTCAAATCATTTTTAGATAAATGTATTTTTTTAAAAATTAAGAATTAAAAAAAAACTAAAATGTATTTTATTTAAATCTTATTTTTTTGTCGGTGACACCAATTCCAAACGTATAAAAGTTGCATGCATAAATATTCAATAAGGCAAGAAAACATGTTTTTTCAATAGTTCTCTAAATTTTGAAACGAAATCCACAAGCTGATCCTGAACGATCATTTTCCGGTCCAAGTATTATACCCATACATTCTTAAAACCAAAATGACTGTAAAAATCTGCGGACACGAAGATTTCAAAAAACACAACCCAAGGCGGGTACTTCCTACACCACTGTCAGCGCCCCTCCTCCCCAGCAGTCGAAGCCCTGAATGACCTACTTGTATGACCCACATTGCTACCAATTAACCTCAAAACGTTGAAATAAATGCAAAAACCACATTGTTAATTCAGCAAAAAGAAAAAAAATGCAAATACGCAACAAGCGCTCCCAAAATCAGATGTTTCTTCTATTTCTATTAGCATAAATCAGATGTTTCTTCTATTTCTATTAGCATAAATCCACCGACAACACATTACGAAGTGTTTGTTAATATTTTTTTTTATCCATTATCAATTTGTGTGTGTTGGGTGGGGGGGGGGAGAAGAAGAATCCCCCCTCCCGCATCATCAACTCCCACACAAAAGCGGGAGAAGCTGTGGAGGAAAGTTGCTTTGGTTATGCTAACATTGTTAACTTTAAAAGTTCACTGTCCGTTTTCCCCACCATTAACTTGTCTGACTGTTGAATAGTGTGCCAACTGATAACGTATTCCAATATCATTAGTTTTTATATATATATATGTTTTTAATGTCAAAGTTGGAAACCATAAGGGCGGTATAACTTTATATTTTAAAAAAATACGTTAACCCACCTTAATAAATGAGCGTTGTTTTCTCCGATTGTTAAAAACTTAAACTGGTTAATTCTGTTTCTATAACTCTCTCCACGACAACAACCTCCTATGTCAAACTTTGAGTAATAGATGCAATCGGTTTAAAATCTAACTAACTCCTTGCCAGAGGCGTCAGTAGGGTTAGAGTCCCCCCCCAGGACGGTAGATTGTGGTTCCCCCTAGTTTAAAAAATAAATAATTAAAAACAATTTTTTAAAAACTCATTAAAAACCATATTCCAACTATAGGGACAGCTGATAATGATTGAAGAAACAGAGGTACCCCCACCCCCCACCCCCACCGTTGTTTTTTTTAACACGATAGCAATCGACACTAATTTTTGTGCAAATAGAAAAGCTAACATTGAAAAGCGCCCATAAAATTAAGAATTTGTCAAGATATTAGGCATGGCGAGTTTGTTGTGTTGTTGTGCAAACGAAATATGACCGATAACTCTAATGACAAGGGAAGTAATTCCAGTCCCAGTTTCCCCATACCTTGTCACCTCCGCAACATTTCATGACCCAAAAACGATCTCACTGTTAAGAAATAGAAGTAAAAAAGAGATTTTTAAAAACCACGTTTTTATAAGCGGACTAAAAAGAAGAAAATAAGTAAAAACTTATTAGTTCAAGTACTTTGATTTAATATGACTAAAAACGTGGGGTGGGCGCTTATGAGGTTTAACATATGCTGCTCACTCATATTCTCACTAATAGATCTCTCTTTTGCCTTCTAAATTAGAAATCTTTAATTTTTATACCAAACACCCACCCCACGTTTTTAGTCATATTAAATCGAAGTACTTGAACTAATAAGTTTTAAATTATTTTCTTCTTTTTAGTCCGCTTATAAAAACGTGGTTTTTAAAAATATTTTTTTTTATACTTCTTTTTATTTTATTCTTTTTAGTCCACTTATAACAACCTGGTTTTTAAAAATATTTTTTTACCTCTATTTATTTTACCAAACACCTCACAAGCGCCCGCCCAACGTTTTAAAAACACTCTGATGTGGTCACGGGGTGAACTCACAACAAAAGCAGACGGTACAATGTCATCCAAGATCTATCTGTGGTAAAATTTTCAGATCTCTAGGACCATCAGAAGTGGTTCAATTTTACGTTGGCAGATTTGAAAAAATCTATGACAATGCCACAGGAACGAAAGCGAGTTAATAAAACGTGGTTAAAAAGAAGGGGACAATTTTAACATATGTGTGTTGGGTTGGGGGGGGGGAATGGCATATGATATCAGATAAGCCTATTCATTGAATGAGTGTAGATGAACCTTACTGAACTTGGCTTAACAGACGATGTAAACAGAAAGTCGGGACTTTAAAAAAGTACAAAAGTTATTGACTTAGCTCTTCAAATTTTACATTCCTATTTTTTTTTCCCCGGAGAAATGACGTTTCACTTGGGCCATATTATATTTTTGTCTTGTGAAGTCTTATTCATGTCATAAGAATTTTTATAAATTATATTTATATTAAAAAATAGGTCAGTGTGCTAAGGTCAAGTAGGTTGTAGGGCATGATATACCGGGTTTATGAACACATCGCCCTATAAGTGTCATGATATCTTGTGCTATCTGTTTCCCGTTATCTGACGTGTATGACGTGATATCTAACACTGGCCATAAGGGTTCAATGGAGGACGTAACTTGATATCTAACACTGACCATGAGGGTTCAATAGAGGACGTAACTTGATATCTAACACTGACCATGAGGGTTCAATAGAGGACGTAACTTGATATCTAACACTGACCATGAGGGTTCAATAGAGGACGTAACTTGATATCTAACACTGACCATGAGGGTTCAATAGAGGACGTAACTTGATATCTAACACTGGCCATGAGGGTTCAATAGAGGACGTAACTTGATATCTAACACTGGCCATGAGGGTTCAATAGAGGACATAACTTGATATCTAACACTGGCCATGAGGGTTCAATAGAGGACATAACTTGATATCTAACACTGGCCATGAGGGTTCAATAGAGGACGTAACTTGGCATCATTGACAATAACATAAAATATGTTTGCTTTGTTGTTTTATGAAGATGAGAAATTATTCATTTTATGTTGGATGGACTCTTTTTCGTGTGTTAAGCTTGAGTGAGCAATGAGACTGAGATTTCTAAATGGAGAAAAGATCTGAGCTTCAAAGTTAACTAATATGCACCAAACAAAAATATTATAAATTAAAAAATAAAAATAAACACAATAGCAATAAGTAAGGCTGGATTTTCATTTTTCATTTTGTGGAATCAAAGTAATTGTGCAATGATATTAAAGAAGAAAAAAAATTAGTAATTTTATCAAGCACACAAATTCGGATTTAATAAAATGCTTTACTAATGTTAGAATTAAATAAAATACTTTTGTTTTCTACGTGTGTTTATCTAGGGCATATGTTTATCTAGGCCATGTGCAATGTTCCCTTTAAGATGCGTGGCTTCGCGACAGTGCAGGTATGTGACCGACGCCGAGCAGCAGTTTTGAATTACCGTGCAGCACATTTAGTAAAATATTGCTCCAAATGGATGCTGTGCAACTTTGCACGCATGCTGTTTTTTTTAACTTTGCACACAGACCAACGAACCATAGAGGGAATATTGGTCATGTGTTTATCTATGTCATGTGTTTATCTAGTTAATGTGTTTATCTAGTTCATGTGTTTGTCTAGATCATGTGTTTATCTAGTTCATGTGTTTATCTAGTTCATGTGTTTATCTAGTTCATGTGTTTATCTAGTTCATGTGTTTATCTAGGTCATGTGTTTATCTTAGGTCATGTGTTTATCTAGTTCATGTGTTTATCCAGTTCATGTGTTTATCCAGTTCATGTGTTTATCTAGTTCATGTGTTTATCTAGTTCATGTGTTTATCTAGGTCATGCGTTTATCTAGTTCATGTGTTTATCTAGGTCATGTGTTTATCTAGTTCATGTGTTTATCTGGGTCATGCGTTTATGTAGGTCATGTGTTTATCTAGGTCATGTGTTTATCCAGGTCATGTTTTGGTCCGGAGTGTACAGTTTGGCCCACAGGTTCTCTGAGAACGGCGTCAGGTACATCACTTTGGAAGACATTCTCATCGGCTACCTGGCCAACTCACTCGTCTGGTGTGGCCAGGAGAGCCCCCCAGGAATGAACTACTCCCGATGTCCAGATTGGACTGATTGTCCGAGCGAGGCCAGCGAGAGTTTCTGGGCAGGGGCTTCCACGGCGGTAAGAACGTTACGAAACAAGTGTCTCCCGCTGAGCGTTGTTGACATTTCTAGATTAGAATATAGCAATGATTGTTATGGTGTTTGTTTGGAACAACTGCCAGCAACAGAGGTGTAGAGATAATCACTTTACATGCACGTCTGTTATCTTTAATTGATTAAAAACAGAAGACGCAGAGCTTAGGGCACGACCACATAAATTGTAATATGAAAACCGCTCCGTTCTTTCACAAAGACATTGAAACGCCTGGATCCATCGTTTGGCATAAATAACAATATAGGTCATCTACATAAATACCAATAAAGATCATCTACATACATACCAATATAGGTCATCTACATAAATACCAATATAGGTCATCTACATAAATACCAATATAGGTCATCTACATAAATACCAATATAGATCATCTACATAATACCAATATAGGTCATCTACATAAATACCAATATAGGTCATCTACATAAATACCAATATAGGTCATCTACATAAATACCAATATAGGTCATCTACATAAATACCAATATAGGTCATCTACATACATACCAATATAGGTCATCTACATAAATACCAATATAGGTATTCTGCATATGACCTCGATCGGTTTGGTGATGATTTACTGACGAGTTGGTGATAAGCAGGTTGTCCTAATACTAAAGACTTTTGGATAAAAAATACATGCAACGAATATGTGTCAAAATCCTCTCTTTGATATCATCGTTTCTCAGAACTGGATGTTTGACACGTCCGTGTTTGTCATTTCATTTCAAGGGTGCATAGATCATTGTGTTTTTGGTTACCTACTGAAGCCACTACTGTATATGTCCACAGTTTGCGTCCGAAGCAAAAGGCAACGCGACTTTGATGGTAGATGGTTCAAATCCCAGTAAGCCAGCATACAGAAGAGACAGGTATGTCAAAGGGGTGAGCTTAAAATTGGCGACTTTCTATTTCTACGGGACAAAGAGATGTTTTATATTCCAGGTTTGAACTAAAAGGTAGAGTATACTTTTTTAAAATGTTAAATTTATTGACACTTCAGGCCATCCTCTGTTTACAAGAGAGTAATAACATTATTAATTTTATCTCAGGCCATCCTCTTTTTACAAGAGAGTAATAACATTATTAATTTTATCTCAGGCCATCCTCTGTTTACAAGAGAGTAATAACATTATTAATTTTATCTCAGGCCATCCTCTGTTTACAAGAGAGTAATAACATTATTAATTTTATCTCAGGCCATCCTCTGTTTACAAGAGAGTAATAACATTATTAATTTTATCTCAGGCCATCCTCTGTTTACAAGAGAGTAATAACATTATTAATTTTATCTCAGGCCATCCTCTGTTTACAAGAGAGTAATAACATTATTAATTTTATCTCAGGCCATCCTCTGTTTACAAGAGAGTAATAACATTATTAATTTTATCTCAGGCCATCCTCTGTTTACAAGAGAGTAATAACATTATTAATTTTATCTCAGGCCATCCTCTGTTTACAAGAGAGTAATAACATTATTAATTTTATCTCAGGCCATCCTCTGTTTACAAGAGAGTAATAACATTATTAATTTTATCTCAGGCAATCCTCTGTTTACAAGAGAGTAATAACATTATTAATTTTATCTCAGGCCATCCTCTGTTTACAAGAGAGTAATAACATTATTAATTTTATCTCAGGCCATCCTCTGTTTACAAGAGAGTAATAACATTATTAATTTTATCTCAGGCCATCCTCTGTTTACAAGAGAGTAATAACATTATTAATTTTATCTCAGGCCATCCTCTGTTTACAAGAGAGTAATAACATTATTAATTTTATCTCAGGCCATCCTCTGTTTACAAGAGAGTAATAACATTATTAATTTTATCTCAGGCCATCCTCTGTTTACAAGAGAGTAATAACATTATTAATTTTATCTCAGGCCATCCTCTGTTTACAAGAGAGTAATAACATTATTAATTTTATCTCAGGCCATCCTCTGTTTACAAGAGAGTAATAACATTATTAATTTTATCTCAGGCCATCCTCTGTTTACAAGAGAGTAATAACATTATTAATTTTATCTCAGGCCATCCTCTGTTTACAAGAGAGTAATAACATTATTAATTTTATCTCAGGCCATCCTCTGTTTACAAGAGAGTAATAACATTATTAATTTTATCTCAGGCCATCCTCTGTTTACAAGAGAGTAATAACATTATTAATTTTATCTCAGGCCATCCTCTGTTTACAAGAGAGTAATAACATTATTAATTTTATCTCAGGCCATCCTCTGTTTACAAGAGAGTAATAACATTATTAATTTTATCTCAGGACATCCTCTGTTTACAAGAGAGTAATAACATTATTAATTTTATCTCAGGCCATCCTCTGTTTACAAGAGAGTAATAACATTATTAATTTTATCTCAGGCCATCCTCTGTTTACAAGAGAGTAATAACATTATTAATTTTATCTCAGGCCATCCTCTGTTTACAAGAGAGTAATAACATTATTAATTTTATCTCAGGCCATCCTCTGTTTACAAGAGAGTAATAACATTATTAATTTTATCTCAGGTCATCCTCTGTTTACAAGAGAGTAAAAACTTAATTAATGGGGGGGGGCAGACAGACAAGTTTTCTTAATTATTGGGGGTGCAGACAGACAAGTTTTCTTAATTACTGGGGGTGCAGACAGACAAGCTTTCTTAATGACTGGGTGTAATATATTGAGCTTTATTCTTAGGGGAACTCACTCTCTTGACTTGTATTAGTTTTATTATGTTGAGTGATGTCCCTTACATGTAAAGTAGAATAATAAACAAGCAACATGAAACATGGCTTCTTCCTCACTTGTATTGTATATCTAGAATTATAAAACCACAATCCACTTCATTGGCGACGAGGATTAATCATCCACTAAAAAAGAGCACATGCTTACGTAAGAAGAAGCTTGCTAGAGCATATTTGCTAAGTATTTTTAGGATAATGGCTCTGTATGGTCAGATAAAAGAATTTAATTCTAATGAAGAAACCATACATGATTATTTAGATAGGTTAAGTTTCTACCTTGAAGCTAACGACGTGACGATAGAAGCCAAAAAGAGAGCTGTTTTGTTAACAGTCATAGGGCCTCAACAATTTAGGCTATTAAAGGACTTATGTGCACCATCTAGTCCAGCTACCAAGAGCTTTAACGAGATGAGCAAACTTCTCACAAATCACCATGCGCCGGCACCACCAAAGTTCCTGTGTCGAGCCAGATTTGACGGTAGGACTCGTCAACCAAACGAGTCTATATCGGAATATGTTGCAGCACTACGTCATCTAAGTGAATTCTGTGAATTCGGCGACACCCTGTCCGACAGACTATGTGAAAAGTTTGTCACCGGTGTGAACAGCCCTGATGTGCAGAGAAAGTTACTTCTCGAGACAGATCTAACATTGGAAAAAGCAATACAACTTGCAACTTCATTCCAGCAGTCATCCGAGGCAGCCAGATCTCTGACGCCTTCAGCGATCCATGCAGTAGACAGCAGGTCAGTCAACAAACACCAACCCCATCAGAGCAGTTCAACTTATGCTAAACAGCCTGCAAATTCAAAACCTAGATCTAAATCTAGTAAGAATTGTCAAAAATGCCATCGATGCAACGGTCCCCATGCATCTCATCAGTGCAAATTCAAGTTAGCAACTTGCTATAAGTGCAGTAGGCAAGGTCACATTGCCAAGGCCTGCTTTGCAACGTCTTCGTCTGTTGCTAGATCTAGCCAGTCAGGACAGTACCGCAACCAAAGGCAGCACTATGTTAACTGTCACCAAGACAGCCTAACCCAACCAATGAACCACTCTACCAGTGAAAATGATCAAACTGATCCGCAGCCGGAGTTCCACCTGTTCTCTGTGTATTCTACAAGTCATGCTCCCATCAACGTACCAGTTTGTGTCAACGGTAAGAGCATCATCTTCCAGCTTGACACTGGAGCATCTCTAACCGTCATCACAAAGAAGGACTTTGACGCTGTCACAGGAGGATCAGTGCCTCTACAACCATGTCACAAGGGCCTCACAACATACACAGGTGACAATGTTCCAGTGATAGGAGAGTGTATAGTTCATATAAGCTGTAATGGTCAAAGTGTTAAACTTCCTCTTCTTGTGGTTGAAGGAAATGGACCACCATTACTAGGTAGGAACTGGTTAGTTGATCTTAAGTTAGACTGGGGGAGTATATTTTCAATGGACAAAGCAAGTGAATCTAGTTTTACTTCAATAGATAAAGTTGTATCTGAAAATGAAGGTGTATTTGGTAGTTCAGGATTACTAAATGATAGGACAGTGAAGATAAGCATTAAAGATACAAATCACTATGACCCAGGTAAAAGACTTATCTTAACATGTGATGCTTCACCAGATGGTGTAGGAGCAGTTTTATCTCACATAGATGAAAATGGTGACAGACCCATTGCTTTTGCAAGTAGATCTTTGAACCAGGCTGAGAAAAATTATTCTCAGTTAGATAGGGAAGGCTTAGGCATCATTTTTGGTGTTAAGAAATTTCACAAGTTTCTGTTTGGTAGAGAGTTCACCATCTTTACAGATCATAAGCCATTACTGGGTTTGTTTGGAGAAAACAAACCCCTGCCTGAGCATGCCTCACCAAGGATGCAAAGGTGGGCTATCACACTAGCCGCATACAATTATGAATTGAAATACAAACCTGGAGTTCAGAATAGTGCAGATGGTCTTAGTCGTTTACCTTTAAAAAACCAATGCCTTAGCTATGTACCAGAAGATGTATTTGTTCTTTTCACTATCATGGATAACTCCAATATAAATGTGAATGATGTTAAGAGAGAAACACAAAAAGATGAGTGCTTGATGAAAGTATATGAGTACTGTAAGAATGGTTGGCCTGAAGAATCAGTGAATGATGATTTAAAACCATATAAAATAAGAAAATTAGAGTTAAGTCTAGAAGATGGATGTGTGTTGTGGGGGTCAAGGGTTATTATCCCCAAAATGTTACAAAAAGAAGTTTTAAGAACTTTACATGATACCCATCTTGGTTCTTCCAAAATGAAGAGTCTTGCACGATCATGGTTCTGGTGGCCACATATGGATGCTGATATTGAAAAATATGTAAAGCTTTGTTCAAGCTGTGCACAACATTCAAATCAACCAGCTACAGCACCCTTGCAAAACTGGGATTGGCCAATCGAACCATGGAAACGTATCCATGTAGATTTTGCAGGACCCTTCATGAACAAAATGTTCTTAATTGTTATTGATTCACATTCTAAGTGGTTAGAAGTTAAAATCATGAACACAATCACTGCAAGTGATACCATTATAGAACTTAAGGAAATATTTTCAACTCATGGGTTACCTGATCAAATTGTTTCAGATAATGGGCCTAGTTTCACTGCTCACGAGTTTAAACTATTTTGTTTAGCAAATGGTATTGAGCATATAACCACATCACCCTATCATCCTGCTGGGAATGGTTTGGCTGAAAGAGCGGTAGGCATATTCAAAACCGCTATGGTAAAAATGGGTACGGGTAACAAATTTTCTCTCAGAGAAAGAGTTAACAGGTTCTTAGCCAAATACCGCACAACTCCTCATATAACAACAGGTGTTGCACCATGTGAATTGCTGTGTGGTAGAAAAATTAAAACTCACCTTGACTTACTACATCCAACTGTTCAAAAGTCTGTTTCCCAACATCAACATACACAAAAATTAAATCATGACAAAACCTCCATTGAGAGAGAGTTTGGAGTTAATGATAATGTGTATCTGAGAAATTATGGGAGAGGGGAAAAATGGATACCAGGTCAAATTGTTCAATGTACAGGACCTGTGTCTTATAAAGTAAAAACAAATAATGGACTTATTGTCCGTAGACATGCAGACCAGTTAAAAATAACTTGTGCAGATAATGAGTGCGAATCTGTCAATCCCACCAGATCTGACCGGTTCACACCAACTCAGTTTGTTCCACAACCAATGTCTGTTGATATGAGTGAACCAAGTATTCTAGAGTCAGAAAATGTAAATTCTGGAATTAAGGATTTAGATCCTGGACTCCCTGAGCTAGAGAGACCAGATGGTCAGAATCTTGAGTCACCAAATCAACAGCCACTAAGAAGGTCAAACAGGACAATCAAAGTCCCAGATAAGTTAAACCTTTGAGTTTAAACGTTAAGAGGACTTTGACATCATTGTTTTGTATTGTAATTATGTTGTAGCATATTTTGCATTTGTTTGTAAGGATTTAATCTACCAAATGATTCAAATCATATAATGTTCATGTTACAATATATTTAGTGATTCATTAAATTGTTTAACATTTCAGAAGGAATGCATAGGCCTATACTATACTATCCTATATAATATATATATATATAATGTTTAGCATTGACTTTTGAGGTGTTATTAATTGAAAAGGGATCATTATTCATAATTCAGTTTCATACATGTCTTTGTAAAATAGCAATGATAATTCAATCTTTATTTTATTATTGCTTGGCAATTCTAATGTTTTAAAGTAGAGAATAAAAAGGTAGTTTTAAGATACATGTACTATCATTTATTCTCTGGAAATTATGTTAGTATTTACTAAGGGTAAAGGGATGTAATATATTGAGCTTTATTCTTAGGGGAACTCACTCTCTTGACTTGTATTAGTTTTATTATGTTGAGTGATGTCCCTTACATGTAAAGTAGAATAATAAACAAGCAACATGAAACATGGCTTCTTCGTCACTTGTATTGTATATCTAGAATTATAAAACCACAATCCACTTCACTGGGGATGCAGACAGACAAGTTTTCTTAATTACTGGGGGTGCGGACTGACACGTTTTCTTAATTACTGAGGGTGCAGACAGACAAGCTTTCTTAATTACTGGGGATGCAGACAGACAAGTTTTCTTAATTACTGGGGGTGCAGACAGACACGTTTTCTTAATTACTGGGGGTGCAGACAGACAAGATTTCTTAATTACTGGGGGTGCAGACAGACACGTTTTCTTAATTACTGGGGTGCAGACAGACAAGTTTTCTTAATTACTGGGATGCAGACAGACACGTTTTCTTAATTACTGAGGGTGCAGACATACAAGTTTTCTTAATTACTTGGGGTGCAGACAGACAAGTTTTCTTAATTACTGGGGTGCAGACAGACAAGTTTTCTTAATTACTTGGGGTGCAGACGGACACGTTTTCTTAATTATTTGGGGTGCAGACATACAAGTTTTCTTAATTACTTGGGTCGCAGACAGACAAGTTTTCTTAATTACTGGGATGCAGACAGACAAGTTTTATTAATTACTGAGGGTGCAGACAGACAAGTTTTCGTAATTATTTGGGGTGCAGACGGACAAGTTTTATTAATTACGGGGGGTGCAGACAGACACGTTTTCTTAATTACTGGGGATGCAGACAGACAATTTTTCTTAATTACTGGGATGCAGACAGACAAGTTTTCTTAATTACTGGGGGTGCAGACAGACACGTTTTCTTAATTACTGGGGTGCAGACAGACAAGTTTTCTTAATTACTGGGATGCAGACAGACAAGTTTTCTTAATTACTGAGGGTGCAGACAGACAAGTTTTCTTAATTACTTGGGTTGCAGACGGACACGTTTTATTAATTACGGGGGGTGCAGACAGACAAGTTTTATTAATTACTTGGGGTGCAGACAGACAAGTTTTCTTAATTACTTGGGGTGCAGACAGACAAGTTTTCTTAATTACTGGGGGTGCAGACAGACAAGTTTTCTTAATTACTGGGGTGCAGACAGACAAGTTTTCTTAATTACTGGGATGCAGACAGACAAGTTTTCTTAATTACTGAGGGTGCAGACAGACAAGTTTTATTAATTACATGGGGTGCAGACAGATAAGTTTTCTTAATTACTGGGGATGCAGACAGACACGTTTTCTTAATTACTGGGGTGGAGACAGACAAGTTTTCAGAACTTACAAATTAATAAAGTAGTTTTAAACCTCCCCACCCCCCTCTTCTCACCCCACCCCCCACGTCTCTACACTCGCTCCTCTCAACTCACCATTGTTTATCACATTTTTAATGTTATCATGAAAATACGGAAAATTCCACCAGGAACCGATATCAAGATTTTCTCTAGGCACTTTGTAAACATCACACAGCTGAAGAATTAAACAATCAAACAAAAAGAAATAATAATATATAAGACAAGTCAACTGTTCAAAACAATTCATGCTATTATCTGCTGTACATACAAATTTTATTTGGCACAATTTTCACTGTTTTATTAAAAATATTAATACTGCTAAACTAATAATCAATTGCTCGTTAAAAGACCAGTTTTAAATAAGTGGAAAATATTTTCAGCTGATGTTTGACAATTTTCAAATAAGCATTGTGCATTATTTGATTTGTTGACATTAGTTGAATATTGATTATTAAACAACTAGATTGTGATGGGGCGCAGTGGCGCCTACGGCGCCCACTTAAAAAAAAACCCAACTAACTTGTCCTTTTTTGATAAATTCGAAATATTAAACTTTCTGAAATGTACACAAAGTATTTTATAAAAGGGTTTTTAGGGCGCCTAGGGCGCCCACTTTTTTTTGGGGCAAAAGCCCAAGTAACTTATCCTTGTATGATAAATACGAAATATTAAGCTTCCTGGAATGTATACAAAATATTTTAAAATTAACCATCATCAAATCCTCTTTTTACATTGTTCCCTTTTCCAAAATTAAAATATGAGCTAAAACAATGACGTCATATATTTTTTTTTATTGCAAGACCAATTTAAAATTATTTGGCGCACCACGCGGTGCACACCTTTATTAAAATATAAGATCAAACAATGACGCCATAGAGCATTTTTTTACAGTGCTACTTACCACACGATTTCTAACTGCTATAGACTGTTGTACATCGTTCCACAGCGTTCACATCTATCCAGTGAGCCAGTGAGCCAGTGACTTAGACTATTATTTTAATCACTAGGGGTTGTAGGGTGCCTACGGCGCCCACTTTTTTGTTGTTGTCAAAAGCCCAAATAACTTACCCTTGTTTGATAAATAGGAAATATTAAATTTCCTGAAATGTACACAAAGTTTTTATAATTATAAATCCTAAAATCCTCTTTTTACATCGCTTTCTTTTCCAAAATTAAAATATAAGCTAAAAAATGACGTCATAGTGTAACGGATACATACTCCAAACAATCTGTGACTTGGGCTATTATATTGTTTATTATTACACTAGCGTATCACCCGTCAAAAATGACGGAAGTTTTAAGCTGAAATCTATTTATTTTATTTTTAAAAATGCACTATTTTTTAGGGCGCCTACGGCGCCGACCTTTTCAAAAGCCCAACTAACTTGTCCTTGTTTGATAAATACGAAATATTAAACTTTCTGAAATGTACACAAAGTATTTTATAATAGGAGTTGTAGGGCACCTACGGCGCCCCCTTTGTTTTTTGATTTTATAATTAACCATCATCAAATCCTCTTTTTACATTGATCCCTTTTCCAAAATTAAAATACATGTATGAGCGAAAACAATGACGTCATATAATAATTTTTTTACAGCGCATCTTTAATTTGCACACCTTTTGATGCATTGGTGCAGTAATTTGATTTTCCCTGCTTTCTAAAATTAGTAGCGTCACGGACAGACATTGCAAATTATATTGTTTAATGTTCGTAATTGTGGAATCAATCTTAGTTCGCCATGTCGAACTACGTGAGGTTTTAAATGTCCCACATATTCTTTTAATTATATATGATGATACCCGCTTCCATCGGGCAGGTGGAATACAATAATCTATATATATAATTCTCTTCGTGGTCGGACCCTGCGAGGCAACAAGAAGCTGCATGTGCAACAGAGCGTGACGAATGATCCTCGCTCGGGTTAACTAAACACTGTTGGCAAGCGTGGGGAGATGAAATGAAAAAAAGGGGGGGGGGTAGTGGGTGGCAACAATGCACTTGCGTTCAGTTGCATTGTTCCTTCACAGTAAATGTGAGATTCGCAGTGTACTGGTTATCACGTCCGCCTCATACGTCGATGGTCCTGGGTTCAAGCCCCAGCGAAAACGTTGTTTTTTTTAAATTTTTAAAATGTCTGTTCCCGTTCTTTTACCCCTTTATTGCCAACACTAGCTGATTTAGTTACGGGTGAAGACTTCCCGAAAGACACAGTTGTCAAAATGGGATGGGTTTGGGCAAACGACTGTGATTGAATGAAAAGAAGGAACTCTGGAGAGACCCGCGGCGTAGCATACGCCGCATGCTTGCTCATAATAGACAGTGCAAAGAACGGATTGGGGGTGGGGGGTTGAGAGTACAGACACAAAAAGCAGCACAAAGTAAGTAAAAAATAGCGAGTAAACATGGAGACAAGCACACTGAGGTTGTTGTTACCCGCCTCCCGTTCACTCACGTTGTTTTGATTTCTTCGTGCTGTAGTTTGTGTCCGTTATTTCTCCACATTCTTTGCACTCTCCATGAGCAAGTCTGCGGCGAATGCTACGCCGCGGGGAGTCTAGTTATATATAATAGGTTAAGTTAATGTATTGATATTAACACACGCATCAGGTGTTAGCCAGTTAGGTCTGAACCCGTGGTAATAGATAACCCGTGGTAATAGATAACCCGTGGGAATAGATAACCCATGGTAATAGATAACCCGTGGTAATAGATAACCCGTGGTAATAGATAACCCGTGGTAATAGATAACCCGTGGTAATAGATAACCCGTGGTAATAGATAACCCGTTGTAAAAGATAACCCGTGGTAATAGATAACCCGTGGTAATAGATAACCTCTTACAGCTTTAATAGTAATTTATATTCATGTACAATTGTGAGATCCCTTTTGGTACTGTGCTCTGAAGGCTCCGGTCTGGAAGTGGACAAAGCACAAATAGAACTAAAGTAAACTATTCTTAGTTCGTTTCTATTTTAGACTGGTTTTCAGGGAACATTATCTTATCTATACAGACGCTCCTTCTTTGCAGAAGATAGTTGCGTCCACAGACCATGACAGATGATCTGTTGGCAAGTGATGCAGCATTCACAAGCCACGGCTTTGTGGGTTCCACGCATTACCCAGCCGCCTAACTACATGTAGTGTTAGGTACCCATTCGGAGCGGGGTGACTCAGGGACCCTTGCCTTCACACGGATTCGAGCCCGTGACCATCGGTACGACAGTCCAGTGCGCTGCCACTCGACCACCGCGCCCATTAAATAAATAAAAACTTGGATATAACTGTAAACAGCCATTAAAGTGAATATAAAACATCTTCACAAAACAACATCTGAAAGCCTATCTCATTATAAAAACTGATGGTTTTAACATGAATTTTATAAAAAAAATTCCCGTCTGATTTTGTTTTTTGTTGTTGTCTTTCAGTTTCTTCGGCAAGTACGAGTTGCCCAATTTGAACGTGCGCCTGGTTCCCGCCATCCACGTCATCGTCGTCCACACACTGGACAAGCCCAAGATGTACGCATGCATAAACATAAAGCTACTTCAAGTAATACAATAAAACACGAGACTGCAGGTCAAAGGTCATGATTCTATGAACTGGTGTCGTAAAACGTATTAGTTCTAAGAACCGGCGTCGTAAATCGTCATTTTTCTAACAACTTCTTATAACTAGGGCCCTTATTATGCTGGGCTGACGTGGTCGTCTCCTGACCAGTGACCAACAGGCCTGGCTACAGCGGTCAATGTTGCTTTTGGCTAGAACAAGCGGTTAACTCTGCATTTCATTCAGATCCAATTATTTGAAAATTTATCACCACCGTCATTTTTAACTCCACTGAATAGATGACATGTCTGACAGTTTGTTAACTATGACTTTAAAATGAGACAATTCCTGGCATGCCTTAAAGACATCAAAATGGTAAGATGACACATCAATGCAAGTCACAGGGGTGTCAGCTAGGAGTTTTGTCTCAGTAGGTGATGCAAATTAGACGAGTTCCCTGTCAGTACTTACCCCTGTCTGCAAGCCTACAAGATGGAAAGAGCTATTTCCTTTTTGTGTGTGCCTGCAAGCACATACAATAGACTCATTTGTTTGTGTGTGCCTGCAAGCACATACAATAGACTCATTTGTTTGTGTGTGCCTGCCAGCACATACAATAGACTCATTTGTTTGTGTGTGCCAGCAAGCACATACAATAGACTCATTTGTTTGTGTGTGCCTGCAACCACATACAATAGACTCATTTGTTTGTGTGTGCCTGCAACCACATACAATAGACTCATTTCTTTGTGTGTGCCAGCAACCACATACAATAGACTCATTTGTTTGTGTGTGCATGTAAGCACATACAATAGACTCATTTGTTTGTGTGTGCATGTAAGCACATACAATAGACTCATTTGTTTGTGTGTGCATGTAAGCACATACAATAGACTCATTTGTTTGTGTGTGCATGTAAGCACATACAATAGACTCATTTGTTTGTGTGTGCATGTAAGCACATACAATAGACTCATTTTTTTGTATGGAATCATCCAAGTCTCGTCGAGTCCGTTTCCAGTCCTGGGAATATTTTAAACATAGTGTACATAAAATTGTACTCACCTTGCAACACGTGCTTACAACAAAGACCAATAAATGTTTCTGTTTGTTGTGACAGGGAAACTTGTGGATCTGGATCACTACTTGACCTTGAGAACGATGTCTTGGCGAGGGGAATATTGTTCACGTGTGATGACGATCCAGAGTAAGTGTATAAAGCTTTTTTTATTAAAATGTTGTTTGTTTTAATTCAAAGCCGCTGAAATGCATTGATACACGAGCCAAAACCAGATTAAATTTCTGATCTTTATCCAGAGTGTTTATGTTTCATAAAAAATGTTGTTGTTTTTTTAAAAATAGAAATCCAGAATAGTAAGTTACCCATGTATTGTTTTGCATTCATTATTAGTATTCCCGTATAGGTCAAAACTCAAAACTTGTGTTTATACCACGGACAAGTTGAACCAATTGTTGGGAGAGGATCTAAGAAACTATTTCTTGCCGCCTTTCATTGGGGAAACTGACGCTGAACATTCCAACGGGCGTGGCATCGTGATCCGTTCTCACATTCCAACGGGCGTAGCATCGTGATCCGTTCTCACATTCCAACGGGCGTGGAATCGTGATCCGTTCTCACATTCCAACGGGCGTGGCATCGTGATCCGTTCTCACATTCCAACGGGCGTGGCATCGTGATCCGTTCTCTTCATTCGTTACCCTGGGAGCGGTGGCATTACTAAGGGGTGTGGCTGACAGCACCGGGTGATGTCAACCCTAGAGACGCCTCTGTTGGGATGTAACGGCAGCTTTTCAGTCATGTCGGCAGCTGGTGTTAAAAGTGGACAAGGCTCAGGTGATCTGTAACAAATGTGGGCAAGGCTCAGGGGATCTGTAAAAAATGTGGGCAAGGCTCAGGTGATCTGTAACAAATGCCCTAAACATCATAGGGCTCCCGTCATGGTCTGAGGCACTTGGCGCCACTGCAAATATTACCAAACAAATTATATCGTCAGTTAAAGCTGCTGTTAGCCTGCTATGAATGTATTGTGGTTAGTTTTTATTTCCTGAAAGAAAAAGCTTTTTACTGCAGATAATTTACAAGGCTTTTGCTGGAATTCGATGATTTATTTGAGCGAATAATGCGGACACCCAGCCTAACGTCCACTAAAATGAGAAAGTATTAAATGGTTCGATAAATGCTCAAAACTGCTCAGCCAACCAACCAACCAACCAACCAACCAACCAACCAACCAACCAACCAACCAACCAACCAACCAACCAAGCAACCAAGCAACCAACCAACCAACCTGCCAACCAACCAACCAACCAACCAACCTGCCAACCAACCAACCAACCAACCAACAAACCAACCAACCAACCAACCAACCAACCAACTAACCAACCAACCAACCAGCCAACCAACCAACCAACCAATCAACTAACCATGCACACGTGCGCAATCTTAAACGTGTTTGTGTAACCTTATCAAGAGTAGCCAGTAACAATTTATTTTCTGTTAGTCATCATCTGATTTTATTTTAATTAAATTTATTTTTATTTTTTTTCTTCAAATTTTAATCTAAAACAAAAAGTTTGAAAGGTTTCATTTTTCATGGCATGTGACTTTTGCCGAGTCCCTGTCTAAGGGGCCGTCCATAAATGACGTCACGCAATTTTTTCCGATTTTTGACCCCCCTCCCCCCTTGTCACACTTTGACACGAAAACTTAGACCCCCACCAAATGCAATATTACGTCACAAAGCTTTGGCCCCCCCCCCAAAAAAAACCCAACGTATTTCGTAATTGAAAACAAGCATGTTTCAAATATCTTTTTAATATTAAATCCTTTATATTAACTCGTGGCGTCTGCTTGCTTGCTTGATTGATGCCTTGAATGCCGAACATACTTTGGATCGAGTTTAACACACTTCCTCGCATGCTAGCGACCTGAAATTTTGCAGACAGACTCGTGCCGATGATAAAAATGATCTATCAAAATGTCAGATCGATCGAATGTACTGTAATTATATTAATTAATTTTTAGATTATCTATTTATTTATTTAATTTTTGTGCTAGAATATCGTGGTGCGTATTATATTGAACAACCTTTTTAATACTTTCCTGTTGGGCTTTGCAGTGCGTATTATATTGACGATACTTTTAAAAAATATATTCCCGATCTGTAAATGTAAATGCTATTAATGCTAATCTGTCTCGCGGTACGAACTATGTTAAACATGTTTTTATAATCTTTTTTGCCATGATCAAATCGAGCTGAAATTTAGACTGTAAAAGTTTTCTTTTACTATAAATCCTTTATATATTTGAGACATAACTAAAATTGTGTATATTTGGATTGTCGTGCGATGCCTATTATAATGAACATTCTTTTAGTTATGTCTCGTATATAAAGGACCAGGGGCAAGTGCCCTGCTTTTCCAGGGTTTCAAATAAGGTTTTTTGTAGAAGCGTACACAACTCGTACAAAAATTTGCATGCAATAAAAGGGTACATTTAACTTAAAGCAATGTGATAAAACAAAATTTTTCGCAGTTCCATTTGGAGTGTGTACAAAAAGATTTTCCTCTTTGCCAACTCTGGAGCAGGCCACATACAACTGTCCATGAGAAAAGCATGGTGTTTGCAAGTCTATACCAGCAATCCCAAGAGACTGAGCGATAATTTATATAGTTGGTTTTTTTACATGTTACCATCGCCAAATGATACTTAACAACCACCGAAAGTTTCATTTATAAATTTCATATAAGAAAAAAAAATTTTTGGCCCCCGGCCCCCAGTATCTTATATATATGGAACGAAACCTGTTTAAGAACTTTTTCCATGTAATTTTGTGTACGTGTACCAAATTTCACGTTATTTGGTTGCCTGGATCTTGAGTTATTAGGGAACAGACAGACAGACAGACAACAAATGCGTCTTATATGTATAACATTTGGGCCCCCGGCCTCCCAGTTAGTGATACTTTTTTTTCGACTGCTACCATCACGGGAGGGTACTCAACAACTTTCCAAAGTTCATGTTTCTACCTACAAAGAAAGATGAGGTATTGATTCACTTTTATATAGGCCAATGTAAGGAAAAAAAACGGTTTTGGGCCCCCGGTCACCCATGAGTGAACATTTTAAAATTAATTTTCGCCAATTATCGTCATAATAGTGTATTCAGCAAGTTCCCAAAGTTTCATTCTTCTACCTTCACGGGAAGTTGAAGAATTAGTGTTGAGTCAGTTTTAAATTTTAAAAATAAGACACAAAAAAAACTACATTTGGGCCTCCGGCCCCCAGTAAGTGATAATTTATAAAATTATTTTTTACCTGTTATCATCGCCAAATGAAACTTAACAACCACCGAAAGTTTTATGCTTGTACCTTCACGGGAAATAGGATATTTTTTTATTTTTAGTTTTTATAGAGCTCATATAAGGAAAAAAGTACATTTTTGGCCCCCGGCCCCCAGTATCTTATATATGTGGAACGAAACCAGTTTAAGAACCTTTCTCATGTCATTGTGTGTATGTGTACCAAATTTCACGTTATTTGGTTGTCTGGATCTTGAGTTATTAGGGAACAGACAGACAGACAGACAGACAACAAATGCGTCTTAGATGTATAGAGATTTATAGTCAAAAACTTGTTTTATTACGTTTTTTAAAATTTTACACTTAAATATGTATTTGTATTTAGAATAAGTCTGCAATCTATTTAATATTGTACATAGGGGTGTACTAGATTCAGATTTTTAAAATTCAACGGAGCCGGATTCGGACAGATTTATGAAGTGAAATCCGGCCGGAGCCGAAGCTTGTTCAGATTTGTAAAATTGGCCTGATTCCAGATTTGCCGGAGCCTGAGCCAGAGCCGTCTTTACACCAGTTTGGGCCCCCGGGCAAAGAAATAGTGTTGGGCCCCTTCCCCGCAGGCATAAAAAATAAATATACTTAATATATATACATAAAAATATTCCCATGGGGCCTCTATGCTCGTGGGCCCCCGGGCAAATGCCCAACAGGCCTATGCGTTAAGACGGCCCTGGCCTGAGCCATTATATATACATATATTTGCCCGGATTTATGAAGTGAAATTCTGCCAGTGTCGAAGCCGGAGCCAGATTTGTAAAAATGGCCGGATTCAGAATTTGCCGGAGCCGAAATCCGGTACATCCCTAATCATAACTAGGGCCGTCAATATCGTTGAAAAAAGCTGCGCGGGTACTCGTCCAAAACGCCGCATAATTTTCGTGGTCATGACGGCTATAGAATGCAACCTAGCCACCATCCATGCACCTCATTTCACACAGTAGCTAACAGCATACTTCCAAAAACATACTGTTGTGCTATACAAACTTTTATTCCTGTTGTAAATGAATTCGTCATACTCATAAACTAAAACTACATTCAAACAACAATGACGTCACGTTCCGTCAGGTCACAGGACCCAGCAGCTTGAATGTTAATGTCCGCTGGGCGGTGGTCCATGTTCCCTATAAGATTCGTTGATCGTGTGCAACTGCAAAGTAAAAAAAGTCGTGAGCAAAGTTGCACAGCATCCATTTTTTGTGCAATACTACACAATTTGCTGCGCGGTTATTCTAAACCTCTGCGTGGCGTAGGCCAGAGAACTGCGTGGCCGCGCAACCACGCAGATTAAAGGGAACTTTGGCGGCGGTAGTAACTTTTTAACTGATAAACTTAACATACTGATAACTTTGTACGTCTTATTAAAATCCGTTTTTCTGCTCAGCCTACACAAGAAACACAAGGGAATGGGTGCGAGTTTGTTAAATTTTTTCAGCAAGGCGCGTCAACACCTGTGGACGGGTGGTCATAGTTATTACATCACCAACCATTTACAAACCAAACCTTTAACTTTTAAAAATTAAATCAAGCCCAATTATTTATTAAAAAAAAACAAACAAACAAACAAAAACTTTCATATATATTTTTATTACGGTAAATATCTTTGAACAACTAAAATATACTTATAAAAACATTTACACAAGGTACTTTTTTAAACATGTTCGCGATAGCAGTGGAGAAGGGAATGAGAGGGGGGGGGTGATTTAAAATATATTTTTAAAAACCAAATAGGCTCGTCTCAACTGGTAACTACCGCATATAATCGCGTTCTATAGCCCATTCGTTCATAAGTCGACCCCTCTCTTTTGGAAGAGACTAGTATTAAAAGTGTGTAACCCGCTCGTAAGCCGACCCCAAAAAATAATAATAAAGCGTAAACAAAATGGTACACTTTTTTAAAACTACAAACTAAATCGGTCATTATGATTGTTTACTTCGTACTACCTATCTTTGTCTTTGTGCTCTTTGTTAGACAAGAGTTACCCAGTAACCATTTTTAAAAAAATATTTTTATTTTACTTTTCGGTGTGTTAAAAAGTGGCGCGTATATTAAAATTCTTTGTTAAAAACAAAATTTTAAAAACAATTTACTAATAAAAAATTCACAAAAATAATTAATTTGAGTAAATAAGGTAAGTGCAGATGTTTATTATTGTATAGCTTCTAGTAGAGCAGTCGAATCTTGTAGAATGTAGAAGGACCTTGATGATCTACAATAACAACACCGATATTGAATGTACATGGAGAAATCACATATGACCCGCTCGTAAGCCGGCCCCCCCTCTCCATCTTTCCCCTTAGATTTTGTCCAAAAAAAGGTTGGTTTTAGAATGAGTATATACGGTAAATAATGTCAGCTTATATCAAAGACTCGTTAACGTCCTGTCATTGATTCATTTAAAGAACCAAAATATTTTTTGTGTTTAATAATTTTTGTTTCATGTTCAGATGGAAAAGTTGTATAAAAATAACTTGTAGGTTGGCAGAACTTTGAAAGATAACACGCGTGGAACTATTGAAACTGTCATTAAATAAAATAAATAAATTGCAAGCAATGAATTAGTTAAGTGGAAATTGTATTTCAAGAGGCGCGGTTTTTTATGTGACGTCAGATTTCTTTATACCCCCCCCCCAAATCATCACAAATGCTTGACCCATTTCCCCCCTCTAGGCACGTGACGTCATTTATAGATGCCCCCTAACACATCTTTATTTAAACTGCAGTTCAGTGATGCATCTCCTGTGTGCTGACCAACCGGACAGTCGTGAGTGCAAACTGGCCACTGCCCACGTCAACGCTGAGCTGCCTTACACCAGTGTCCAGCCAGGATTTAACGTATTGCCAGATTTCTTCGGCTGACCACAGTAGCGTCATGGGGGACTTAGCGTCTCAGTGCCAAAGTTCTAAAGACCGGTTCGGTCTAGTAATACTAATTACATTAACAAAAATCTTGTAAATTGTAAGCCTTCAGTATTAAAAACGTTTCATTGCTTTTCATGAACTGCGGTGAAGTTCTAAAAGTTTGATATTTTTTAATCAATAAGATAACCTATGCTGAAAGTCGAATATATAATCAAGATTAAAACTAATTTAAAATACATACATATTAAACGTTATTTTAAAAAACGCATCCAATACTTGGTTAAAGAGGAAATTCAGATTTTAACTTTGAGATTTGGAAACAAGAATGTTTGTTAGAGATATGTAGCAAGATACAGAGTCATGAGGAGAGAGTAGCATGCTGAGAACTCTCCCTTGTCTTTGTCATATGTCGCACTTGTCCAATTACTTCAGCTACAAAACTCCAATATTAAATTAAGTTAAACAAATGACATTGTGGTGGAGGGGGCGTTGACCTAGACCTTGAAATTGACTTTAACACTCAGCTTTTGACGTCTGGGCTTGAATGTATATTTGTTGTTTTTAAATCCCTTATATTAACTACCGTAATTAAATTAATGCATTTTTAGTTTATCCTTATATGAGGTATGTAATTTCAATTCACGGTTTATTATTGTTTTTTTGCCACGTGAAATTTTGAGCTGACGCATTGAGGCGACCCAACGAAGCGACGTGCGCTTTTGTTTACATTTTACGTGTCACTCTGAGCTCGGTCAAGCGAATCGGTGACCAGACTTTTCCCCTCCCCCCCCCCACCCACCCCTCCCCCCACTAGGGTTATGATGCAAAGTTGAGTTAAGACAGATTCAGTCTGTAAATGTTTGAAAATAATCAATACTGTTAGTCATGTCTCATATATAAGGGATTTATAGTCAAAAACTTTGTTTTTACGGGTTTGTTTTATTAAATCCCTTATATTAACTTCACCGCCGTCTCTGTCTTGTGTTCGCGGTCGGTCGGTCGGTCGGGCGGAAAAATAAAAATAAAAAATGACCTACTTCCCGTGATGCCATCGAGCTGAAATTTGGCACATAGACCCGTGTCACCTAACAATGCATCGTAACAAAATTTCAGATCGATCGAACGTACCATAATTAAATTAATGCATTTTTAGTTTATCTTTATACAACATACTAGCGTAAACCCGTACGAACGTACAGTTATTAAATTAATGCATTTTTAGTTTATCTATTTTAAACTATATGTAGCGGTAGCATTTGTTTACATTTTACTGGTCACTTGACTTCACGCCAGCCATCGATGACCACATCTCCTGGAGGAGCAGTTCACTCAGTTTTAGGCTGTAAATGTTTGCCCCGATACTTTAAGTTCTGTCTCACATATCAGGGATTTATAGTCAAAAACTTTGTTTTTACGGGGTTGTTTTATTACGGTTTTTTTTTATAAATCCCTTATATTAACTTCACCGCCGTCTCTGTCTCTCTGTCTGTCGTTCGTCGTCGGGCGGGCGGAAAAACAAAAATAAAAAATGACCCACTTTCCGTGATGCCATCGAGCTGAAATTTGACACATAGGTTCGTGTCACCTAACAATGAAGCGTATCAAAAATATCAGATCGATCGAACGTACCGTAATTAAATTAATGCATTCTTAGTTTATCTATATAAAACTATATGTAGTGGTCGCTATTGTGTACATTTTACGGGTCACTTGACTTCATGCAAGCCATCGATGACTACATCTCGTGGAGGACGAGTTCACTCAGTTTTAGGCTGTAAATGTTTGTCGCGTTGGAACATAATCAATACTTTTAGTTCTGTCTCATATATAAGGGATTTATAGGCAAAAACTTTGTTTTTACGGATCTTTTTTATTAGTTTATCTCTATATAACTCTATGTCGCCGTCTGCTTTGTTTACATTTAGGTGTGACGCTGAGTTAAGTCCAGCCATCCGTGACCACACCCCCCCGGCCCCGTTTCACAGCAAAGGGGACTTAAGTCAGTTCCAGTCTGTAAATGTTTGTCGCGTTCGAACATAATCAATAGTTTTAGCTATGTCTCATATATAAGACATTTATAGTCAAAACTTTGTTTTTAAGGGGTTGTTTAATTTTGTTATATGGACGGATGACTACTTCAATTGTCTTCAATGGCCGGGAAGGGGGGTTAAGTTCTCGGCCCATTGAGAGATGTTTTTACTCACTGCTACAATACACGTGTTGTCTTGTGCAAACCACCATGAGGGTTTGTGCATCGTTTAAAATAAATATTAACTCAAATTTAATATAATATAAGCTTTGTCGTGGTCTATAGTCTTATTGCAACGGTAATGAATGTCTAAGACAAGAGACGTCACTAGGGTTGGTGTCACCCCTCACGACTTACCCCATAGACCTCCTTCGAGTCTGCCAGTGCCAAATAACGAGAATATACAGAATTTTACCCTTTGGTGTCTCCTTTTTTGATGGTGTCCCCAGTGGGGTCCGCACCCCCACCCCACACCCCCTGGTGACGCCTCTGCCCACGACCAAAAATAAACTTACTACAAACAATAATAATAATAATTTGGACATCCTCAAGCAAAGATTCCTGCTAAGACCCCAAGGATGAACCAGGAGGGAAAGAAAACCATGACGATTGATTGACACGTAAATGAACAGACATAACACAAAAATTTCTTTTGCCCTTTTAGACTTAAAGATATCTTCTCCATCATTGATATATTTCAAAGTTATGGACTCCGTCCCAGGTCTTTTCCCCCATATTCTTCATATCGCACCTGCAAGCTTTGAATCTTAAATATTTAAAGTTTTTGTCAACAGTGGTCAGTAGCTGGGCAACCGTCGCGGACGGATCGTGTTTCCGCATAACTGAGAGCAAACATTTAAAGTCATAATCTAAAGGAAAAAATAGAATATATAATAAAACTAGGTCAACTGAGCCACCTAGTCCCAGGTTCGTACCAACTGGATGACTTATACCCAGGGCTGACCTCGAAAACATGTCAGAGACCCGCGAGTCTTAAACAAGCCTGACAGACAGTTGAATGCAAGCGGCTCTTTGTAATGAAATCAGTTTTTGTCAGCGTCAACCAAAGTGAAACCAAAACATCAGACGTGGCGTTGTCCCTTGTACGAGTTAAGACTTTAGACAGAGCCAAAAATGACTTTTGGGTAAAATGATAAGGAATACCATCATTGCGTTGCAGTATTACTAGTTTCAAAAAGTTTTATTCACCACTACCTTGAAGGCTCAAGTTCTTCAAAAGAAATGAAAATTGTCTTGAATATTTCCTTGACTAAAACGACACAATGTTTAGAATGTAAATTATTGACCTGGTTAATAGAGGATTTAATATTTGTACCCTGGATGGGACTTATTGACACGTGGTGCTAACCAGTGACGTCACTACAGTTTAGTGTGTCCCAGATTGCGTCATCAAAACGAAAAACTCCCAGAGGCGTCACCAGGGTTGGTGTCACCCGGGGCGGTAGCTCATGGTGTCACCCCTTCACGACTGAAGGGGCCGTCCATAAATGACGTCACGCGAGGATGCCGATTTTTACCCCACCCTCCCCCAGCTTCATACTTATAACCTCCACCCCCTTTTCACGATATGACGTCACAAAGCTTTGACACCGCAAGCCGTATTTTCTAAATAAAAATTAGCATGTTGCAAATTAATTTTTGTCATTTAAACATTTATTTAGGGTAAGTCTGCACTCTGATGTAACACGCGTGAAGCCATCGAAAACGTCATTAAATAAACGGTAAACAGTCAAATATTTAAATGGAACTTTTATTTAAAGTTGCGCGTTTTTTTTATGTCACGTCACATTTTTAATCCCACCCCCTCGTCACACATCGTCACCGATGCGTGACCCCCATACCCTATGGCGGATTAAAAGGGGGGGGTGCTGAACGGGCTAAAGCCAGGGGCCCCAATAATTTAAGGTACTCCAAACTTATTATAGTGTATAATAAAGATGCAGGAAAATGTTTGTATGAATCCCTGAAAATTCCTTGGACATTCATACAGCAATGCTGCAAATATAAGTAGGAAGTATAACGGAATCTAGGCTATTACTCGTGAGAAGTGCAGTGTTGCTCATTATGTGCCGTGCACAGCTCATTCTATTAATTTGGTTGGGAAAAGTGCAGCAGGTTGTCCTGATGCAGTCAGATTTTTTGTCTTCTGCAAAATCTTTATACCTGGCTTGTTGCATCTACTCATCGTTGACAGGTACTTTAAAAACACATGAAATTGATACATGTTAACAAAGCCTTGTCTGACACAAGATGGTTAGCCTGACATGATGTATTAAGGTCTGTTAATATTTTATACCATGCGAATATCGCAGGACTGGAAGAATTAGCAACAAACGAAAATCAGCCACGTGACTGTCTACTTGAAGCAGAAGGATTTCTAAAGGAATTGTTGTTCAAACTGGAAGTCGCTATTTTACTTGAAATTCGGGAAACAATTTTAGAAAGGAAGTCTCTAATTGAGTTTGTTAAAAGGCAGCATTCTTAATTTGATTCCTATGAAGACAAAGGAAAGGACAAGTCCGTGGTAAAAAAGCGTATAAACAATCTTCAATGATATCAACAAAAGAAAAACAAAGGCGCCAGTTTGATAAAGGGACATCACCAAAACAGTATTCGCCCCGAGACAAAAGTTTCAAGGTTAAGGTATTTCTGGTATTCATTGACAAACTTTCTTGAGCCCTAAAACATCGGTTAGGACAATATAAAGAAAAATTTGGCTTTCTTACGAACCTATCTGAGCTCAGCAATTTCGCCATCCGATGGGCAGCAGCCAAGATAATGGAAGAATATTTCAGGGATTTCGAAGACTGCTTACTTTCAGAATTAGTCCAATTTTCAAAACTCTTTTAAAAAGTTATTGTCCAGGCTCAGGGTAAGGAAAAAGAAGTAGCCCAATGCCAAACTCAAAACACGTGCACAGAGATAAACATTTGGCTGCTTTTGAATGAGCTAAATTTCACACAGCTCTTTACAAATGTACACATCGCCCTTCTTATCTATCTCTCAATGATGACATCAAACTGCAACTGAGAGCAATCCTTTTCAAAGTTGAAAAGAATATAAAATGAGTTAGAATTTGCATGGGACAACAAAGACTGAATATGCTCTCTCTAATGAGCATTGAAAAGGAACTTGTAAGCTTTCTTAGCGTTACTGACTTGATTGATAATTTCACCATGAGAAAAATTCGCAAACGAAAGTTGTAGGCTCAAATAATAATACATATTTTTCAGTACATTATATATTTAAACTAGAGAAAACAATTCATTACCCCACGAAAAAAAAGTTTTAATTTTTTTTAAAAAAAACGGAATAACATGGGACCGTCGTAACCTGTATATAAACATGCATATGACGCCTTTAATAAATATATATGTAACAAAATATTAACTCAAAGACATTGAATTCATAATTTTCGTCTGGAAAAAACATCAACAAAGAAAATCCAACTTTTTTTAATTTTTTTTTAGGGGGGGGGGAATAAAAATCTTATCCCCCCACACCCCACTGTGGTGGGGGGAGTCGTGAGGTGGGATTCGTCCATGGTGCCGGTGTGTCAAAGCCCAAATAGCTTTATATCTTTTAAAACATAAGACACTCCCTCTTTCCTGTCCAGCCTTTTTTAAAGATCTCTCAGCTGTCAAGTTTCTTTTCTTTTTAAATCCCTTATATTAACTTCGCGGCCGTCTCTCTCTCTCTGTCTTGGGCTCGGCGGGCTGGGCGGAAAAACAGAAGTCAAAAATGACCCACTTCCCATGATCCGATCGAACTGAAATTTGGCACACGGACCCGTCTGACCTAACAATGCATCGTATCAAAATTTCAGATCGATCGAACGTACCGTAATTAAATTAATGCATTTTTAGTTTATCCTTATATGAGGTATGTAATTTAAATTCACGGTTTTGTTTTTGTTTTTTTTCTTCCAATTCCACGTGAGTTTGAGTTGACGCCGACCGTCGAGCCGACACCCCCTCACGTCCCACCCCCATTTATTAAAGACAAGGGACATCACTCGGTGTCAGTCTGTCAATGTTTTTTCCCCTCTCCCCCTCCCACCCACCCCTCCCCCCTCCCACCCACACATCCCCCCCCAGGGTTATGAAGCAAACTTGAGTTAAGACAGATTCAGTCTGTAAATGTTTGAAAATAATCAATACTGTTAGTTATGTCTCATATATAAGGGATTTATAGTCAAAAACTTTGTTTTTACGGGTTTGTTTTATTTAAATCCCTTATATTAACTTCGCGGCCGTCTCTGTCTGTCGTCATCTCTGTCTTGGGCGGGCGGAAAAACAAAAGTAAACAATGACCAACTTAGCGTGATCCGATCGAGCTGACATTTGGCACACGGGCCCGTCTAACCTAACAATGCATCGTATCAAAATTTCAGATCGATCGATAGTACCGTAATTAAATTAATGCATTTTTAGTTTATCCTTATATGAGGTATGTAATTCAAATTCACGGTTTGTTATTGCTTTTTTTCCCACGTGAGAGTTTAAGTTGATGCGTTGACGCGACCCATCGACGTACCGGCGTGCTTTTGTTTACATTTTACGTGTCATGCTGAGCTCAGTCCCCCCCCCAATAGGGTTATGAAGCAAAGTTGAGTTAAGAGTTTGAAAATAAAAATAATTAAATATTTAAAAAATCTTTTTTTAAAAAGGACACGCTTTTAACATAATCACTACTTTTAGTTATGTCTCATATATAAGGGATTTATAGTCAAAAACTTTCTTTTTACAGCTATTTTTTTCCTAAATCGTTTTTATGTTGTTTGTGTGTTGGGACTGTTTTATTATTGAAAGTTAACTGATATTTTTTTAATAAAAAGTTTTCGCGTTTTACGTATTGTTTGTATTTCTTAATTTCATCTAGATGAAAAAAATGTGTCTTCATTTTTTTTCCTGACATAAAATCGTACACAGTAAAATTTTAGGCTCGGGTGCCCCCCCCCCTGATGGGTGTCACCCGGGACGGCCCGCCCTTCACCCCCCTAGTGACGCCACTGAGTACTCTCCCTTCCTAAGAATTCCTCATAATTAGCCTAGTGGCGTCCTATTCTCGTCATCTTAACACTTCATGAACAATTTTCTGGTGTCACCCTGCCCTGGTGTCTCATTGACCTAGAAGTCCCCATTAGACTGAAAGAGTCCTAACAGAGAGATGAAATCTGTGCCCTAGCATGATGACAATGCACGTAGTGGGAAGGCTGGTGGTTGTCACGCCTGACATGTGCCTACATTGCTTTCACCAACTTGCACTGCGTGTGCGCATGACAGACCTTGCCTTTATATATATATATATATAAAAAGAGAAGACGACTTTGGCAGGGACTTCGATTCAACAAGCACTTCTTGTGTATACATATAGCTTTCCCTATGTTAAAGTTATGTGCATACAAGAGAATTGAACTTTAAAGAGGCTTTCGATTAAAGGTAAAAACAGAAGTTATTGCTTCGTTCTTATTTCCTGTTTATTTGTTTATATTCAGGGATCTAAAAAAAACAACACATTTTAATATGTTATTTTGGCTGGTGGTGCGAATATTTTGTCACGTGGAACCTCAATTACAATTTTTAAAGCTTATAATTAATGTGCTAAGTAAATCTCAACGTTGTTCGTTTGTAGTTTTTTAAAAAACATCGAAAATTCTGCGCTTTATTTTGAGCACGAATAAATTCCATGCCAGAAACAAATATAGACCTTTGCTATATAGTTTCATCCATCTGTTGAATGTAGGAATAGAAAACAAAGGTGTCAATGCGTTAAAATATTGTAATAGTGACTAAAACATCGTTATACAAGTTAAAATATTGTAAAAGTGACTAAAACATCGTTATACAAACAAGTTAAAATATTGTAAAAGTGACTAAAACATCGTTATACAAGTTAAAATATTGTAAAAGTGACTAAAACATCTTTATACAAGTTAAAATAATGTAATAGTGACTAAAACATCGTTATACAAGTCGATCCGAACAATGTTTAAAATAAAGTTTGAAGAGGCCTCATAGTTTTTTTTTAATGTACTAGAACTAGAACTTTAGTTTGTATTGACTCATGCTAGTTGTAGAACATTGGTTCATGTGGTCAGAGGCGTCACTAGGGTTGGTGTCACCCGGGGCGGTAGCTCATGGTGTCACCCCTTCACGACATAAATGACGTCACGCGAGGTTGCCAATTTTTACCCCACCCTCCCCCAGCGTCATACTTTGTCACAAAAATATAGACTCCGTCCCTTTTTTACGATATGACGTCACAAAGCTTTGACACCCCTCCCCCAAAGCCGTTAGCATGTTGCAAATTATTTTTTGTCATTTAAATATGTATTTAGGGTAAGTCTGCACTGTAATATCGTAACACGCCTGAAGTCATTGAAAACGTAATTAAATAAATGGTAAACAATCAAATATTTAAGTGGAACTTTTATTTAAAGTTTCGCGTTTTTGATGTGACGTCACATTTCTTAAACACACCCTGCCCTCATGCGTGGACCCCCCCCCCTATGGTGGATTAAAAGGGGGGGTGCTGAACGGGCTAAAGCCCTCAATAATTTAAGGGCCCCGAAACTTTTTATGAATTATAGTGTATAATAAAGATGCAGGCCATTATGTTTGTACGCATCCCTGAAAATGCCTTGGACAGTCATACAGCAATGCTGCACATGAGTAGGAAGTATAACGGAAACCAGGCTATTCTTCGTGAGAAGTGCATTGTAGCTCATTATGTGCCGTGCACAGCTCATTCCTTTAATTTGGTTGGGAAAAGAGCAGCAGGTTGTCCTACTGCGGTCAGATTTTTTTGTCTTCTGCAAAATCTTTAAACCCGACTTGTTGCATCTACTCATCGTTGACAGGTACTTCAAAAACATATGAAATTGATACATGCTAACAAAGCCTTGTCTGACACAAGATGGTCAGCCTGACATTATGCTGTAAGGTCTGTTAATAGCTCATACCATGAGAATATCGCAGCACTGGAAGAATTAGCAACGAATGAAAATCAGCCACGTGACTGCCGACTTGAAGAAGAAGGATTTCTAAAGGAAATTGAACAACTGGAAGTCGCTATTTTACTTGAAATTTGGGAAACAATTTTAGAAAGGAAGTCTCTCATTGAGTTTGTTAAAAGATAGCATTCTTAATTGTATTCCTATGAAGACAAAGGAAAGGAAAAGTCCGTGGTAAAAACAGTGTAAACAATCTTCAATACTATCAAACAAAAAAGAAAGCGTAAGTTTGATAAAGGGACATCAACAAAACAGCATTCTCCTGGAGAAAAAAATCAAGATTGAGGTATTTCTGGTAATCATTGACAAACTTTCTTAAGCCTTACAACATTGGTTAGGTGCATATAAATACATCCATGAGAAATTTGGCTTTCTTACAAACCTAACTGAGCTCAGCACTTTCGCCACCCGATGGACAGCAGCCAAGTTAATGGAAGAACATTCAAGTGATTTCGAAGAAGGGGTCGGGTAAATCCGAAGCAACCGTTTCGTCCCCCTCAATTTACTAGCAACGCCTTCGATCGGTGCCGGTTTAGGGCCAGGAGCGCCAGTATGGATTAGCAAAAAGTGCCGCGAAGAACGTATTGGACGCCAGCTCTGAGGAAACCTTCCAGTGGGGGTTGCACCCTAGGTAGGTCTTTGATGATCCCTCGGTCTGCGGCGGTCCTAACCATGGAGACCCGTGTGCTTTGCCGGGATGGCGCCAAAGTGGTAGCGGGTCGTAGTAGGACATTCCACCACCTCCTTGTGAGGGCAACTTAGTGGGAGGCATCTTCGACTGTATGTCCTGGATGCCCAGGTGGTCGCTTCAGAAGCGATCACTTTTTTTGTTCCTCAGCTGTTACATCCCTTTGGTGGCCAGATGGCTAAGGGGGTCTTCCGGGAAGACCCATAAAGAGCACTAGGCTTGGGGCTTCTGATTTTCTTCCACATGTAGGTTCATGAGTGATTTCGAAGCCCGTTTACCTTCAGAATTAGTCAAATTTTCAGAATTCTTAAAAAAGTTATTGTCCAGCCCCAGAATCATGGTAAGGAAAAGGAATTAGTACAAAGCGAAACTCAAAAAACTTGCACAGAGCTAAAAATTTTGCTGCTTTTGTATGAGCTATATTTCACACAGTCCTTTACAAATGTACACATCGCACTTCGCATCTATCTTTCAATGATGACATGAAACTGCAACTGAGAGCGATCCTTTTCAAAGTTGAAAAGAATATATAATGAGTTAGAATTTGCATGGGACGAAAAAGGCTGAATATGCTCTCTCTAATGAGCATTGAAAAGTAACTTGTAAGCTTACTCAGCTTTATTGACTTGATTGAAAACTTCGCCATTTGAAAAATTCGCAAACGAAAGTTGTAGGTTGAAATAATAATCATACATATTTTTCAATAATTTTTGTTATTTCAAATAGAGAAAAGAATTATTCGTTACCTCATGATTTTTTTTTAAATACGGAATAACGCGTAATACTGTTCTTTACGGGGGCGCGTTCGTAAGCACTAAACAGCGTAAGTCGGAATGGGACCGTCGTTACCGGAGGACTACCTGTATATAAACATGCATATCTATGCTTTCACGCCTTTAATAAATATATATATCTATATATATAATTCTCTTCATGGGACCATGCCAGGCAAGTAAGCAGCAAAAATATGTGCAACCGAGCATGACGAATGACTCTCGCTCGGGTCAACTAAACACAGTTAACGGTTGGCAAGCGAAGGTAGTGGAGGTGTGGGGCACGTCTTGAGACAGCAATGTTTTTTACATTCACTTTCGAAGTTCCTGCACAGTGTGTATGTATTTCGTAGTATATTGGTTATTACATCCGCCTCACATGCGGAAGATCTTAGGTTCAAGCCCAAGTGGCAACATATGTTTTTTTTATTTTTAAAAATGTCAATGCCTATTCTTTTCCCTCCTTTCTTAGCAAACATAAACACCGCTTCGCATGTCACGGAAAAAAGCTTTGTTCAATGTTATATCAATTCCTTCACCAGGTACCTGTCTGTTTCTATTGGTCGCATATTTCGTTCATGGACGAAGTTGTTGCTCTCCAACTTGGCTTCATGGCTGTAATATTTGTTTATATATTGTGGCGATGTCCTAAATACTTACCAGAAATGCTTCGGTGGTCCCCCATCGTTCACCCGCGTTGTTCCCATTTGTTCGTGCTACTGTTTGTGTCCGTTCTCCCACTCCCTTTTTTTCTTGCACTATCTATGAGCAAGTCTGCGGCGTATGCTACGCCGCGGGGCGTCTAGTATAAAATATTACACTCAAAGACATTGAAATCATAATTTTCCTCAAGAAAAATATCAACAAAGAAATGCCATCTTTTGATTTTTTTTCTTTGGGGGGGGGGTGTGATAAAATCGTATTCCCCCCACCCCACTGTGGTGGAGGGAGTCGTGAGGTGGGATTCGTTCATGCTGTGGGTGTGTCCAAGCCCAGATGGCTTTATATCTTTTAAAACAGAAGACACTGCCTCTTACATTCCAGCCTTTTTTAAAGATCTCTCTGCTGCGACTATTTCTTTTCTTTTTTTCCTAATTTGTTTTAATGTTGTTCGTGTGTTGGGACTGTTTTATTATTGCAAGTTAACTGATATTTTTTTAATAAGAATTTTCGCGTTTAACGTATTTCATTGTATTTCTTAATTTCTTTCTAGATTTAAAAAATTGTCATCTTTTGTTTTCTGACATAAAATCGTACACAGTAAAATTTTAGGCTCGGGTGTCACCCCCTGACGGGTGTCACCCGGGGCGGCCCGCCCCCCCCCCGCCCCCCCCTAGTGACGCCACTGCATGTGGTTGGCATTAAGTTTTCTATGGTTTTCAATATGAAAAGAGTTTACATTTGTAATGTCTATTTTAGAAAATCTCGTTGATTGTTTTTATACCAGAAATGTGTAAAATGTTGCCTTGATGTATTTAGATGTCATGTGTTTAAGTAATGCTGGTTGTAGAATGTTGCCTTGATGTACTTAGATGTCATGTGTTTGAGTAATGCTGGTTGTAAAATGTTGTCTTGATGTATTTAGATGTCATGTGTTTGAGTAATGCTGGTTGTAAAATGTTGTCTTGATGTACTTAGATGTCATGTGTTTGAGTAATGCTGGTTGTAAAATGTTGTCTTGATGTACTTAGATGTCATGTGTTTGAGTAATGCTGGTTGTAAAATGTTGTCTTGATGTACTTAGATGTCATATGTTTGAGTAATGCTGGTTGTAAAATGTTGTCTTGATGTACTTAGATGTCATATGTTTGAGTAATGCTGGTTGTAAAATGTTGTCTTGGTGTATTTAGATGTCATGTGTTTGAGTAATGCTGGTTGTAAAATGTTGTCTTGATGTACTTAGATGTCATGTGTTTGAGTAATGCTGGTTGTAAAATGTTGTCTTGATGTACTTAGATGTCATGTGTTTGAGTAATGCTGGTTGTAAAATGTTGTCTTGATGTACTTAGATGTCATATGTTTGAGTAATGCTGGTTGTAAAATGTTGTCTTGATGTACTTAGATGTCTTGTGTTTGTTATTATAATAAGATAGCACACCTAAATTTAAGATGCGTTCACAAAAATGTGCGCACCGTAATTTGACAATAAAAG
Source organism: Ampullaceana balthica (assembly GCA_944989445.1). Taxonomy (NCBI): domain Eukaryota; kingdom Metazoa; phylum Mollusca; class Gastropoda; family Lymnaeidae; genus Ampullaceana; species Ampullaceana balthica. The sequence goes on from CALYLW010000063.1 coordinate 88,065, forward strand.
TTTTTTAAGCGCACCGCTCAAAATGAAGTCTTGAAAAAAATAGCTTTGCACCAAAAATAACTCGTTTTGAACGTCCGCCTAAAGTTATTCAAAATGGAGATGAGGTTTAATTTTTCTTTCTTTGTCTCTACATTTTCTGACTTTTTAATTTACGGCTTTCAGACAAAAGGGATAATTACAAAAACTATACTAAAACCATCTGCAGGTTAAAAGGAACCGTCCTGACAAATTTGGTCCCCGTCCGTCATTTGGTTTTTCCGTGAATGTGTAACTGAAAGTCGAAAAGTGAAACATACAAACATACAAACATACCCACATACAAAAACCAACTGAGCTTCATATAGTAGATATGTTTAAGGTAGAGTTGTACTAAATGTGTTTATTTAGCATTAATTCATGTAAAGTTTGAACATAACGTATTATTTTCATAAATGTACGTGTTTCGTACGTAGTGACGTAATATTTTCTGCCATCCGTTCTCCTCCCATATCATCTCCTTCGACACATCGCCTCACTTGAAAGGTAAAGGTTCACATTTGTATTTATATTATTTTTCATTTATTCTATTCCGTTTTCATTATTTTATTACTATTTATTAGATATAAATGTGTTCTTTTAACTATTGAAAAATCGTACTTTGTTTTTCAATGGTTTTCCATGATATTTTCCATTTTTAGTGTTGTTTCTGTGTGGCTTGGAACGAATTAGGTATTTTACATGTAAAACTTAGTTCGACATACGAAAAAATCTAAGATACGAAAGCCACCCTGGAACGGATTATTTCGTATCTCGAGTCCACTGTCCTTCACTTCGGGTGATAACTCCTCCCATTCTCACCTAGGTGTTATTATGTAAAGTAAGTAACTTCTATTTTTAATTCTAATTCACCCCCTTCTCCCTAGCCCCACCCCCTCCTTTGTCTGGCCTTGATTTACCTTAAATTTAAACTAACGAAACTAAAGATGGTAGACGACCAATCAACCTGTCAAAGGATACCAGCATAATGACGTGCTGGTGGTTTACATAACTTCAAACGATGTGTGTGAGTGGGCGCGTATGCGCACGTGAGTGTGCGATAAAGCCATCTGTTGCATGCGTGACATTTGTTTTATTTGATATAGTTTTTTAATGACACATTTTATTGTTATTGGTTTGTATTTATTGGTATACAGCATCAGATGACACTAGCCAATCAAGAGAAATAGCATGTAATTAGATTATTTCAAAAATTTGAAATAACACACTAATCTAATGGTGTCTTTAGTTTCGTACGATGTTTGGTAAGAATATTGCCTTATCTCATATTGTTTGTGCCCCTCAAAAAGTAAATATTTTGGCTTATTATTTTATTTTAAAGTCGCTCATATTTTATTGAAACCAAAGATAAAAAGCGAGGGGTAGGGGGTGTAGGGGTGTAGGGGGGTGTAGGGGGGTAGGGGGTGTAGAAGCGCATCGGTAAATCGATGAACATAATGATTTTAAAAAATATTTAGCGCTTGATTTTGTGACAAACGTGCCGAGATATGCGATAAATAAATAATCTCTTAATGAATTCGTCCAACTCTTACCTGGTAGAACCAAATAACTCCCCCTACCAGGCTACTCGTTATTTTGTTCTTTGCCATCTGTGGTTCCGTGACTTGCTTTGACCAACATGCTGAACAAAGTCGTGGTCACTGATCGACCCTGGAGGGGCGGGGTAGCACGTGGAGAGGCTACAAAATGGCTACTTTAGGGATGGGGGGGGGGAGATTTTTTTAAAAATCATCAAACCGAGGGGTAACAACTTCGGTTCAAAAGTTTGAACCAAGTCAGGTGACTGCAACGACATGATTTTAGGATCTAATATTTAGACGTTGAGATGGAGGGGGGGGGTGGGATGAAACGATAGCAATGGCCTGGAGCCATCGTCCAGCACTGGCCATTGGCTCTGTGGTGTGAGGTCATTGGCTCTGTGGTGTGAGATCATTTTGCAAAGTAGTGAATGGTCATTATTGTAGTGAGGTCATTGGCTCTGTCATGCGTGGTCATTGGCACTGACATTTGCGGTCTTGGGCAATTAAGTATGAGGTCATTTGCAATGTAGTGTGAGGTCATTTGCAATGTAGCATTAGGTCATTTGCAATGTAGTGTGAGGTCATTTGCAATGTAGTGTGAGGGCATTTGCAATGTAGTGTGAGGTCATTTGCAATGCACTGTTGGATGGTTAACACTGTAAGACGCACAGTTGTCAAAGAGGGCGTCATAGTAGCCGAGGCGCGAAGGATGGAGGAGGCTGCAGACAGAAGAGCAAGGAGAAAGGCCAACACATTTGGAAGCACAGAACTCGTGCGTAAAGGCTGTGGTAAAGACTGTCACTCAAGGATGGGACTGCACAGCAACTCGAGGAAATGCAACCCAACTCAACGGTGATGCACCATCGTCTCGCGAGACGGAAGGATGCCGATATATATAACTGTAACACACTGATAAGTTCTACAGCCCCTATTTTGGGCGTGGTACGATTGTAAGAGTTCAGTCAATCCTAACAACACAGATTACAGTTAAATGATAGTAATGTTTTCACTCTTACATAGAGACCTGAGGGGCCCTGTCATTATACACAACCCGGTGCTAATCTCTTGTTTCATTCAGGGCATTGTAGCACGAAACTGATGTAATCTTCTGACGAAGTTTACGCATTCGTGTCTCTGGGTCTGAGGCTAGATAAGCTTGATATAATTAGTCATGAGCAATGTTTCTACAGACTTCATTCGTGCAAGCAATGTACTTAACAGGCCAGCATGAGTCTAGAAACGCACACATAGCGTCTCGAACCACCTAACCACACATACAACGGTATAGATAGGTCCAACTACAATATGTCTCGAACTACCTAACCACACATACAACGGTATAGATAGGTCCAACTACAATATGCCTCGAACCACCTAATCACACATACAACGGTATAGATAGGTCCATTTACAATATGCCTCGAACCACCTAACCACACATACAACGGTATAGATAGGTCCAACTACAATATGCCTCGAACCACCTAACCACACCTACAACGGTATAGATAGGTCCAACTAGAATATGTCTCGAACCACCTAACCACACATACAACGGTATAGATAGGTCCAACTACAATATGCCTCGAACCACCTAAACACACATACAACGGTATAGATAGGTCCAATTACAATATGCCTCGAACCACCTAACCACACATACAACGGTATAGATAGGTCTAACTACAATATGCCTCGAACCTACTAACCACACATACAACGGTATAGATAGGTCCAACTACAAAATGCCTCGAACCACCTAACCACACATACAACCGTATAGATAGGTCCAACTACAATATGCCTCGAACCACCTAACCACACATACAACGGTATATATAGGTCCAACTACAATATGCCTCGAACCACCTAACCACACATACAACGGTATAGATAGGTCCAACTACAATATGCCTCGAACCACCTAACCACACATACAACGGTATAGATAGGGCCAACTACAATATGCCTCGAACCACCTAACCACACATACAACGGTATAGATAGGTCCAACTACAATATGCCTCGAACCACCTAACCACATATACAACGGTATATATAGGTCCAACTACAATATGCCTCGAACCACCTAACCACACATACAACGGTATAGATAGGTCCAACTACAATATGCCTTGAACCACCTAACCACACATACAACATAGGGCCAACTACAATATGCCTCGAACCACCTAACCACACATACAACCGTATAGAGAGGTCCAACTACAATATGCCTCCAACCACCTAACCACATATGCAGTCATAAAGATAGGTCCACATACAATGTGCCTCGAAAGTCACAGCTAGTGAATAGTAGAGCATGTACAAAGATATCACCAAGATAAAATAAAATTCACAAGTTAATTCATGCGTCTGCCTGATCGCCTGTTAAATGTAGACAATGTTACTATGAATAACAATGTCAGACATGGGCGTTCAAACATTTGGCAAAGATGGTCGTTTTCCATTAAGTGAATTTATGTGCGGGCTGGACTAAAAAAGTAAACAAAATGACATACGTTAAGTCTAAGTTACATGCTTTTTTGTTAAATATTTTGTTGTTGTTTGTTTTGAATGTTGCTGTTCTTTTTAAGTTGTAAGAGTGCTATTTTTGTGGGGAGAATCTGGGCAATTTCGACATGATTTTTTTAGACTTTATAAATATATGATTCCATCATTTAAAACTTTTAAAAAATGGGATGAATAATGACAAAGTTATAGAATAAATCTCTTTAGGTTATACTACATACTTTACAATAAATAAAATGCGCTGAAATAAGAAATGTGCTGTTAAAAATAATGTGATATAAATAATCTGATATAAATAATCTAATATATAAAGCTCAAATGTTTGTATGTTTCACTTTTCAACTTTCTGTTAGACAATCACGGAAAAACCAAATGACGGACGGGGACCAAATTTGGCAGGACGGTTCCTTTTACCCTGAAGGTGGTTTTAAGTTAGTTTTTGTAATTGTCCCGTTTGCCCGAATGCCGTAAATTAAATAATCCGAAAATGCAGAGACAAAGAATAAAATATTTCACCTCATCTCTGTATTGAACAAATTTACGCGGACGTTCAAATGCCGTTCAAAGCGAGTTACTTTTGGTGACGTTTTTTTCCCCAATGCCAATACTTTATTTTCAGCCGTGCGCATTTGAAAAAATATTATAATGTCTAATACCTGTGTACATTTTCGTGTACGCTTCATAATTTGAGCTGTGTAGTACAAATAATTGTCATTTTCTTTACTGTTACTTTCTATATATTAGATAGACACGTAAACATATTTAATTACACCTACCACACGAAACATTAGATTTAATTGTTTACACGTTTAAATTTAATTGCAAATTTGTTTTAATTATTGACTGTTCCATAACTCGACATTTAATAAAAACCTATTTATGTAATAATTGTGTCAGTATTTTTTTCAAGGCTTCATTTTTAGCGGTGCGCGTTCTAAAATCTTTTATCGCCTGATTACTGTGCGCACATTTTCGTGTACGCATCTTACATTTAGCTGTGTCCTATTAATATAACATTTATATTTTGTTTGTCTTTTACATAAGCTATTTTTTTTACAAAACCTATACACTTATACTATTTAAACTTAGGCTACCGGACCTATTAACGTAAGTAGATTAAACTAAATATAGTGATCCTGAAAACGCTTAATTATTTTGTATTGCGAATTGAATATGTTATGTTCATTCCTTTGATGATGGATTAATATAGGCTATTTTTAAAAATCAATTATTGTCATGGTTTCACTTGCGTTTTTAACATAGAATTGATTTGTTTTTTTTTAAATTAGGAATATAGCCTAATTTCTTTATTTATCTTTATTATCTTTATTTCATAGACGCTGTTGCAAATATTGTATTAATTACAATTGTGTTTCGATGCAGTGTCATAAAATATAAGAGCTTTTTTTAGTGACGACAGTGACAGAGATCTTTTGGAAACATGTCAACAAAGAAGTGTCCTTTTTAAATCCCTTATATTAACTTCGCGGCCGTCTCTCTCATCATCTCTCTCATGGGCTCGGCGGGCGGAAAAACAAAAGTCGAAAATGACCCACTTCCCGTAATCCGATCGAACTGAAATTCGGCACACGGACCCGTCTAACCTAACAATGCATCGTATCAAAATTTCAGATCGATCTGACGTACCGTAATTAAATTAATGCATTTTTAGTTTATCCTTATATGAGGTATGTAATTTAAATTCACTGTTTGTTATTGTTTTTTTCCCACGTGAAATTTTGAGCTGACGCATTGAGGCGACCCAACGAAGCGACGGGCGCTTTTGTTTACATTTTACGTGTCACTCTGAGCTCGGTCAAGCGAATCGGTGACCAGACTTTTCCCCTCTCCCCCCCCCCACCCACCCCTCCCCCCCACTAGGGTTATGATGCAAAGTTGAGTTAAGCCAGATTCAGTCTGTAAATGTTTGAAAATAATCAATACTGTTAGTTATGTCTCATATATAAGTGATTTATAGTAAAAAAATTGGTTTTTACGGGTTTGTTTTTTAAATCCCTTATATTAACTTCACCGGCGTCTCTGTCTCTCTCTCTGTCTGTCTTGGGCGGGCGGAAAATTAGAAGTAAAAAATGACCCACTTCATGTGATCCGATCGAGCTGAAATTTGGCACACCGACCCGTCTAACCTAACAATGCATCGTATCAAAATTTCAGATCGATCGAACGTACCGTAATTAAATTAATGCATTTTTAGTTTATCCTTATATGAGGTATGTAATTAAAATTCGCGGTTTGTTATTGTTTTTTTCCCACGTGAAATTTTGAGCTGACGCATTGAGGCGACCCAACGAAGCGACGGGGCGCTTTTGTTTACATTTTACGTGTCACTCTGAGCTCGGTCAAGCGAATCGGTGACCAGACTTTTCCCCTCTCCCCCTCCCACCCACCCCTCCCCCCCCTAGGGTTATGAAGCAAACTTGAGTTAAGACAGATTCAGTCTGTAAATGTTTGAAAATAATCAATACTGTTAGTTATGTCTCATATATAAGGGATTTATAGTCAAATACTTTGTTTTTACGGGTTTGTTTTATTTTAATGGATACAAACAAACAAACATAAAAATATCAACTGAGCTTTATATATTACATATGCGTTTAAATTATTTTAATTTTATTTATTTTCACGATGCATTGTGTTAATATTTTACATGCAATGAATAAAATTGGGATTTAAAAAAATTTAATTCATAACTCGACATTTAATTAAAAACCATAGATGTAGCGAGTTTATTTTATGTTGACAGTGATGGCCTGTGTCAAATAAACTTACACTTTAAAACAGTTTACTTAAGCTTTAAATATACACTATATATTATAAACTTTCGCTACCGAACGTATTAACAAAACTTGACTAAATTTAATGAAGTGATCCTGAAAACGCTTAATTAATATGCATTGCGAATTAAATATGTTTTTATGTTCATTCCTTTGTATTCAGAATATCATAGGCCATTTCTAAAATTGCCCTTTAATCATTTTTAAGATGCGCTTATTAACAGACTAAACACAAACCATAGATAAGCGTAGGACGCAATAATCTTCTGTATAGAAGGAGCGTCTGTAAACAGATAAGATAAGATAAGATAAGACGGTTGAATCTTTTTTTTAAAATGTATTTTATTTTTCAGATATGAAATCTGGTGTGTGTGTGTGCATTGAATATAATTTACAAAATATGATGCCTTATCCGAAATAGGGAACAAAAAAAAAGATTCCTTTTTGAAATTATACACATTGCTTATAAACCGTAAATATAAATCGTAAAATATAGAGACATAAAAGTGTTAAATATTATTTCCCTGTTTATACAATTATGAATACGTCAAAATGAAGAGTTATTTTGGTCCAGTACATTTACTTTATAACAAGACTTTATTTTATGTGGCCAGCTTTCTATATGTCTAAATATGGTGTGCACATTTTTTATATCATTTTAATACGACCGTTTTTTTTTAAAAAATAGTATTTTAGAAAGTACATTTATAATTTTGTTTATTTGCGCTATGAGTCAATTAGCTTTTGCCTTTTAAAGGGATAGTGCCACATGTTTTTTATCTCATAGACGTGGTTACAAATATTATATAACTTACAATTGTGATACGATGCAGTTTCGTAATTATATATTAAATTTTTGAGTGACGAGGGTGGTAGAGCTCTTTCGGAAAACATATAAGTTATGTTAATTTTGTACAAGTGGGAATGAAATTGTAAATTTAGTTATTATTGTCGGCAAGAATCATTATTTAATAATTCATATCTTTTGAATAGTAAGGTTATGTTAAAAGGCACTGCATTAAGTGAAAACAACTCACGCGGTAAAATGGCATATCTCTGTTTCTCATAAGATTTTAACTAAATAGTTGAATCTGAAATTTAACTTGGCAAATAAAAATTGTAATAACCATCACCTAATACTTGGATAAAGGGTCAGCACACTCCCGCTACAAAGTGCGGGTATTTTTCAAGTATATATATATATATATATATATATATATATATATATATATATATATATATATATTTAAATATGTTTGTGTGTGTATGAATGTCCTTTATAGCTGTCTAAACCATTCACCCGATCGTCATGAAACTTTTCAAGACTGTTGAGTATGCTCCCGGGATGGTAACTATCACATTTTTGCAAAATTTAACACTCATGGGGCACCGGGGGCCCATATCGTCATGTTTTGCTTATACGAGTTATATAAAAATTAGTTTAAGCTTTAGCTACTGTGTAAATTATTGGATCTTAACCAAAATGTGAATATGACAACTTGATAGCCAATATTAAAATACTATAGGGCACTAAACTGCTAATATTCATTCCTTTGGGGCTTGGGGTTCAAAAATTCACATTTTTTAAGCGTTTAAGATTTTATTCACCATTCAGTCATTAACAATCTTGACAAATTATGACACATGTATCAATTATTATACTAATTGAAAAGAACAGATGTTTTGAACTTTATATCTTGCCCAGAATGGGCCCTGGGACCCTTAATGTCGTTTTTATCTTATATGAGCTATATAAAAAATAGTTTCTACGTTAGCTACTTAGTAAATGAATAGATCTTCACCAAACTTTGCACACAAAAACTTGGTAGCCTATATTAAAATACTATAGACACTGCACTTCTAATGCCAATATCTTCGTGGCCAGGGCCCGAAATATCTTTTTTCGTATATGTTTAAGATATTTTTCCTATTTACTTTTTAAAGAGCTTGAGAAATATAGCCACAATAAAAATGAACTAAAATGAACTAAAATGAACAGGTTTTTGAAATTGACCTCTTGCACCGAATGGGCCAGGGCCCCTTAATGCTATTTCCCCCCTATTGTAGGTATATAAAAAGTAGTTTAAGAGTTAGATATTGAGAAAAAAACTGGATTTTGACAAAACTTAGAATATAAAAACTTAAGAGCCTATATTACTATAGGGCACTGAACTCTTAATTTCCATTCCTTCGAAAAAGTCTTTTTACTGAACTTTAATCATTGTATTCCCTATTCAATTTTACACGATATTGAGGAATATATATTGAGTACAATAGATAAAAACAACATTAAGGGCCCCAGGGCCCATTCTGGGCAAGATATAAAGTTCAAAACACCTGTTAATTTCAATTTGTAAAATAATGGATACATGTGTCATAATTTGTCAAGATTGTTAATGACTGAATAGTGAATAAAATCTTAAACGTTTAAGAAATGAGTACAGTGGCAATAAAAAAAAACTATAATATCACTCATTTTGGGGCCGGGGCCCTTAATATCGTTTCTTCTTTTGTACGCTATTTAATTATTAATTTATTTATCCGTTTGCTGTGAAACTTAGATTTTTTTTCACACTTCCACGAAGATTTCTTCAGAATTATTTTTAAACATACCACTCATTGGTTTCTTTAAATTTATTCCTTTTTACTTTGATCGTTGCAACGCACGACGGGTCTACTAGTCTGATATAAATAATCTGATAGAAATAATGTCTTAAGTTTAACATACACTGACACACATTCATTTCCTATTCCAAGCTGTCAAAAAATTTACAATATTACGTCATAGTGTTTGTCGTTGGACGTCATCGAATTTATTACACGTCATAATAATAACATATGTCTTCATCGGCTTTTTAAAATCAGTTTCTACGTTGCTAAAAACTAAAACAGCATTTGTTTTTATTATCATTTGACAATTTTATAGAAAAAATTGTCGAGTCAATTAATATTTTAGATGATGTCTCGGGCCAGTTAAAATCTTATCTCGTACCGTATTTGTCATGTGGGTCGGACTTTGGACACCCCTATTCTAAGGCATTCAAAGAACAAAATGAAAATATAAATCGAACATAAATACAAATAAATGTGGAATAACCGCAAAAATTTAAATAACCGTATGTACGAAATTTTCAATTTTGTTCTGTTCCTGGGTTGAAAGTGTGTTTTCCTAACCCGTTAGGTCTAGAACAGAAAGAAAATCGCTGTTATTCCAGAAAAAATGTTGCTTCTGTGATCGGGAAAATGAAATTTGGAAAATCGTGTGTCTTCGAGAAAATTCTCGATTTGCTTTCAATGCCGAGCTTCCTCCCTGAACTGCTAGATTTGTCCAGATGTTTCTACAATTCTCCTGAACACTCTAGAACGTTCAAGAAACTTCCAGAACTTTCGAGAAACTCTCAGAACTGTCTAGAACGTTCTTGTTCTTGAACGTTCCAAATGTAGCTGTACAAGTATAAAAGCACAGGTGTCTCGAACCAAGATTCCAATTCGTGCTATTGCAGACTGAAAGGAAAACGATTCGTTGTTGAAGAGAAGTTATTTATTTGATATGGCATCAAGAGGTTGTTTGCACCCAGCCGATTCATTCTGCTACGTGTGCGGACAATTCATAAAGACAAGAGCGAAAAAGTATTCCGTGGAAGCAAGTCGTATAATGTGCGAGGCCTACAAGGCATACTTGGGCGTGACGGTCGGGGACCAAGACAAATCTTGGGCACCGCATTTCACATGCGAATATTGCAAGAAAACACTTGAAGGTAAACTGAACTGTTGCTTCTCGCTTAGATGTGTTTTAATTAATTTTTATAAAATGTCAATGCTTTAGATCCGTGATTCTCAAAGTGGGCGCTACCGCCCCCTTGTGGGTGCTGAAGCGATCCAGCAGGGGGGCGGTGAAGGCCACGGGTCAATTTGGGGGGCGGTGAATAACTATAAGGGGGCGGTGAAGGCATAAAAAAGGAAGAGAAGATTTAGAAAAATATGATTTACATATTCTGCGCACAAGTTTCTATTTTTCAGTTTAAAAAACGTTTTGGACATTGGTTTGGTTACCGCATTTGCATTTAGTTGTTTTTTAAAAAAATATGTGCAATTGCGCACTTCCAGACTGCCAGAACATTTGAAATAAAATTAACAAGGATTAAAAAAAAAGGATTTATATAATTTTCAAACAATAAAATAAAAATTTATCAAACAACTAACTTAAACTAAACTCTTCAACAGCAACCACACAAGATGGCAATCGCTTGCTAGCTTCTTACAATATTTCGTTATTGATTGCCAAATCGGGTATATCTCATACTATTGGTAAAGAACCAATTATACCGGCTATAAGTGAATTAATACGGACTGTGGTCAATGTTCCCTCTAAGGTTCGTTGGACCATGTTCAAAGTAAAAAAAAATCTTGTGCAATGTTGCACAATATCCATTTTAAGTGCAGTATTTTACAAAATTTGCTGCGCGGTAATTCAAAACTGCTGCGTGGCGTCTGTCAGACATCTGCGCGGCCGCGCAGCTTAAAAGGAACGTTGACTGTGGTACTTAAGCAAGCATCTGCTATTATCACCAAAAAATTCTTTTAGCAATAATACAGTTCAAATCAGAACTGATAAAAAGGCTCAAGTTGTGAAAGATACATTGTGTAGCTATTTAAAACATCTCTGTTTTCTACTCAACTTAAAGAGTCAACTTTGCCAGGAAATGAAGCTTTACTTTTTCCATACTTTCGGTTCACAAAGGAATAACACATTTGCTAAGAACTATTATGTGATAGTCTAAATATTTGCAAACTTATTCGAAAAAGTAGCTACAAATAATGAATTTAGTTTCAAGTTCAAACGCTATGTTATTAACAATTCTGGCTGGTAAAGGAGATCCTGAAGTATGGGCTGTAATTTAAAATTTCGTAATTACATTTCCTTCATCATTCATCATATTTATTGGAAAGTAGATTCAGTGCGGTAACTATTTTTTTTTAAAATGCAAATAGTCAATCGCAGTTACTTAAGATTACTGCTGACGAAAATAAAGCCGAGGATTTCTAAATTGGTAACAGTAAACCAGGTTCATCATCTCATTTATATGATTTCGAATTTGTGTGTGTGTTGAACTATTATTGAATTGTGGAACCAGGTTACTGGTTATTATTCGCATGAATGTATTCAAATTGCAGTCAGTCAACAGCGATCTGTTCTTAGACTTATTTATTTTCATAAAAGAAAAATCTTGCTCAAAAAAAAGAAAAAAAACAAAAAACTCAAGCAGAAAAACTAACTTGAACTTCTCCTTGAGGTCGTATAACAAAATGGAATGCAGAATGTCTCTGAAAGTTAAATTTCCTTGATTCGCATCTCGACTAATTCAAGGAGAACATGGGCGCTTACTCCGAGGAGGAAGGCGAGCGCTTTCATCAAGATTTATTGGACTTTGAATGTCGTTACCAAGGACAGTATAACGAAAATATGATGGGGGACTACATTTGGGGGCTACTTAGAGAGATTGATTCACAGTACAATCGTAAATCTAGAAAATCTACACATTTCTGAACCTTGTTGAGTGGTTTCCGACTGTGTTTGTGCAATTTTTGTTTCTACCTGATCAAAATGACGAAAATGAAAACAAATCGTTCTATTTTCACCAAAAAAAGCGAGTTTTCTTCGTGATGTTGTCGTGTAAGCAAAGTTTGTGCTCCATGAAGTCATTTTTGCACATACTTTAGACATAAGCAATTGAAATATAACACTTAGAAGCCAGGAACAAAAATTGTGTTACATAGTGTAATCTGTTATACAAGCTACTAAGAAAACATAAAAAATTGAATGTTTGTCGTATACTTTTAAAAAAAAATTCAATAATTTAAATGTTACATTTAAAGGCGTCACTAGCGGGGCGCAGGGGGTTAGGACGGCACCGGGTGACACCATCACAAGGGGTGACACCATAGTTTATAATGATGTATGTTCCTGTTATTTGGCTGGGGCAGACTCGTAGCAGGTCTATGGGGTAAGTCGTGAGGTGTGACACCATGAGCTACCGCTCTGGGTGACACCAACCGTAGTGACGCCTCTGGTTACATTAAATCAAATAATACATACAAACCATCAAATTACTGCCTACAAAATCATATAAAAATGAATCCACTCGGCCAACTCAATTCAGCCACAGTACAGAAACTAGAAGATAAACAAGCGAGCACTTGAAATAGAGAGATTGCCATTAAATTGAGTCATTCGTATGAAAGTTGAGTGTTACGTTTAGTTCATGTGCACGGAACATACTTTCGTCATACTTGTATTAAAGGGATTATTTTAAGGATACCGCAGCTACATTCAATGCGTAATATTGTCATCAGTTTTATGAGGATTCACATGTTCTTAAAATGATGCGAAAATTTAATCTTCGGCTAAATAATTTGTCACATTAATATTTTAACATAGTTCAGGAGCTTAAAAATATTTTCTGATTTCGTAGCCAATGGGGTTGGTGGGGGGTGTACTTTTAATAGTTAGACATATTAAGTGGATTATTTGAAGACGCTCATGTGTGTGTGTGTGTGTGTGTGTATGTGAGTGTGTGTATTGTGTCGTTGTGTTGTGACTTCATAATTAACCTAAAAACTTAGAGCGAATTTCGGCCACGGTCAGGTGTCACGTTAAAGTCTTGTCACACGAAGACCTGGTCCAGGGAGAGAAAAGGCACCGAGTAATAACATTACTTAACACTGAACCACGTGAGAAGGTCTTTGTTATAAGTTTAGACATGACTGAATTGTGACTGAGTGACTTGTTTGTGATCTCCTCGCCATGCGGGTATAAGGCTGCATGTCGTTTTGTTTTCAAGGCAAATGCCACGAGCTGTCTGTGATGGTAACACTTGGCATTTATCATTGATCTCAACACTGGAGTACAGATTAGAATTGAAACTTTATACAGAAAAATCCACAAATCACTCAGGTTTGATGCTATCATAATTTCAACGACAAATTTTATTTATTGCCATGTCCTGTGGCGTCATCCAACGACAAATTTTATTTGTTGCCATGTCCTGTGGCGTCATTCAACGACAAATTTTATTTGTTGCCATGTCCTGTGGCGTCATTCAACGACAAATTGTATTTGTTGCCATGTCCTGGGGGGTCATTCAACGACAAATTTTATTTGTTGCCATGTCCTGTGGCGTCATCCAACGACAAATTTTTATTTGTTGCCATGTCCTATGGCGTCATTCAACGACAAATTTTATTTGTTGCCATGTCCCGTGGCGTCAGTGACTCGTTTTAAATGACGCGATGGCGAGTTCAAGTGGGGGAAGTAATCGTGGAAACCACGTCTATGCTACAAGTTTTATTTTGTTGCTGCTTTTTTTAACTATGTTAATAAAGGCAAAGTCAATTTTAATATTTGCATTTCGCATACATTATTTATTGAACGAACTATGCCATAGATTACAATCTATTGAGAGGTGGTCTTTAGCTTTTTAATCTCATTTCATCTTAAAAATCACCAACATAAGGGATAAATACTTTTTTTTTAAACAGCTGGAGGCCGAGACTAACGATGCCTTATTATTATTATTATTATTATTATTATTATTATTATTATTATTATTATTATTATTATTATTATTATTTTTTTTTATTTTTTTTTCAAAACAACGTTTTTTTTTATTAAATTCACTTTATAAGCATGTGACAGACAAAACCAGGCATAGACACCAGCACAAAGCCAGGCGTAGACACCAGCACACCTGAAAATGGTGGAGTCACTTGAAGGTGGGGACTATGCTGCCATCGTGATTTACTTTATTCTGGTCATGGCTGTTGGATTGTGGGTAGGTTCCTTTTCATACAGCTTAAGTAAACAATATTTTTTATATACTTTCCCTGTAAAAATAAATTGTTGACATAAATACATCAATACCAATGAGTCTTTCTCTAAATACCGCTACGCGAACGATGAATTTTTAATGTCCTTTGAGAAAAAAACTCTTGAAGGAAACTGAAAAGACGACCTTGTTTGCTCACCATGGACAGGTATTCTCAGCCTTTTTAACCTCGAATCAACTTTCTATATTTTTATAAAGAAAATTACGAACATCTTGATATAGTTTTCGAAATTTATACCCCACTCTCCTAACGGTAAAATATGAAATTTACTGGGTCTAACACCATGACATTACATCCGGCGCACCCCTGGTGATCCAAAAAAAAACTGATCAGAATTCCGTTGCAAACATAACATTGCGTCAATGGCCTCAGTTAATTGCCCTTTATCTTTGATGAGTCGTTCTTTGAAAATAGTGTCAAGCTGTGGTTTTGTGCAATCAGGGTGCTCCTCAATTTCAAACTGTTAATGGGGCTTGACAGATCGAAAAACGCGTAGATCAATCTGGAAAGGGGTGGTCGCCAAATGACCAAAATGATTCCTGTATTTTTTTTTGTAAACTGGCCATTAGGGAATTCAGGAAAGAAATCGTGTATTCAAATTTTGAAACATAAAAATGTACGACTAAGCCGTCTAGCTATCATTTCAGCCGTCAAGCTATCATTTCAGCCGTCAAGCTATCATTTCAACCGTCTAGCTATCATTTCAGCCGTCAAGCTATCATTTCATCCGTCAAGCTATCATTTCAACCGTCTAGCTATGATTTCAGCCGTCTAGCTATCATTTCATCCGCCAAGCTATCATTTCAACCGTCTAGCTATCATTTCAACCGTCTAGCTATCATTTCAGCCGTCTAGCTATCATTTCAGCCGTCAAGCTATCATTTCAACCGTCTAGCTATCATTTCAGCCGTCAAGCTATCATTTCATCCGTCAAGCTATCATTTCAGCCGTCTAGCTATCATTTCAGCCGTCTAGCTATGATTTCAGCCGTCTAGCTATCATTTCAGCCGTCAAGCTATCATTTCAGCCGTCAAGCTATCATTTCAGCCGTCAAGCTATCATTTCAGCCGTCAAGCTATCATTTCAGCCGTCAAGCTATCATTTCAACCGTCTAGCTATCATTTCAACCGTCTAGCTATCATTTCATCCGTCTAGCTATGATTTCAGCCGTCTAGCTATCATTTCAGCCGTCAAGCTATCATTTCAGCCGTCAAGCTATCATTTCAGCCGTCAAGATATCATTTCAACCGTCTAGCTATCATTTCAACCGTCTAGCTATCATTTCAACCGTCTAGCTATCATTTCAACCGTCAAGCTATCATTTCAGCCGTCTAGCTATCATTTCAGCCGTTAAGCTATCATTTCAGCCGTCAAGCTATCATTTCAGCCGTCAAGCTATCATTTCAACCGTCTAGCTATCATTTCAACCGTCTAGCTATCATTTCAGCCGTCAAGCTATCATTTCATCCGTCAAGCTATCATTTCAGCCGTCTAGCTATCATTTCAGCCGTCTAGCTATGATTTCAGCCGTCTAGCTATCATTTCAGCCGTCAAGCTATCATTTCAGCCGTCAAGCTATCATTTCAGCCGTTAAGCTATCATTTCAGCCGTCAAGCTATCATTTCAGCCGTCAAGCTATCATTTCAACCGTCTAGCTATCATTTCAACCGTCTAGCTATCATTTCAGCCGTCTAGCTATGATTTCAGCCGTCTAGCTATCATTTCAGCCGTCAAGCTATCATTTCAGCCGTCTAGCTATGATTTCAACCGTCTAGCTATCATTTCAGCCGTCTAGCTATCATTTCAGCCGTCTAGCTATCATTTCAACCGTCTAGCTATGATTTCAGCCGTCAAGCTATCATTTCATCCGTCAAGCTATCATTTCAACCGTCTAGCTATCATTTCAACCGTCTAGCTATCATTTCAACCGTCTAGCTATCATTTCAACCGTCAAGCTATCATTTCAGCCGTCTAGCTATCATTTCAACCGTCTAGCTATCATTTCAACCGTCTAGCTATCATTTCAACCGTCTAGCTATGATTTCATCCGTCAAGCTATCATTTCAACCGTCTAGCTATCATTTCAACCGTCTAGCTATCATTTCAGCCGTCAAGCTATCATTTCAGCCGTCTAGCTATCATTTCAGCCGTCTAGCTATCATTTCAGCCGTCTAGCTATGATTTCATCCGTCAAGCTATCATTTCAACCGTCTAGCTATCATTTCAACCGTCTAGCTATCATTTCAGCCGTCAAGCTATCATTTCAGCCGTCAAGCTATCATTTCAGCCGTCAAGCTATCATTTCAGCCGTCTAGCTATCATTTCAGCCGTCAAGCTATCATTTCAGCCGTCTAGCTATGATTTCAGCCGTCTAGCTATCATTTCAGCCGTCAAGCTATCATTTCAGCCGTCTAGCTATGATTTCAGCCGTCTAGCTATCATTTCAGCCGTCTAGCTATGATTTCAGCCGTCTAGCTATCATTTCAGCCGTCAAGCTATCATTTCAGCCGTCTAGCTATGATTTCAACCGTCTAGCTATCATTTCAGCCGTCTAGCTATCATTTCAACCGTCTAGCTATCATTTCAACCGTCTAGCTATCATTTCAGCCGTCAAGCTATCATTTCAGCCGTCTAGCTATCATTTCAGCCGTCTAGCTATCATTTCAGCCGTCTAGCTATGATTTCATCCGTCAAGCTATCATTTCAACCGTCTAGCTATCATTTCAACCGTCTAGCTATCATTTCAGCCGTCAAGCTATCATTTCAGCCGTCAAGCTATCATTTCAGCCGTCAAGCTATCATTTCAGCCGTCTAGCTATCATTTCAGCCGTCAAGCTATCATTTCATCCGTCAAGCTATCATTTCAGCCGTCAAGCTATCATTTCAGCCGTCAAGCTATCATTTCAGCCGTCTAGCTATCATTTCAGCCGTCTAGCTATCATTTCAACCGTCAAGCTATCATTTCAACCGTCTAGCTATCATTTCAACCGTCTAGCTATCATTTCAACCGTCTAGCTATCATTTCAGCCGTCAAGCTATCATTTCAACCGTCTAGCTATCATTTCAGCCGTCAAGCTATCATTTCAGCCGTCTAGCTATCATTTCAGCCGTCTAGCTATCATTTCAGCCGTCTAGCTATCATTTCATCCGTCAAGCTATCATTTCAGCCGTCAAGCTATGATTTCATCCGTCAAGCTATCATTTCAGCCGTCTAGCTATCATTTCAACCGTCTAGCTATCATTTCAGCCGTCAAGCTATCATTTCAGCCGTCTAGCTATCATTTCAGCCGTCTAGCTATCATTTCAGCCGTCTAGCTATCATTTCATCCGTCAAGCTATCATTTCAGCCGTCAAGCTATCATTTCAGCCGTCTAGCTATCATTTCAGCCGTCAAGCTATCATTTCAGCCGTCAAGCTATCATTTCAGCCGTCAAGCTATCATTTCAGCCGTCTAGCTATCATTTCAGCCGTCAAGCTATCATTTCAGCCGTCAAGCTATCATTTCAGCCGTCAAGCTATCATTTCAGCCGTCAAGCTATCATTTCAGCCGTCAAGCTATCATTTCAGCCGTCAAGCTATCATTTCAACCGTCTAGCTATCATTTCAGCCGTCTAGCTATCATTTCAGCCGTCTAGCTATCATTTCAGCCGTCTAGCTATCATTTCAGCCGTCAAGCTATCATTTCAGCCGTCTAGCTATCATTTCAGCCGTCAAGCTATCATTTCAGCCGTCTAGCTATCATTTCAGCCGTCTAGCTATCATTTCAGCCGTCAAGCTATCATTTCAGCCGTCTAGCTATCATTTCAGCCGTCTAGCTATCATTTCAGCCGTCTAGCTATCATTTCAGCCGTCTAGCTATCATTTCAGCCGTCTAGCTATCATTTCAGCCGTCTAGCTATCATTTCAACCGTCAAGCTATCATTTCAGCCGTCAAGCTATCATTTCACCGTCTAGCTATCATTTCAGCCGTCAAGCTATCATTTCAGCCGTCTAGCTATCATTTCAGCCGTCTAGCTATCATTTCAGCCGTCTAGCTATCATTTCAGCCGTCAAGCTATCATTTCAACCGTCTAGCTATCATTTCAGCCGTCTAGCTATCATTTCAGCCGTCAAGCTATCATTTCAGCCGTCTAGCTATCATTTCAGCCGTCAAGCTATCATTTCAGCCGTCTAGCTATCATTTCAGCCGTCAAGCTATCATTTCAGCCGTCTAGCTATCATTTCAGCCGTCTAGCTATCATTTCAGCCGTCAAGCTATCATTTCAGCCGTCTAGCTATCATTTCAGCCGTCTAGCTATCATTTCAGCCGTCTAGCTATCATTTCAGCCGTCTAGCTATCATTTCAGCCGTCTAGCTATCATTTCAGCCGTCTAGCTATCATTTCAGCCGTCTAGCTATCATTTCAGCCGTCAAGCTATCATTTCAGCCGTCTAGCTATCATTTCAGCCGTCTAGCTATCATTTCAGCCGTCTAGCTATCATTTCAGCCGTCAAGCTATCATTTCAGCCGTCTAGCTATCATTTCAGCCGTCTAGCTATCATTTCAGCCGTCTAGCTATCATTTCAGCCGTCTAGCTATCATTTCAGCCGTCTAGCTATCATTTCAGCCGTCTAGCTATCATTTCAGCCGTCTAGCTATCATTTCAGCCGTCTAGCTATCATTTCAGCCGTCTAGCTATCATTTCAGCCGTCTAGCTATCATTTCAGCCGTCAAGCTATCATTTCAGCCGTCTAGCTATCATTTCAGCCGTCTAGCTATCATTTCAGCCGTCAAGCTATCATTTCAGCCGTCTAGCTATCATTTCAGCCGTCTAGCTATCATTTCAGCCGTCTAGCTATCATTTCAGCCGTCTAGCTATCATTTCAGCCGTCTAGCTATCATTTCAGCCGTCAAGCTATCATTTCAGCCGTCTAGCTATCATTTCAGCCGTCTAGCTATCATTTCAGCCGTCTAGCTATCATTTCAGCCGTCTAGCTATCATTTCAGCCGTCTAGCTATCATTTCAGCCGTCTAGCTATCATTTCAGCCGTCTAGCTATCATTTCAGCCGTCTAGCTATCATTTCAGCCGTCTAGCTATCATTTCAGCCGTCTAGCTATCATTTCACCGTCAAGCTATCATTTCAGCCGTCAAGCTATCATTTCAACCGTCTAGCTATCATTTCAGCCGTCAAGCTATCATTTCACCGTCTAGCTATCATTTCAACCGTCTAGCTATCATTTCAGCCGTCAAGCTATCATTTCAGCCGTCAAGCTATCATTTCAGCCGTCAAGCTATCATTTCAGCCGTCTAGCTATCATTTCAGCCGTCTAGCTATCATTTCAGCCGTCTAGCTATCATTTCAACCGTCTAGCTATCATTTCAGCCGTCAAGCTATCATTTCAGCCGTCTAGCTATCATTTCAGCCGTCTAGCTATCATTTCAGCCGTCTAGCTATCATTTCAGCCGTCTAGCTATCATTTCAGCCGTCTAGCTATCATTTCAGCCGTCTAGCTATCATTTCAGCCGTCTAGCTATCATTTCAGCCGTCTAGCTATCATTTCAGCCGTCTAGCTATCATTTCAGCCGTCAAGCTATCATTTCAGCCGTCTAGCTATCATTTCAGCCGTCAAGCTATCATTTCAACCGTCTAGCTATCATTTCAGCCGTCAAGCTATCATTTCAGCCGTCTAGCTATCATTTCAGCCGTCTAGCTATCATTTCAGCCGTCAAGCTATCATTTCAGCCGTCTAGCTATCATTTCAGCCGTCTAGCTATCATTTCAGCCGTCAAGCTATCATTTCAGCCGTCTAGCTATCATTTCAGCCGTCTAGCTATCATTTCAGCCGTCAAGCTATCATTTCAGCCGTCTAGCTATCATTTCAGCCGTCTAGCTATCATTTCAGCCGTCTAGCTATCATTTCAGCCGTCTAGCTATCATTTCAGCCGTCAAGCTATCATTTCAGCCGTCTAGCTATCATTTCAGCCGTCTAGCTATCATTTCAGCCGTCTAGCTATCATTTCAGCCGTCAAGCTATCATTTCAACCGTCTAGCTATCATTTCAGCCGTCTAGCTATCATTTCAGCCGTCAAGCTATCATTTCAGCCGTCTAGCTATCATTTCAGCCGTCTAGCTATCATTTCAGCCGTCTAGCTATCATTTCAGCCGTCTAGCTATCATTTCAGCCGTCAAGCTATCATTTCAGCCGTCTAGCTATCATTTCAGCCGTCTAGCTATCATTTCAGCCGTCTAGCTATCATTTCAGCCGTCTAGCTATCATTTCAGCCGTCTAGCTATCATTTCAGCCGTCTAGCTATCATTTCACCGTCTAGCTATCATTTCAGCCGTCAAGCTATCATTTCAGCCGTCTAGCTATCATTTCAGCCGTCTAGCTATCATTTCAGCCGTCAAGCTATCATTTCAGCCGTCAAGCTATCATTTCAGCCGTCTAGCTATCATTTCAGCCGTCTAGCTATCATTTCAGCCGTCTAGCTATCATTTCAGCCGTCTAGCTATCATTTCAGCCGTCTAGCTATCATTTCAGCCGTCAAGCTATCATTTCAGCCGTCTAGCTATCATTTCAGCCGTCTAGCTATCATTTCAGCCGTCTAGCTATCATTTCAGCCGTCTAGCTATCATTTCAGCCGTCTAGCTATCATTTCAGCCGTCTAGCTATCATTTCAGCCGTCTAGCTATCATTTCAACCGTCTAGCTATCATTTCAGCCGTCAAGCTATCATTTCAGCCGTCTAGCTATCATTTCAGCCGTCAAGCTATCATTTCAACCGTCTAGCTATCATTTCAGCCGTCAAGCTATCATTTCAGCCGTCTAGCTATCATTTCAGCCGTCAAGCTATCATTTCAGCCGTCTAGCTATCATTTCAGCCGTCTAGCTATCATTTCAGCCGTCAAGCTATCATTTCAGCCGTCTAGCTATCATTTCAGCCGTCTAGCTATCATTTCAGCCGTCTAGCTATCATTTCAGCCGTCTAGCTATCATTTCAGCCGTCAAGCTATCATTTCAGCCGTCTAGCTATCATTTCAGCCGTCTAGCTATCATTTCACCGTCAAGCTATCATTTCAGCCGTCTAGCTATCATTTCAGCCGTCTAGCTATCATTTCAGCCGTCTAGCTATCATTTCATCCGTCAAGCTATCATTTCAGCCGTCTAGCTATCATTTCAGCCGTCTAGCTATCATTTCAGCCGTCAAGCTATCATTTCAGCCGTCAAGCTATCATTTCAGCCGTCTAGCTATCATTTCAACCGTCTAGCTATCATTTCAGCCGTCAAGCTATCATTTCAACCGTCTAGCTATCATTTCAGCCGTCAAGCTATCATTTCAGCCGTCAAGCTATCATTTCAACCGTCAAGCTATCATTTCAACCGTCTAGCTATCATTTCAGCCGTCAAGCTATCATTTCAACCGTCTAGCTATCATTTCAACCGTCTAGCTATCATTTCAGCCGTCAAGCTATCATTTCAGCCGTCTAGCTATCATTTCAGCCGTCAAGCTATCATTTCAGCCGTCTAGCTATCATTTCACCGTCTAGCTATCATTTCAGCCGTCAAGCTATCATTTCAGCCGTCAAGCTATCATTTCAGCCGTCTAGCTATCATTTCAGCCGTCAAGCTATCATTTCAGCCGTCAAGCTATCATTTCAGCCGTCTAGCTATCATTTCAGCCGTCAAGCTATCATTTCAGCCGTCTAGCTATCATTTCAGCCGTCTAGCTATCATTTCAGCCGTCTAGCTATCATTTCAGCCGTCAAGCTATCATTTCAGCCGTCTAGCTATCATTTCAGCCGTCTAGCTATCATTTCAGCCGTCAAGCTATCATTTCAGCCGTCTAGCTATCATTTCAGCCGTCTAGCTATCATTTCAGCCGTCAAGCTATCATTTCAGCCGTCTAGCTATCATTTCAGCCGTCAAGCTATCATTTCAGCCGTCTAGCTATGATTTCAGCCGTCTAGCTATCATTTCAGCCGTCTAGCTATCATTTCAGCCGTCAAGCTATCATTTCAGCCGTCTAGCTATCATTTCAGCCGTCTAGCTATCATTTCAGCCGTCAAGCTATCATTTCAGCCGTCTAGCTATCATTTCAGCCGTCTAGCTATCATTTCAGCCGTCAAGCTATCATTTCAGCCGTCAAGCTATCATTTCAGCCGTCTAGCTATCATTTCAGCCGTCTAGCTATCATTTCAGCCGTCAAGCTATCATTTCAGCCGTCTAGCTATCATTTCAGCCGTCTAGCTATCATTTCAGCCGTCTAGCTATCATTTCAGCCGTCTAGCTATCATTTCAACCGTCTAGCTATGATTTCAGCCGTCTAGCTATCATTTCAGCCGTCTAGCTATCATTTCAGCCGTCTAGCTATCATTTCAGCCGTCAAGCTATCATTTCAGCCGTCTAGCTATCATTTCAGCCGTCAAGCTATCATTTCAGCCGTCTAGCTATCATTTCAGCCGTCTAGCTATCATTTCAGCCGTCAAGCTATCATTTCAACCGTCAAGCTATCATTTCAGCCGTCTAGCTATCATTTCAGCCGTCTAGCTATCATTTCAGCCGTCAAGCTATCATTTCACCGTCAAGCTATCATTTCAGCCGTCAAGCTATCATTTCAGCCGTCTAGCTATCATTTCAGCCGTCTAGCTATCATTTCAGCCGTCTAGCTATCATTTCAGCCGTCAAGCTATCATTTCAGCCGTCTAGCTATCATTTCAGCCGTCTAGCTATCATTTCAGCCGTCAAGCTATCATTTCAGCCGTCAAGCTATCATTTCAGCCGTCTAGCTATCATTTCAGCCGTCAAGCTATCATTTCAGCCGTCTAGCTATCATTTCAGCCGTCTAGCTATCATTTCAGCCGTCTAGCTATCATTTCAGCCGTCTAGCTATCATTTCAGCCGTCAAGCTATCATTTCAGCCGTCTAGCTATCATTTCAGCCGTCTAGCTATCATTTCAGCCGTCAAGCTATCATTTCAGCCGTCTAGCTATCATTTCAGCCGTCAAGCTATCATTTCAGCCGTCTAGCTATCATTTCAGCCGTCAAGCTATCATTTCAACCGTCTAGCTATCATTTCAGCCGTCAAGCTATCATTTCAGCCGTCAAGCTATCATTTCAGCCGTCTAGCTATCATTTCAGCCGTCTAGCTATCATTTCAGCCGTCAAGCTATCATTTCAGCCGTCAAGCTATCATTTCAGCCGTCTAGCTATCATTTCAGCCGTCTAGCTATCATTTCAGCCGTCTAGCTATCATTTCAGCCGTCTAGCTATCATTTCAGCCGTCTAGCTATCATTTCAGCCGTCTAGCTATCATTTCAGCCGTCTAGCTATCATTTCAGCCGTCAAGCTATCATTTCAGCCGTCTAGCTATGATTTCAGCCGTCTAGCTATCATTTCACCGTCAAGCTATCATTTCAGCCGTCTAGCTATCATTTCAGCCGTCTAGCTATCATTTCAGCCGTCAAGCTATCATTTCAGCCGTCTAGCTATCATTTCAGCCGTCTAGCTATCATTTCAGCCGTCTAGCTATCATTTCAGCCGTCAAGCTATCATTTCAGCCGTCAAGCTATCATTTCAGCCGTCAAGCTATCATTTCAGCCGTCAAGCTATCATTTCAACCGTCTAGCTATCATTTCAGCCGTCTAGCTATCATTTCAACCGTCTAGCTATCATTTCAGCCGTCAAGCTATCATTTCAGCCGTCTAGCTATCATTTCAGCCGTCTAGCTATCATTTCAGCCGTCAAGCTATCATTTCAGCCGTCTAGCTATCATTTCAGCCGTCTAGCTATCATTTCAGCCGTCAAGCTATCATTTCAACCGTCTAGCTATCATTTCAGCCGTCAAGCTATCATTTCAGCCGTCTAGCTATCATTTCAGCCGTCAAGCTATCATTTCAACCGTCTAGCTATCATTTCAGCCGTCAAGCTATCATTTCAACCGTCTAGCTATCATTTCAGCCGTCAAGCTATCATTTCAGCCGTCTAGCTATCATTTCAGCCGTCTAGCTATCATTTCAGCCGTCAAGCTATCATTTCAGCCGTCTAGCTATCATTTCAGCCGTCTAGCTATCATTTCAGCCGTCTAGCTATCATTTCAGCCGTCTAGCTATCATTTCAGCCGTCAAGCTATCATTTCAGCCGTCTAGCTATCATTTCAGCCGTCTAGCTATCATTTCAACCGTCTAGCTATCATTTCAGCCGTCTAGCTATCATTTCAGCCGTCTAGCTATCATTTCAGCCGTCTAGCTATGATTTCATCCGTCAAGCTATGATTTCAGCCGTCTAGCTATGATTTCAGCCGTCTAGCTATGATTTCATCCGTCAAGCTATCATTTCAGCCGTCAAGCTATCATTTCAGCCGTCTAGCTATCATTTCAACCGTCTAGCTATCATTTCAGCCGTCAAGCTATCATTTCAACCGTCTAGCTATCATTTCAGCCGTCAAGCTATCATTTCAGCCGTCTAGCTATCATTTCAACCGTCAAGCTATCATTTCAACCGTCTAGCTATCATTTCAACCGTCAAGCTATCATTTCAACCGTCTAGCTATCATTTCAACCGTCAAGCTATCATTTCAGCCGTCAAGCTATCATTTCAGCCGTCAAGCTATCATTTCAGCCGTCAAGCTATCATTTCAGCCGTCTAGCTATCATTTCAACCGTCTAGCTATCATTTCAACCGTCTAGCTATCATTTCAACCGTCAAGCTATCATTTCAGCCGTCAAGCTATCATTTCAGCCGTCAAGCTATCATTTCAGCCGTCAAGCTATCATTTCAACCGTCAAGCTATCATTTCAACCGTCTAGCTATCATTTCAGCCGTCTAGCTATCATTTCAGCCGTCAAGCTATCATCTCAACCGTCTAGCTATGATTTCAGCCGTCTAGCTATCATTTCAGCCGTCTAGCTATCATTTCAGCCGTCAAGCTATCATTTCAGCCGTCAAGCTATCATTTCAACCGTCTAGCTATCATTTCAACCGTCTAGCTATGATTTCATCCGTCAAGCTATCATTTCATCCGTCAAGCTATCATTTCAACCGTCTAGCTATCATTTCAACCGTCTAGCTATCATTTCAGCCGTCAAGCTATCATTTCAGCCGTCTAGCTATGATTTCAGCCGTCTAGCTATCATTTCAGCCGTCAAGCTATCATTTCAACCGTCTAGCTATCATTTCAACCGTCTAGCTATCATTTCAGCCGTCAAGCTATCATTTCAACCGTCAAGCTATCATTTCAACCGTCTAGCTATCATTTCAGCCGTCTAGCTATCATTTCAGCCGTCAAGCTATCATTTCAACCGTCAAGCTATCATTTCAACCGTCAAGCTATCATTTCAACCGTCTAGCTATCATTTCAACCGTCTAGCTATCATTTCAACCGTCTAGCTATGATTTCAGCCGTCTAGCTATCATTTCAGCCGTCTAGCTATCATTTCAGCCGTCAAGCTATCATTTCAACCGTCTAGCTATGATTTCAGCCGTCTAGCTATCATTTCAGCCGTCAAGCTATCATTTCAACCGTCTAGCTATCATTTCAACCGTCTAGCTATGATTTCAGCCGTCTAGCTATCATTTCAGCCGTCAAGCTATCATTTCAGCCGTCTAGCTATCATTTCAGCCGTCTAGCTATGATTTCAGCCGTCAAGCTATCATTTCAACCGTCTAGCTATCATTTCAGCCGTCTAGCTATGATTTCAGCCGTCAAGCTATCATTTCAACCGTCTAGCTATCATTTCAGCCGTCTAGCTATCATTTCAGCCGTCTAGCTATGATTTCAGCCGTCTAGCTATCATTTCAACCGTCTAGCTATCATTTCAGCCGTCTAGCTATGATTTCATCCGTCAAGCTATCATTTCAACCGTCTAGCTATCATTTCAGCCGTCTAGCTATCATTTCAACCGTCTAGCTATGATTTCAGCCGTCTAGCTATGATTTCATCCGTCAAGCTATCATTTCAGCCGTCTAGCTATCATTTCAACCGTCTAGCCATCATTTCAACCGTCTAGCTATCATTTCAGCCGTCAAGCTATCATTTCAGCCGTCAAGCTATCATTTCAGCCGTCAAGCTATCATTTCAACCGTCTAGCTATCATTTCATCCGTCAAGCTATCATTTCAGCCGTCTAGCTATCATTTCAGCCGTCAAGCTATCATTTCAGCCGTCTAGCTATCATTTCAGCCGTCTAGCTATCATTTCAGCCGTCTAGCTATCATTTCATCCGTCAAGCTATCATTTCAACCGTCTAGCTATCATTTCAACCGTCTAGCTATCATTTCAACCGTCTAGCTATCATTTCAACCGTCTAGCTATGATTTCAACCGTCAAGCTATCATTTCAGCCGTCAAGCTATCATTTCAACCGTCTAGCTATCATTTCAGCCGTCTAGCTATCATTTCATCCGTCAAGCTATCATTTCAACCGTCTAGCTATCATTTCAACCGTCAAGCTATCATTTCAGCCGTCAAGCTATCATTTCAACCGTCTAGCTATCATTTCAGCCGTCAAGCTATCATTTCAACCGTCTAGCTATCATTTCAACCGTCTAGCTATCATTTCATCCGTCAAGCTATCATTTCAGCCGTCAAGCTATCATTTCAACCGTCAAGCTATCATTTCAGCCGTCAAGCTATCATTTCAACCGTCAAGCTATCATTTCAGCCGTCAAGCTATCATTTCAACCGTCTAGCTATCATTTCAACCGTCAAGCTATCATTTCAGCCGTCAAGCTATCATTTCAACCGTCAAGCTATCATTTCAGCCGTCTAGCTATCATTTCAGCCGTCTAGCTATCATTTCAACCGTCTAGCTATCATTTCAACCGTCTAGCTATCATTTCAACCGTCTAGCTATCATTTCAGCCGTCAAGCTATCATTTCAGCCGTCTAGCTATCATTTCAGCCGTCAAGCTATCATTTCAGCCGTCTAGCTATCATTTCAACCGTCTAGCTATGATTTCATCCGTCAAGCTATCATTTCAACCGTCAAGCTATCATTTCAGCCGTCTAGCTATCATTTCAACCGTCTAGCTATGATTTCAGCCGTCAAGCTATCATTTCAACCGTCTAGCTATCATTTCAGCCGTCAAGCTATCATTTCAACCGTCTAGCTATCATTTCAACCGTCAAGCTATCATTTCAACCGTCTAGCTATCATTTCAACCGTCTAGCTATCATTTCATCCGTCAAGCTATCATTTCAACCGTCTAGCTATCATTTCAACCGTCTAGCTATCATTTCAACCGTCTAGCTATGATTTCAGCCGTCAAGCTATCATTTCATCCGTCAAGCTATCATTTCAACCGTCTAGCTATCATTTCAACCGTCAAGCTATCATTTCAACCGTCTAGCTATCATTTCAGCCGTCTAGCTATCATTTCAACCGTCTAGCTATCATTTCAACCGTCTAGCTATGATTTCAACCGTCTAGCTATCATTTCAACCGTCTAGCTATCATTTCAACCGTCTAGCTATCATTTCAACCGTCAAGCTATCATTTCATCCGTCAAGCTATCATTTCAGCCGTCTTTAGAAAGTCTGAAACCACAGAAAAAAAGACTTCAATGAGTCCAAAGTCCAAACCTAGAGAAAAATTATTATTCACCATACCACCGAGGCGAAAAATGAAATTCAATTTTTGACCACCAAGAGCGTAGGGTTTCGCGTTTCTACCAGATCGTTATAGGACGCAATAATCTTCTGTATAGAAGGAGCGTCTATAAAGATAAGACAAAACAATGTGTCTGTCTAATGTTTAAAAACCTTCTGTTACCCCCGAATGTCTTATTATGTCAGCGACAGATTTCAATGTCGTCAAATTTTACTGATATTATCTTACGTCTGCTAATATCTTCAATCTTTTCTCACGGATATTTGTATATTTGCCTTTACAATATCTTCGAATGGTTATCGTTGTACGCAATGCTTTTATTTCATGTAAAGTCATGGACGCCATCTTTTTTCTTTGTATGTCTTGTACTAACTTCTGACGTCTGCTAATTCTCCTGATGTAAATGTTTTTTTTTCCAACAGTCAACATTCAGGCCACACAGGGACAGTGCCGCGGGGTATTTCCTGGCGGGGAAAGACATGCACTGGTTTCCGGTAAGTTTCCAATACCTAAATTATTATCCCATATCCCACAAATACAAAGATCAAGATTTAAACAAAAAATACTTTTAAAATTTTCCAAATCTAACACTTATTAATTGATTTATTAATACCGGTTAAATGGTTGAGAATGGATACTTTAAGAACTCTAACAAAATTTTCTTAGTGACGATCTTTCTAATCCTACCATTGGATTCTAAAAATAGCAAAACATAATGACGTTACCCCACACTGTTAACAAATTTGTCATTCAAATAGACATAAATAAATGTACAATAAATGTGGATCTGAGTTCAATTTTTCTTCAGGTTTTTACGCTTATCTCCTACTTTTGTAACAGGTAGGGGCCTCGATTTTCGCCAGTAACGTCGGGGCCCCCATGTTTATAGGTCTGGCGGGTACTGCAGCTGCCTCTGGGTTTTCTTGTGCAATATACGAGTGGCATGTGAGTAGAAAACGCTTATTGCTATATACACGTGTTGCATGTGAATAGAAATATCCTATTCTATATACGCGTGTGGCTGTGAGTGCAATTATCTTATTTCCATATACACGTGAAGCATGTAAGTAGAAATATCCTATTGCTATACACACGTGTGGCTGTGAGTAGAAATTCCCGTGTGGTAAGTACACATTAATAATTTTTATTATTTCGTTATATACTTGCTTATGTAACGTTTGACCACGTTATTTGACCAGTAGTGATGTGCTTGCTTGTGTAACGTTTGACCACGTTATTTGACCAGTAGTGATGTGCTTGCTTGTGTAACGTTTCACCACGTTATTTGACCAGTAGTGATGTGCTTGCTTGTGTAACGTTTCACCACGTTATTTGACCAGTAGTGATGTGCTTGCTTGTGTAACGTTTCACAATGTTTTCACTTCCAGGCGGTGTACCTGCTGATAGCCCTCGGGTGGATATTTGTCCCTGTCTATGTCTCAAGCGGGGTAAGTTGTTTGCTCATTCATCAAGGGGGGTAATACACATCTATATATGACTAGTTTGCCCTCTGTATCTGGGTAACAAATCTATTGGTCATTCGTGGCAAGAGTAATGATTACAACACTGGCATCGCAACCAATGGTTTAATATTGGCTGTCTTCCCCCCCCCCACACAGGCCTTCACGATGCCCGAGTATTTAAAGAAAAGATTTGGTGGTGTGCGGCTCAGGGTCTACCTCTCCATTCTGGCGCTCTTCTTGTATGTGTTGACCAAGATATCAGTAAGCTCCTTCAATTACCTTCTATGTGTTGACCAAGACATCAGTAAGCTCCTTCAATTACCTTCTATGTGTTGACCAAGATATCAGTAAGCTCCTTCAATTACCTTCTATGTGTTGACCAAGATATCAGTAAGCTCCTTCAATTACCTTCTATGTGTTGACCAAGATATCAGTAAGCTCCTTCAATTACCTTCTATGTGTTGACCAAGACATCAGTAAGCTCCTTCAATTACCTTCTATGTGTTGACCAAGACATCAGTAAGCTCCTTCAATTACCTTCTATGTGTTGACCAAGATATCAGTAAGCTCCTTCAATTACCTTCTATGTGTTGACCAAGATATCAGTAAGCTCCTTCAATTACCTTCTATGTGTTGACCAAGATATCAGTAAGCTCCTTCAATTACCTTCTATGTGTTGACCAAGACATCAGTAAGCTCCTTCAATTACCTTCTATGTGTTGACCAAGACATCAGTAAGCTCCTTCAATTACCTTCTATGTGTTGACCAAGATATCAGTAAGCTCCTTCAATTACCTTCTATGTGTTGACCAAGATATCAGTAAGCTCCTTCAATTACCTTCTATGTGTTGACCAAGATATCAGTCTCCTTCAATTACCTTCTATGTGTTGACCAAGACATCAGTAAGCTCCTTCAATTACCTTCTATGTGTTGACCAAGACATCAGTAAGCTCCTTCAATTACCTTCTATGTGTTGACCAAGACATCAGTAAGCTCCTTCAATTACCTTCTATGTGTTGACCAAGACATCAGTAAGCTCCTTCAATTACCTTCTATGTGTTGACCAAGACATCAGTAAGCTCCTTCAATTACCTTCTATGTGTTGACCAAGACATCAGTAAGCTCCTTCAATTACCTTCTATGTGTTGACCAAGACATCAGAAAGCTCCTTCAATTACCTTCTATGTGTTGACCAAGACATCAGTAAGCTCCTTCAATTACCTTCTATGTGTTGACCAAGACATCAGTAAGCTCCTTCAATTACCTTCTATGTGTTGACCAAGATATCAGTAAGCTCCTTCAATTACCTTCTATGTGTTGACCAAGATATCAGTAAGCTCCTTCAATTACCTTCTATGTGTTGACCAAGACATCAGTAAGCTCCTTCAATTACCTTCTATGTGTTGACCAAGACATCAGTAAGCTCCTTCAATTACCTTCTATGTGTTGACCAAGACATCAGTAAGCTCCTTCAATTACCTTCTATGTGTTGACCAAGACATCAGTAAGCTCCTTCAATTACCTTCTATGTGTTGACCAAGACATCAGTAAGCTCCTTCAATTACCTTCTATGTGTTGACCAAGACATCAGTAAGCTCCTTCAATTACCTTCTATGTGTTGACCAAGACATCAGTAAGCTCCTTCAATTACCTTCTATGTGTTGACCAAGACATCAGTAAGCTCCTTCAATTACCTTCTATGTGTTGACCAAGACATCAGTAAGCTCCTTCAATTACCTTCTATGTGTTGACCAAGACATCAGTAAGCTCCTTCAATTACCTTCTATGTGTTGACCAAGACATCAGTAAGCTCCTTCAATTACCTTCTATGTGTTGACCAAGACATCAGTAAGCTCCTTCAATTATCTTCTATGTGTTGACCAAGACATCAGTAAGCTCCTTCAATTACCTTCTATGTGTTGACCAAGACATCAGTAAGCTCCTTCAATTACCTTCTATGTGTTGACCAAGACATCAGTAAGCTCCTTCAATGACCTTCTATGTGTTGACCAAGACATCAGTAAGCTCCTTCAATTACCTTCTATGTGTTGACCAAGATATCAGTAAGCTCCTTCAATGACCTTCTATGTGTTGACCAAGACATCAGTAAGCTCCTTCAATGACCTTCTATGTGTTGACCAAGACATCAGTAAGCTCCTTCAATGACCTTCTATGTGTTGACCAAGACATCAGTAAGCTCCTTCAATTACCTTCTATGTGTTGACCAAGACATCAGTAAGCTCCTTCAATTACCTTCTATGTGTTGACCAAGACATCAGTAAGCTCCTTCAATTACCTTCTATGTGTTGACCAAGACATCAGTAAGCTCCTTCAATTACCTTCTATGTGTTGACCAAGACATCAGTAAGCTCCTTCAATTACCTTCTATGTGTTGACCAAGACATCAGTAAGCTCCTTCAATTACCTTCTATGTGTTGACCAAGATATCAGTAAGCTCCTTCAATTACCTTCTATGTGTTGACCAAGACATCAGTAAGCTCCTTCAATTACCTTCTATGTGTTGACCAAGACATCAGTAAGCTCCTTCAATTACCTTCTATGTGTTGACCAAGACATCAGTAAGCTCCTTCAATTACCTTCTATGTGTTGACCAAGACATCAGTAAGCTCCTTCAATGACCTTCTATGTGTTGACCAAGACATCAGTAAGCTCCTTCAATGACCTTCTATGTGTTGACCAAGACATCAGTAAGCTCCTTCAATGACCTTCTATGTGTTGACCAAGACATCAGTAAGCTCCTTTAATGACCTTCTATGTGTTGACCAAGACATCAGTAAGCTCCTTCAATGACCTTCTATGTGTTGACCAAGACATCAGTAACTTTTTGACTTTCATTCAGAACTATTTAGATTAGGTGTGGTCACTTTTCATTGGTTTCGTACAAAAAAATTCTTTACAAAATAATCATCTATTCATACATAAAAGCAAATTGCAAAAACCTGGAATGTTACAAATGAAGAGTTGTTATATCTAAAAATTTTCCTCCGGTCATATCGTTTAGCCAAATTTTCTGTGTTTCTGTCTTTATTTGAGAGTTAGTCTTACCCCAACAACACACTCCTAAAATACACGAAACAAACAAACTAAACATCATTAATTTGACATTTTCTTTCAGTCAGAGATTTTCTCCGGCGCCATCTTCATGCAGCAGTTGTTGGGTTGGAACATGTACGCGTGCATAGCCATCATCCTGGGCGTCACAGCTCTCTACACTGTGGCGGGTAGGTCGTCTGTTTGTTCCTTACCGTCATAACTAGCAGTGGCATGGAGCATGACCGAAAGGTTGCAATCCGCTCTGGTTCGAACTTTTGAAAGTGGCAGAATTTGTCCGACTACTGGAAAAAAAATTAGATCTAAAAAAATTTTTTTTTATTTGAAAAAGCGTTTATGGTTGTCGTTGACATGGAACATTGTTTCTCAACTCTGGGGAAACAATAGACAAGTTATTTAATATCAGAGTGTCTTCTAGAAAATCTAAGGACCCGAGATGTGTGATAAGTCTGTGGAGATACTTGCTACTTCCCACACCATACTTTGGGGGGGGGGAGTCGAGAATGTCGTTTTTACTTTTATTTTATATTACAGGCAGATAAGTTAAATTTATTTTCCCTGACTTGGAGGAACCAATTCTATTTTTCATCTGTATTTGATCTAAAACAAATGTTCATTGAGTTATTTGATCTATAAGAAATGTTCATTGAGTTATTTGATCTATAAGAAATGTTCATTGAGTTATTTGATCTATAAGAAATGTTTATTGAGTTATTTGATCTATAAGAAATGTTTATTGAGTTATTTGATCTATAAGAAATGTTCATTGAGTTATTTGATATATAACAAATGTTCATTGAGTTATTTGATATATAACAAATGTTCATTTAGTTATTTGATCTATAACAAATGTTCATTGAGTTATTTGATCTATAACAAATGTTCATCTAGTGATATGCGATGTTTAAAAACGACAGAATAATCCACAGTGAATTTTTTAAAAATAAAATTAAATATTTAAATAATGTCCAACAAAAATGTTTGATTTATTTACAGTAATCCAGAGCCGTCTTTACACCAGGTTGGGCCCACGGGCAAAGAAATAGTGTTGGGCCCCTCACCCGCAGGAATAAAAAAATAAATATACATAATTTATATAAATAAACATATTCCAATGGGGCCCCTGTGCTCGTGGGCCCCCGGGCAAATGCCCATCGGGCCTATGCGTCAAGACGGCCCTGCAATAGTCATGTTAGAAAGTTTCATCGTTACACGTTGAAGTATATTGTTTCTCTATTATCAGACATTGTCTGTTTTCAGGCGGGCTGGCAGCTGTCATCTACACAGACACGCTGCAGACGATCATCCTACTCATCGGGGCGGCCATTCTCTTTTTTATCAGTGAGTTCATTAAACAAGTTTATGTTAACTGGGGAAGAAGATTGGGGACGCCGACCAATCATCGATTTATCACGACTATCTTTGACTATCTTTGACTATCTGATGACTGTTCTGAGACTACCATAATATCCTATAACTAACCCTCTTACTATCCTATGATCACACTCTGACTATCCTATAACAACACTATGATCAGAGGCGTCACCAGGGTTGTTGCCACTCAGTGCGGTAGCTCATGGTATCACCCCCTCACGACTTACCCTATAGACCATTGACCTCCTCCGAGACTACCAGTGCCAAATAACGGGAACATACAGAATTTTACATTTTTGTGTCACTCCTTGTGATGGTGTCGCCTGGTGCGGTCCGCATCCCCCTAGTGACGCCTCTGACTATGATTATCCTTTAACTACCCTATGACTTCTAACGGTCACGGGACTGATGATGATGATGACCCTATGACTAGCCCTGAGATTCTCCAATGACCATCATATGAATACAATTTGAATATCATTGCAGTTCGTTCTTCCTGTTGATCTGTCTGTACTATAATTTAAAATGATTGCCGCCCAATGTTTGATATAAGAGTAGTGAATTACATTGAACTCCTTGTTTAACGTAAATAATTCCACCCCAACCCCAAAAAACAAAACAAAAAACTTCTCTTTTTTTCTCTCTATTTTTAAACGTGTATTTTTTTAAAAAACTGGAATTAGACAACGTTTTTAATATTTATGGACACAAGGATAGGAGGATATTTGAATCGAATGTATAGCTGATGGATGGGGAAACTCTTGCTGTATTTAAATGAATGTACATACACCAGTCGTGCTTTCCATTTCATATCGACTTGTAAACTTTGACCAACATCACGTGAAATATCACGTGTCTCTTGTAGGCCCAGGTTTGACAGGAGTCAGTTTGCCTTTTTGTAACAGGATGTTTTGAATAATATCATCACATGTGGCATCACTATCATCAAATGACCTTCACTGGAACATGCACAAAGAAGTCAACACACACACACACACACACAAGTTTAAATAACCGGAAATTTCAATAAAAATCAATCCATGTTCTCTGTAAACTGAATCGTATTTCTGGGCCGTGTCGCCGTGAAAAGACTTTTAAACAGACTAATGAACAGATACAAGAAAACGCTTTTTATACGATTGCGATCCAATATGTTTGTTAGATACGACCCCCCCCCCGACCCCCCACCCAAAATAACGCGATGTTCAGAACCAGGGTCCAATCAGCAAGGTCAGGGTCATTCTCTGCAGCAGCACTCGTGTTAACTCCGTGCATGTAGACAACGAGCGTGCTAAGAATAATAATGTCCTTTACTAAGTACACTGTATACGCAATGGCTTATCTGTTACGTAATACTAATTCCATTTACTAATGACACTGTATACGGAATCGCTTTCGGTTAAATAATACTGGTGCGAGAATGTCGTGAGTTTTCGTCGTTGCGTAAATCAATAGATTCCATCAATGTTGGTCAATAGCCACAACAAAGCTATTCAAAATATTTACAGACGAGGGTTCTCAATATTTCAGCCCTGGCTGACATCGGTGGCTGGAATGAGTTCATGACACTTTACGCAAATGCCGCATCCAACATGACGCTGAGTGACCCGGTCAACCACTCGTGTGGACTCCCCAGACCAGGTGAATATGGCCCCCAGAACAGGTGAATGTAGGTGAATAAGGCCCCCAGAACAGGTGAATATGGCCCCCAGAACAGTTGAATATGGCCCCCAGAACAGGTGATTGTGGCCCCCAGACCAGGTGAAAATGGCCCCCCCATAACAGGTGACCCCCAGACCAGGTGAATATGGCCCACAGAACAGGTGAATATGGCCCCCAGAACAGGTGAATATGGCTCCCCAGACCAGGTGAATATGGCCCCCAGAACAGGTGAATATGGCCCCCAGAACAGGTGAATATGACCCCCCAGAACAGGTGAATATGGCCCCCCAGAACAGGTGAATATGGCCCCCCAGAACAGGTGAATATGGTCCCCCATAACAGGTGAATATGCCCCCCCAGACCAGGCTGACCAGGTGAATATGGCCTCGTCTTTTAGATGTAACAACTGAACATTCATTAAGTAGCTTGAATGTTTATGTGTAAATCTGAATCTCTTTCAACAACACTGTACAAGTGACCCACCCCCAGCCAAACATTACTAACGATGAACGACTATAATATTTTATTTAGGAAACGCCTAAAACTCGACTGGCGGACCGATGATCACGGGTTCGAATCCATGTGACGGCAAGGATTTGTTCCCGGGGCCTAGGGCGTCCCTGAGTCACCCAGCTCCGAATGGGTACCTAACACTAGTTAGGCGGCTGGGTAATGCGTGGAATCCTCATAGCCGTGGCCTGTGAACGCTGCATCACTTGCCAACAGATCATCCGTCATATCCTGTGGACGCAATTATCTTCTGCAAAGCAGGAGCGTCTGTATAGATAAAATAAGAAGATAAAATTTACAATTGTGCAATGAAAACTAAACGAGAAATAATATTATGAATGTTTGCTCATTGTTGGCTTGGGTTGGGGCGGGCTCCACTTGTCTCAACTTGTCTCAACTTGGCTCAACTAACTTGTCTCAACTAACTTGTGTCAACTTGTCTCCACTTGTCTCAACTTGTCTCAACTTGTCTCAACTCAACTTGTCTCAACTTGTCTCAACCTGTTTCAACCTGTCTCAACCTGTCTCAACTTGTCTCAACTTGTCTCCACTTGTCTCCACCTGTCTCAACTTGTCTCAACTTGTCTCAACTTGTCTCAACTTGTCTCAACTTGTCTCAACTTGTCTCAACTCAACTTGTCTCAACTTGTCTCAACCTGTCTCAACTTGTCTCAACCTGTCTCAACCTGTCTCAACTTGTCTCAACTTGTCTCAACTCAACTTGTCTCAACCTGTCTCAACTTGTCTCAACCTGTCTCAACTTGTCTCAACTTGTCTCAACTCAACTTGTCTCAACCTGTCTCAACTTGTCTCAACCTGTCTCAACTTGTCTCAACTTGTCTCAACTCAACTTGTCTCAACTTGTCTCAACCTGTCTCAACCTGTCTCAACCTGTCTCAACTTGCTCCATTTCCACTCCCATCAGATTACATGCACATCTGGCGGGATGCCGTCACAGGTGATATCCCTTGGCCCGGGGCTATTTTTGGCTTGACCACCCTGGGCATTTGGGTGTGGTGCACTGACCAGGTAAATGTCATCTTTGAAGAAAACGTTGTTTGTTTCTCAAGCGGGTATGGGCTTTAGACTTGCACATAAAGTGCTTTACACCTCTATCAACATTCTTTTGGAAAGGACCCCCCCCCAAACACACACGCACACACACATACAAACACAGACGCCTGGTGTCGAGTCACTGGTTATTGCCTCTCACCATGTCAATGTATTCCAGGTGTCAATGTATTCCAGGTGTCGATGTATTCCAGGTGTCGATGTATTCCAGGTGTCAATGTATTCCAGGTGTCAATGTATTCCAGGTGTCAATGTATTCCAGGTGTCAATGAAATGATCTCATTAAATGTCCCAATGTGTCAATATATGACTGCAATGGTGAATAGCGATATCAGAATCACTCTATATTACTCGCAGTTCTTACAATTGTTAATCATAAATATAAGTTGGTCGAACTGAATACCAGAATATTATATTAATAGATTTCCGTGCTGTAGTCGAGTGGCATGTGCGCTCGGCTGACGTACCGAGTGTCACGGGATCGAAACGCCGTGAAGACATTCCCTGATTCCACCAGTAAAAATATAAATATAGAGCACACAATTGGCTTCATTTATGAACGCAAATGTTTTGGCATTCCAGCGAATGACAAATGATGATGATATAATAAAAGCGGGTGAAGAAAAGAAAAGTTCGTCAGAAACACCAATTCGTTTTCTAAAATTAAAAAAAATTACATTTCATAAACAACGGTGTAGCGTCAGTGGCGTAACAACGGGTTGGCATCGGGGCAGTTGCCAAGGGCGCCAGCTCAAAAGGGCGCCACTAAATCTCTAATTTGAAATTTGTATTTAAATAAATACAGTCGGACCTCTCTAAGTCGAACTCAAAGTGACCCCAAAAAAAAATTCCACTTACGGAGTTATTGAGTTAGGGAAAATGGCGTAATAGGCGCCGATTAATCAAGGACAATGTAGATATTGAGAGGTGGGGGGAGTTTTAAGTTTTGGCATTAGAAATGTTCAGGCATTTTAATATATTGTCTTCTTTTCTTTGAATTTTCCATCTAGCCTTTTCTTTTACTTTGTTAAACTTTATTTACCGTTTTTCATTTTTAGAAGCCAATTAACAACAAGGAATTTGCAAGCTGTCAAATTTGAAGAATCAAATAAGTTACCACCACATCAGGGTCATGTTCTCATACTACTTAACCCTCTGTGTTTTTTAGTAAAGCATCATTAGCATTAGAAGAATTTAAATCAAATATGGAGTTTGAAGTTTTGGCAGTAGAAACGTTCACATAATGTAGGATACTTCCTTTATTTCTTTTATTATTTGGCTTTTATTTTATTTAGAGAAAAAGCTCCACTTTTTTATAAAATGTTCAATCTTAGAAACTGTTTAAGGACTAGGAATTTGCCGCCCCTTGCAAACTGCCGCCCGGGTCATTTGCCCCCTTGCCCCCTCCCTATGCCACTGTTCATAAGGTTGCCTATTAAAATGATTTTAGTTTTGTTTTGTAATTAACTTACAATACATAGATACCTGCCTACATTACAATACATAGATACCTGCCTACATTACAATACATAGATACCTGCCTACATTACAATACATAGATACCTGCCTACATTACAGTACGTTATTATTTCAATTAAAATTAAAAGTATGGAAATTCAGTCTCTGCTTATAATTATTTTTAACTGTCTAAAAAAATAAATATTTTTCATTATTAATTAAAACAAAGCTTTAATTTATTCAATTTAACACAATTTTCAGTTTAACGTGTACACAATTATTTTATAGAATTAAACCAAGTTTATTTTTTAGTGTGCATAGCTAACTCTTTGAATAATGTTTTTTGTCTTAATTCACTTTTTAAAATAAAAATTGGCGTTAAAGAGTGAATATGGGTATAAAAATGAAATACGTGAAAAGATATTTGGAAAAAAAAAGAAAATTACATGAATGGAAATCTTTTTGGTTGGGATTATCTATAATGACTGTAACAAAGGAACCTACACCAACGACAGTAAATAAATATGACGATTGAGTCTTCACTTAAGCACATTAAAACGTCTACATGGTCCACGTTCAACTGCTAATGTCTATACGTTCTTAATTAAATAAAATACGGAACTGCCGCTTTTAGACCCAGGCCTTCTACATAAATAAAATTGACTAAGAATTTTCACTCCAACAGATTATGGTCCAACGATGTCTATCCGCCAAGAATATCAGCCACAGTAAAGGTGGCTCCGTGTTTGCCGCCGCCCTGAAAATCCTGCCGTTTTTCTTGTGGATAGTTCCAGGGATGATAAGTCGGATACTCTTTCCGGGTAAGAGAAAAATTGTTTAACATTTTGGCACATTCATAAAAAATTTTTTTTAAAGTAACGCATGTCAATGTTTTTGAAGCCCGTCAATTTCAATTTATTGGTGCCCAAATACATATAGGTACCCAACGTTTTTTTTGGTGACCCTCATTATTTTGGTGCTGATGCACTTCTATAGCTACAAATACGCACCTGAAAATTTAGAAAGTTGCGCTCTGGGCAGTTTTGTTGAAATTTGAAGAACTACATCAGGGACATAAATTATGTAAAGCAGTGGTTCCCAACCTTTTTATCGCCGTGGACAGGTTACCTTTTGAAATTTTTACCACGGCCCACTGAGTTTGGAGGGTGGGGTAAGGGTGAACTTTGTTTGTTTGTAGTTCATATTGTTTTGATTTAATTATTTAAAATTAATTGTATTTTTACATACCCGAATAATAAAATGCAGTTGCACCATAAAATGAATATAAAGTGATTTAACATTTTAAACCACTAGAACGGTAACTCAATGAGAACCCTTAGCTTGATCTTCTGCAACGAGACGGCTCCATCTGGGGGAAATAGGAAACAATGACACCCGAAATGTTTTGATTTTTTCAGGTTTTTTTTTCTGTCACTGCAGAAAACCTGTCTTCAAACAGATAGGAGTGTCGGAAATGGAAATAGGGATTTAAGTGCCATGTCGTCATTTGCAATCTCCAGCGGTTTGATGTTTTTCTTGCACTGAAGTACTAGATTCGCCTGTTTTTTGACAAATGATTCGCGGATCAATACATTAACAGTTCATTGGTCTTTAGTGGTTGGGAAGTAGCACTCGAACTATTTTAAAAGAAAAAACAGCTGATTGTGCACCAACTGGGAGAATCAATGCCCAGGTTTTGTCAAGCCTCAAATCCCAGGCCCAGCTAATGTTTGAATAAAAAAAAGTCTCGGATCACGCGCTGTCCCCAGTTTGGTTTTAAATGCAGCTACACAAAACAAAATTATATTATACAGTAGAATCAGTAGCATATACATCTGTTACCCTACTAGCTCTTGTGGTCGTTTCATCGCTAAGCACGCAATGAAGAGTCAAATAACGGGGAACTTTTAAAATGCAGAAGAAAAAAAAACTGAAATTATTGTCGCAGCAAAACGATTACCTGACCTAACAAAGCAACTACCTGACCTAAACAAACCAGTACCTGACCTAAACAAACAAGTACCTGACCTAAACAAACAAGTACCTGACCTAAACAAGCCAGTACCTGACCTAAACAAACAAGTACCTGGCCTAAACAAGCCAGTACCTGACCTAAACAAGCCAGTACCTGACCTAAACAAGCCAGTACCTGACCTGAACAAACGAGCACCTGACCTATTTAAACAAGTACCAGACCTATTTAAACGAGTACCTGACCTAAACAAACCAGTACCTGACCTATTTAAACGAGTACCTGACCTAAACAAACGAGTACCTGACCTAAAAAAAACAAGTACCTGACCTAAACAAACAAGTACCTGACCTAAACAAACGAGTACCTGACCTAAACAAACAAGTACCTGACCTAAACAAACAAGTACCTGACCTAAACAAACAAGTACCTGACCTAAACAAACGAGTACCTGACATAAACAAACGAGTACCTGACATTAACAAACGAGTACCTGACCTAAACAAACAAGTACCTGACCTAAACAAACAAGTACCTGACCTAAACAAACAAGTACCTGACATAAACA
This sequence comes from Ampullaceana balthica, assembly GCA_944989445.1. Taxonomy (NCBI): domain Eukaryota; kingdom Metazoa; phylum Mollusca; class Gastropoda; family Lymnaeidae; genus Ampullaceana; species Ampullaceana balthica. The sequence continues at coordinate 129,573 of CALYLW010000063.1, forward strand.
AACAAGTACCTGACATAAACAAACGAGTACCTGACATTAACAAACGAGTACCTGACCTAAACAAACAAGTACCTGACCTAAACAAACAAGTACCTGACCTAAACAAACAAGTACCTGACCTAAACAAACAAGTACCTGACCTAAACAAACAAGTACCTGACATAAACAAACGAGTACCTGACCTAAACAAACAAGTACCTGACCTAAACAAACAAGTACCTGACATAAACAAACGAGTACCTGACCTAAACAAACAAGTACACTGACATAAACAAACAAGTACCTGACCTAAACAAACAAGTACCTGACATAAACAAACGAGTACCTGGCCTAGACCAATGAGCAGGAGACCAAATATCCCCGGCCCCACACGGTCCTCAGAAACGTTTAATTCGTAGCCTAAAACCCTGGGAACTGTGGTGTGAAAGATTACGTACACTTTTGAAAATACAGATAAAATTACCAGACTTAAACACTAATTATGATCATGTTAAATAAAAAATGTATAAGATGGCTTGTTACCAAACTGAGCTTAGAGTGTATAGTTGTACTAGCGCGTCTTTAAAGACCTACACCTACACTTACACCAACACCTACACCTGCACCTACACCTGCACCTACACCTACACCTGCACCTACACATACACCTGCACCTACACCTGCACCTACACATACACCTACACCAACATCTACACCTACACCTGCACCTACACCTGCACCTACACCTGCACCTACACCTACACCTACACATGCACCTGCACCTACACATGCACCTACACCTGCACCTACACCTACACATACACCAGCACCTACACCTGCACCTACACATACACCTACACCTACACCTACACTTAAACCTACACATACACCTGCACCTACACCTGCACCTACACATACACCTGCACCTGCACCTACACCTACACCTGCACCTACACCTACTCCTACACCTGCACCTGCACCTACACCTGCACCTACACCTCCACCTACACATACACCAGCACCTACACCTGCACCTACACCTACACCTGCACCTACACATACACCTACACCTACACCTAAACCTACACATACACCTGCACCTACACCTGCACCTACACATACACCTGCACCTACACCTTTACCTACACCTACACCTACACCTGCACCTACACATACACCTGCACCTACACCTGCACCTACACATACACCTACACCAACATCTACACCTACACCTGCACCTACACCTGCACATACACCAACACCTACACCTACACCTACACCTGCACCTACACCTACACCTACATATACACCAACACCTACACCTGCACCTACACATACACCAACACCTACACCTGCACCTACACCTGCACCTGCACCTACACCTGCACCTACACCTACACCTGCACCTGCACCTGCACCTGCACCTACACCTACACCTGCACCTACACATACACCTACACCTAAACCTACACCTACACCTACACTCAAGATCTAGCTGGCTGAAAAAATGTTACTTAGGGGGAAATTTGATTTCTGTGTAAGAAAAATGCGCTTAATTTATCCAAACATAATTGAGCTTCTATGAACTAACGGACCAATCAAATTTTTGCAGATGAGATTGCATGCGCTGACCCCGCCACGTGCAAGGCTTTCTGTGGAAACGAGGCTGGTTGTTCAAACATCGCTTACCCTCTCCTAGTCATACGGAGGATGCCTCAAGGTAAAATAACTCTTGGTGGCGTGTGTAACAAGGAAGCTGGCCATTCTAGCATAGCCTTCTGTGCCTACTTACATATTACAAGATTATACGTATCACGCTGACTGCTCACAAGTCATAACGAAGTTAAGACTCCACTTAGGGAGTGACAGAAGAAGACAGACCAGGTTTATGCCCCCTTAAATGATAGTTTCCAGCATTGTTTTTTCATGTGTTGTTCGGCTTTTAATGCTAGAAATACATGGAACGAAGGAACAAATCAACCAGTAGTCTGTTTTACGCCCTAAGAATTGTGTACAAAATAACATCAAATAAAAAACAACACAACAAAATAAGATAATTAAAATGCAATTAAACATGAGAAAAAGACATTTAAACTCCGTGTTTTGTACCCGCATACATCAGATCTGTAGCACTGCATCTTACTCACCCCCCCCTTAAAAAATGGAATGGCCCCTTCCAAATTCGTTATAAATATTATGGGGCGTCAAATCTCCACCAATCCTGAGCTAGATTTAAGGACGGATGTAAGGAAGCAGACCATTCACTTATTAATGTATTGGACTTTGGGCTAAAAAAAATAAATTAAAAAAATAAACACATTCACAAAAGAATAGTCTCTTCACGAAAGCAGAGAGAAAACTTTAGATTGTGAAATTAAACTGGTCCGAATGAATTTTTTTAAATCACTTTTTTTGTTCAGGCGAAAAGTGATACTTTTGCTAAAAAAAGAATATATTTGTAAACCTATATATATATTGTGTATATATATATACATATATATATATATATGTATATATTAATTTTTATTGATAGCAATTCATATTCTTAACCTCTATATTAAAAGTACATCAACAAACAAACCGGGAGATACCACGTGATCACATACTTGCATGTCCGTGTTCCCCTAATTCTGAATGTCTCACAGGTCTCCGAGGCATCATGCTGGCCGCCCTTCTTGCTGCCCTCATGAGTTCGCTGACCTCCATCTTCAACTCGGCCAGCTCCATGTTCACGATGGACATCTGGCGGCGGTTTCGGAAGAGGGCGCCACAGGCGGAGCTGATGATCGTTGGGAGGGTCTGTGTGTTAGTGCTGGTTGGCCTCAGGTGAGCTGATGATCGTTGGGAGGGTCTGTGTGTTAGTGCTGGTTGGCCTCAGGTGAGCTGATGATCGTTGGGAGGGTCTGTGTGTTAGTGCTGGTTGGCCTCAGGTGAGATGATGATCGTTGGGAGGGTCTGTGTGTTAGTGCTGATTGGTCTCATGTTGATTTTTACAATGATGCCAACGTCTCCTTTATCAGTCTAATCGCTCTAGAAGAACGATGGCCTAAACGCGGCTCTCAAAGCCGCATGCGGTTGCGGTTTTTTTGTGTTCACATTGCGGCACGCGTGCAATTTATGAATATATGACAAGGATTACTGGAAGATTTCAAAGCCAGGTTTAATGACCCATAGTGCTTCAATGCGGCTCTCAACAATTTTTTTTAATGGCTGACGGCTACTAAAGGTCTGGCCACTCCTGCTCTAGAAATTAAGCAGATTTAAAAAATCTCTACACCTTCCCCACACACACACCTCGCATTTCACAAAATCGTTTGACAAACACTACACCACAAACAATATTATTTGGGAATTCCATAGAATGCTATATTAGTTACAGTAAATTTCGGATTTTGAAATGTTAAAAATTTTAAAATATTGTTTAAATCCCAGCGTTGTGTGGATTCCGATCATGGAGAGCTCACAAGGGGGACAACTGTGGACCTACTTACAAACGATCTCATCCTGTATATCTCCCCCTTGGTGCTGGGTATTTCTGATGGCGTTATTCTGGAAGCGGACAACCGAAGCGGTAAGTGAACAAACAACCAGTTCTTGAATGGTCAACAAATCACCTCACTGCCTCAATACAATGAACTTGGTCAATTTAGTGGTGTTTTGTCTCTAAAGGACCGTCCATAAATGAAAAGGGGGGGGGGAGGGGGTCGCGTATTTGTGATGATGTGTGACGAGGGGGAGGTGGGGTGTATAAGAAATGTGACGTTACATCAAAACGCGCAACTTAAATAAAAGTTCCACTTAAATATTTCATAGCCTAAAATTTATTTAACGCCTTTTTAAATGGCTTCATGCGTGTTACAATATTAGAGTGCAGCCTTACACTAAATACATACTTAAATAACAATAAAGTGATTTGAAACAAGCTCATTTTCAAATACGAAATGCGGCTTTTATGGGGGGGGGGTGCAAAGCTTTATGACGTCATATATAAAGGGGGGGTACATTTTTGTAACAACAAGGGTGGCCGGTGGGGGGGGGTGGCCACAATCGCGTGATGTTATTTATGGCTGGCCCCTAATAGTCACCACTAAGACACTATGTACGCAACGAGTAACCACATTCCATTTGACCCCCCCCCCAAATCTCATTATAAATTATTAAAACATGTTGATTCTCGTGTGGCCAATGTTTGACAACTAACTTCTGAAGCGTTATAACTCATTCAAATGTAAGATCTTATTGTAATATGCTAGTTATAACTCATTCAAATGTAAGATCTTATTGTAATATGCTAGTTATAACTCATTCAAATGTAAGATCTTATTGTAATATGCTAGTTATAACTCATTCAAATGTAAGATCTTATTGTAATATGCTAGTTATAACTCATTCAAATGTAAGATCTTATTGTAATATGCTAGTTATAACTCATTCAAATGTAAGATCTTATTGTAATATGCTAGTTATAACTCATTCAAATGTAAGATCTTATTGTAATATGCTAGTTATAACTCATTCAAATGTAAGATCTTATTGTAATATGCTAGTTATAACTCATTCAAATGTAAGATCTTATTGTAATATGCTAGTTATAACTCATTCAAATGTAAGATCTTATTGTAATATGCTAGTTATAACTCATTCAAATGTAAGATCTTATTGTAATATGCTAGTTATAACTCATTCAAATGTAAGATCTTATTGTAATATGCTAGTTATAACTCATTCAAATGTAAGATCTTATTGTAATATGCTAGTTATAACTCATTCAAATGTAAGATCTTATTGTAATATGCTAGTTATAACTCATTCAAATGTAAGATCTTATTGTAATATGCTAGTTATAACTCATTCAAATGTAAGATCTTATTGTAATATGCTAGTTATAACTCATTCAAATGTAAGATCTTATTGTAATATGCTAGTTATAACTCATTCAAATGTAAGATCTTATTGTAATATGCTAGTTATAACTCATTCAAATGTAAGATCTTATTGTAATATGCTAGTTATAACTCATTCAAATGTAAGATCTTATTGTAATATGCTAGTTATAACTCATTCAAATGTAAGATCTTATTGTAATATGCTAGTTATAACTCATTCAAATGTAAGATCTTATTGTAATATGCTAGTTATAACTCATTCAAATGTAAGATCTTATTGTAATATTCTAGTTAGAAAAATAAACAAAACTCAATGAGCTTCTAATAAAATGCTAGCATTGAATTTCTTCATACGCCCCACCCCGCACCACCAGGGAGCTTTCTGGGGTCTTATAATCAGTCAAATTGTTGGGCTGGTCAGGATGGTCCTCGAGTTTACGTACGCCGCCCCCAACTGTGGCAGTTTTGAGGAAGACACCCGGCCAGCGGTTCTCAAAGAAGTTCACTTCCTCCACTTCGCCATCATCCTGTCGGGTGTTTCCATCATCACCACAGTGGTCATCTCACTACTGACCACACCAAGGCCACCAGAGAAGGTTCGTAACAAGAGTGTTTTAACTGACGCTACTGCAAGCTATGTGGTTAAGTTACCAGCGTTAATTGCTAAGAAAATATCATCGTTCCTCAACGGTTCTTTAGTTACAGTAATTAAATCTCAAATTTATTTGTCAGTAAATGTCAGTAACTGTATCATTTACAAAGAATCTTTGTTTTTTGTTGTTTTTTTAATTTACTTATAGGTTTATGAAACAATGTCGTTTTTTTAACTATTTAAATGATTTTTTTTTAGTATTTGGAAATTGATTTTAATTTAACGAACCTTTTTTCTGTTTCCGCAAGCTCCTAATTTAAAGGCTGGGGCGTTAGCCGATGAATGAATGAATGAACTTAAAGGCTGGGGCGTTAGCCGATGAATGAATGAATGAACTTAAAGGCTGGGGCGTTAGCCGATGAATGAATGAATGAACTTAAAGGCTAGGACGTTAGCCGATGAATGAATGAATGAACTTAAAGGCTGGGACCACAAGCGATGAATGAATGAATGAAATGAATGAATGAATGAATGAATGAATGAATGAATAAATGAATGAATGAATGAATCAATGAATGAATGAATCAATGAATGAATGAATGAATGAATGAATGAATGAATGAATGAATGAATGAATGAATGAATGAATGAATGAATGAATGAATGAATGAATGAATGAATGAATGAATGAATGAACTGAAGGACCGACCTCGTACAACTCTTGAAATATATTTTAAAGAAATATGTTAAATATAAATATTATATTTGATGATTACCCAAAAATCGATTTCTGGAAATAAGTTTCACATTTGAGTAATTTTTAATTAAACAAAAATAAATAAACGGAGCAAGTAAAAAATTCAACAATCCTGATTTTTTTTAAATCAAACTTTTAAGATTCGTCGTGTCACGTGGTGGACACGAAATGACCCACTTGACCCCGTGGAAACCGACTCAGAAGATGATTTCGGCGTGGAGGACGAGGCTGACGATGTGGTCAAGATGAAAAGTAGGTTTTCAGTGAAGTTATCGTGTTGTCCTGTTGCTGGACTCAGCACAATACTATGGATAGATTTAGCTAAGGGAGACAAACAAAACAACAGATGCATGACAAAAAATTACTTTTAAAACACAACAACGGTTTTTTTTAAATAGTTATCATATTTTTTTTAATTTTAAAGCACAAAATCAAAATCTTTAGAGATTAAATTTGTAAACATTTGTATTGGCTCAACTCATCAGATATCATTGAGGTTTTGATATAATAGTGACGGCATTAAAATACAAAACAATATTATGGTCAGTTTCCAGTTGATGACGGACACACAATATAAACAGCAAATAATGTTTCGTGTTTAAATGTTGTAACACTGCGAAGCAGTTAAATGGACACCAGAAATGATAATAATTATGACTACTGCCCCCCCCCCTTTCCCCAAATAAGACATTGCTTGGAATTTATTTAAATTCATGATTTGTAAACGAAAAAAAGGCTTCTAATTTGGTAACAATTTACAAAATAGTTGCCTCTCACCCACCACAACAGACGAATGAATAAATTGTAATTGTAAGTAATAAATGTCCATTATTTATGTCTCTTAACATTTAATTGTCCAAAACTTTAAACATCTGTTTCGTATCTGCTTATTTTGACATTAGCGGCCCACGATCTAAGTATTAGTTATTCGAACTTCAACTTTCCACTGTTAGTAATGTATTATGTCATTGATATAAACCGAGGTAAAGACAATTCACGCAATATTTCCCCAGTTGCCAGGGGGCTGAAAAAGAAAGGCGTAAGCCGTGTGTTGTACAACTGGCTGTGTGGCATCGACGACAGGCCAAAGCCCAAACTGACCATCGAGGAGAAGATTCTAATCAAGAAGAAGATGAAGGACATCGGCGAGGATCCAAAAGCCAAGATGGTTTCAGCCGTGGCGGCGATTATCGTTGCAGGACTGACGACATTTCTATTCGGGTTCTTCTATTAGTACGGTGACATGACGACATTTCTATTCGGGTTCTTCTATTAGTACGGTGACATGAAGACATTTCTATTCGGGTTCTTCTATTAGTACGCTGACATGACGACATTTCTATTCGGGTTCTTCTATTAGTACGCTGACATGACGACATTTCTATTCGGGTTTTTCTATTAGTACGGTGACATGACGACATTTCTATTCGGGTTCTTCTATTAGTACGCTGACATGACGACTCCAGCAACGAATTACCATTTTCACGCTATTTTTAGATTTTAAAAAGGATTGGGCAGGGTTTTGTTTTGGTGACGGATCAGTGACGCGAGACTGACTGAGTCTGAATAATCGGTAGAAATTGTGTTAAACCATGCCATTCCCACCCCCCTAGCACGATCAATACGTCTGCTACAACCGCCGTAGATCGGTTTATATCTTTGCAAAGTTTTTAAAAAATAAAATGTTTGTTATTCATAGTTATATTTGGTTCGGTAGATCAATAATTGTAGTTGTTGGTTGGCATTTAGTAACAACAATTACTTCTATATTTTTAATTTACAAAATAGTGAAAAAATGCACTTGACGCATAAACTTGTATATAAAATATTTGATACACATATTCATACTCGGATCTTCTCATTTATTCCCCAGTCCATTTACAACCTTTAGTTTACTAAAACTCCTTATTCCCCAGTCCATTTACAACCTTTCGTTTACTACAACTCCTTATTCCCCAGTCCATTTACAACCTTTCGTTTACAACTCCTTATTCCCCAGTCCATTTACAACCTTTCCTTTACTACAACTCCTTATTCCCCAGTCCATTTACAACCATTCGTTTACTATAACTCCTTATTCCCCAGTCCATTTACAACCTTTCGTTTGCTACAACTCCTTATTCCCCAGTCCATTTACAACCTTTCGTTTACTACAACTCCTTATTCCCCAGTCCATTTACAACCTTTCGTTTACTACAACTCCTTATTCCCCAGTCCATTTACAACCTTTCGTTTACTACAACTCCTTATTCCCCAGTCCATTTACAACCTTTCGTTTACTACAACGCCTTATTCCCCAGTCCATTTACAACCTTTCGTTTACTACAACGCCTTATTCCCCAGTCCATTTACAACCTTTCGTTTACTACAACTCCTTATTCCCCAGTTCATCTACAGCCTTTCGTTTCCTTCAACTCCTTATTTTTAAAGAAGTAATAAAAAGTAGGGGGAGTGGATAACTTCAGAAAGGGAGAATATTCGACAGGTTTTTTTTAATCTTTGACTTGAAATTGAGTTCGGTCGCGATTATATTACGATTGGTATTTTTTCCCTGGGCCAAGGGTGTCCCTGAGTCCACCCAGCTCCCTGGGCCAAGGGTGTCCCTGAGTCCACCCAGCTCCCTGAGCCAAGGGTGTCCCTGAGTCCACCCAGCTCCGAATGGGTATTTGACACTAGTTAGGGAAACAAAGGCGGCTGGGAATAGCATGGCCTGTGAACGCTGCGTCACTTGCCAACTGATCGACTAGGTCTGTGGATGCAATAATCTTCTGTATAGATAGAGAGTCTGTATAGATAGAGAGTCTGTTTAGATAGAGAGTCTGTATAGATAGAGTCTGTATAGATAGAGTCTGTATAGATGAGACAAATAAAACAGATGATCTTAAATGATTGTTCTAATAAAAAAGTGACCAAAAATAATTGATCAAAGAAAAGAAATTATCCAAAATGATTGGTCAAATAAAATAGATGATCCCACTGAAATGGTTTAAAAATGAGATGATTCTTTTATGTATGAGAGTGTGCAGTTTGTGTGTTCATGTATGTGTTAGTTACACTGGCGAGTAAAACTTGAAATATTGATCGTAATCAAAAAATATTTGCGTCTTTCACTAACAACATAAGCTCTAGAGATCTAGTAGATATTCTCTAGTAGATATTCTCTAGTAGATATTCTCTAGTAGATATTCTCTAGTAGATATTCTCTAGTAGATATTCTCTAGTAGATATTCTCTAGTAGATATTCTCTAGTAGATATTCTCTAGTAGATATTCTCTAGTAGATATTCTCTAGTAGATATTCTCTAGTAGATATTCTCTAGTAGATATTCTCTAGTAGATATTCTCTAGTAGATATTCTCTAGTAGATATTCTCTAGTAGATATTCTCTAGTAGATATTCTCTAGTAGATATTCTCTAGTAGATATTCTCTAGTAGATATTCTCTAGTAGATATTCTCTAGTAGATATTCTCTAGTAGATATTCTCTAGTAGATATTCTCTAGTAGATATTCTCTAGTAGATATTCTCTAGTAGATATTCTCTAGTAGATATTCTCTAGTAGATATTCTCTAGTAGATATTCTCTAGTAGATATTCTCTAGTAGATATTCTCTAGTAGATATTCTCTAGTAGATATTCTCTAGTAGATATTCTCTAGTAGATATTCTCTAGTAGATATTCTCTAGTAGATATTCTCTAGTAGATATTCTCTAGTAGATATTCTCTAGTAGATATTCTCTAGTAGATATTCTCTAGTAGATATTCTCTAGTAGATATTCTCTAGTAGATATTCTCTAGTAGATATTCTCTAGTAGATATTCTCTAGTAGATATTCTCTAGTAGATATTCTCTAGTAGATATTCTCTAGTAGATATTCTCTAGTAGATATTCTCTAGTAGATATTCTCTAGTAGATATTCTCTAGTAGATATTCTCTAGTAGATATTCTCTAGTAGATATTCTCTAGTAGATATTCTCTAGTAGATATTCTCTAGTAGATATTCTCTAGTAGATATTCTCTAGTAGATATTCTCTAGTAGATATTCTCTAGTAGATATTCTCTAGTAGATATTCTCTAGTAGATATTCTCTAGTAGATATTCTCTAGTAGATATTCTCCACGGTGACATCTCCACCAGTTCAACTTTGTATTTTTTTTTAAAAAATGATCTGATTGTAGGAGGGTGATCATTAAATTAAAATAATTATGTATGAGAGTTGTTTACGTACTTGAACAAAGTTTTTAAATCCCTTATATTAACTTCGAAATCTTGTCGTTCGTCGTCGGGCAGGTGGAAAAATGAAAGTAAAAAATGACACACTTCCCGTGATGCTATCGAGCTGAAATTTTGCACATAGACTCGTGTCACCTAACAATGCATCCTATCAGAATTTCAGATCGATCGAATGTACCGTAATGACATTAATGCATTTTTAGTGTATCTATATAAAACTATATGTAGCGGTAGCTATTGTTTACATTTTACGAGTCACTTGAGTTCGCGCCACCCATCTCGTGTTTAACACCAGAGGGAGTTCACTCAGTTTCAGACTTTAAATGTTTTTCGCGGTGGAACATAATCAATACTTTTATTTAAGTCTCATAGATAAGGGATTTACCGTCAAAAACTTTGTTTTTATATGAGAGTTGTTTACGTATTTGCACAAATTTGTTGAAATTAAAATAAAAACAAGTATTTATAATCTCATCCTGACTTCGTATTGACTTAATTCTAATTCCCTTTTTTTCTATGTTGATTGTTTGTTATTGTTTTGAAGCTGACTTAAGTGAGTGATCGGCCCCTGAGCTAACCTGTATAATATACGTACGGGTACCGATCAAGAAATGCATCTGGTTTTTTTTTGTTTTTTTTAAGTAACACAAGGATTTCACCTATGGCAGTATTAAATTTTTTTAATGTACTGGAAAGGGTGTGTACAGAGAGTGGCAGATAATAGGAGAATAAAAGTCGCATGTTTAGATAAATTAACCGCGAGTCAGTAGAAACAGGCGGATGTGCAGAATATGCCGGAGAAATGGGAAGCGAGCAGCATCCGGTGAGAGGCTGTTGCTTGGAGACCAAATGACATCTAGACCCGTCACGCGACGTTTGCAGCGGGGTGGGAGGGGGCTCCTTGAGTTGACATTTACTTTTAAAGATACTCTTTTCTTTTACCCATCACAACTTTATGCCAAAGAAATATCCCCCAGCGCCACCCTAACCCCATTTTTTCAGTGTCACTGTCTCAAAGTCAATGCGATGGCTCAACACGTAGCTACTAATGTCATGTTGCCATTGACGTGTTATGCAGTTATTTATTGTCATTTATGTTTTTGGTATACGTTATGTGTTTAAAAAAAAATTATAAAAAAAAATAAAACCTTGTAAGAACAACTGCGAAAAAAAGGTGAAGTTCTATCATTGTATCTTGTTAGATTTGTACATCTGTCTGATTTGAACTTCTGTTAAATTTGAACTCTGGCTAGAGTCTGACTCCTGCTAGACCACGATCAACATTTTATGGCAGCATGATGCAGACGTGAGTGACGCAATTCTTCTTGCCGTTGTTAATTCCCTGATGACGTTGTTTTCACGTTAAATCAGTATATAGGAAAGTTTTGACAAACAATCACAAAAATCTCTTTGATTTCATTCAAATATTTTTTTCATTTTCATTTGCTCATTCTTTTACAACACATTTTTTAAAGTGAAAAAAGAAAAAAAAATGAGACAATATATTTTTAAATTTTAAATAATAATCATAAAATATATTTAAAATCAACAAGGCTATTTACCATACAGTTGCAGACGATTTTAGAACAAAACGTAAGACATTCAAGTTGGCCAGGGAGTCGGAAAATCTGACAGCGTTTAGTTCATTACTGCCTCTCGGACAATCCAACAAACGGTTGTCGAAGAGCGTGAATGTGTGGACAAGAAAGAACTACATAACTGCTGCGAGAAAAACAAAGAGCAGTATAACCGGTGTGTGAGAAAAGAAAGAGCCGTGTAACTGATTCAATCAGCTGTTTTCAAAGTTAATAAATAATTATTAGAAGCACATTGTCTTCACAATTTAAAATGTGTTGTAACTACTTCTTTGTAGAAGGTTAGAGATTAATCAAACCAACTATTGCGTTGCAGTGTATAAAAAGGTTTTAAAACACCGTAATCAGTGATTACAGCAAGCCTCGAGTCCTTCCTTAACAAAGATTACTGCAATCTTTTAGTTCTTTAAGGGTCAGTAGCCTATTTTGAGTTAGAACTGCATGATGAAGGCAGACAATAATGCCACTACCTCACGAAGAAGAAACAAAATATCCATTAAAAATAAAGGTCCTTTCCACCCCCCCCCCGCCACACACACACACAAATTCCTTGTCACTGCTTAATTTATATTTAAGTTATTTATAACAGAGGAGTGGAAAATATTTTGATGATCGATTGTGTTGTTTAGTGCATGGTTAAGTTAAAACTCAAGGGACGAATTAACATTTTTCTTTGGTTGCCTTCAGCTACTGTTTTTGACAGGGGAATCCCCAGCTAACTTAAAACTTTAAACGATCTCTCTACTCTCACTTGTATGTACCACCTTTAAACTATCTCTCTACTCTCACTTGTATGTACCACCTTTAAACTATCTCTCTACTCTCACTTGTATGTGCCACCTTTAAACTATCTCTCTACTCTCACTTGTATGTGCCACCTTTAAACTATCTCTCTACTCTCACTTGTATGTGCCACCTTTAAACTATCTCTCTACTCTCACTTGTATGTGCCACCTTTAAACTATCTCTCTACTCTCACTTGTATGTGCCACCTTTAAACTATCTCTCTACTCTCACTTGTATGTGCCACCTTTAAACTATCTCTCTACTCTCACTTGTATGTGCCACCTTTAAACTATCTCTCTACTCTCACTTGTATGTGCCACCTTTAAACTATCTCTCTACTCTCACTTGTATGTGCCACCTTTAAACTATCTCTCTACTCTCACTTGTATGTGCCACCTTTAAACTATCTCTCTACTCTCACTTGTATGTGCCACCTTTAAACTATCTCTCTACTCTCACTTGTATGTGCCACCTTTAAACTATCTCTCTACTCTCACTTGTATGTGCCACCTTTAAACTATCTCTCTACTCTCACTTGTATGTGCCACCTTTAAACTATCTCTCTACTCTCACTTGTATGTGCCACCTTTAAACTATCTCTCTACTCTCACTTGTATGTACCACCTTTAAACTATCTCTCTACTCTCACTTGTATGTGCCACCTTTAAACTATCTCTCTACTCTCACTTGTATGTACCACCTTTAAACTATCTCTCTACTCTCACTTGTATGTACCACCTTTAAACTATCTCTCTACTCTCACTTGTATGTGCCACCTTTAAACTATCTCTCTACTCTCACTTGTATGTACCACCTTTAAACTATCTCTCTACTCTCACTTGTATGTACCACCTTTAAACTATCTCTCTACTCTCACTTGTATGTACCACCTTTAAACTATCTCTCTACTCTCACTTGTATGTACCACCTTTAAACTATCTCTCTACTCTCACTTGTATGTACCACCTTTAAACTATCTCTCTACTCTCACTTGTATGTACCACCTTTAAACTATCTCTCTACTCTCACTTGTATGTACCACCTTTAAACTATCTCTCTACTCTCACTTGTATGTACCACCTTTAAACTATCTCTCTACTCTCACTTGTATGTACCACCTTTAAACTATCTCTCTACTCTCACTTGTATGTACCACCTTTAAACTATCTCTCTACTCTCACTTGTATGTACCACCTTTAAACTATCTCTCTACTCTCACTTGTATGTACCACCTTTAAACTATCTCTCTACTCTCACTTGTATGTACCACCTTTAAACTATCTCTCTACTCTCACTTGTATGTACCACCTTTAAACTATCTCTCTACTCTCACTTGTATGTACCACCTTTAAACTATCTCTCTACTCTCACTTGTATGTGCCACCTTTAAACTATCTCTCTACTCTCACTTGTATGTACCACCTTTAAACTATCTCTCTACTCTCACTTGTATGTACCACCTTTAAACTATCTCTCTACTCTCACTTGTATGTGCCACCTTTAAACTATCTCTCTACTCTCACTTGTATGTACCACCTTTAAACTATCTCTCTACTCTCACTTGTATGTGCCACCTTTAAACTATCTCTCTACTCTCACTTGTATGTACCACCTTTAAACTAGCTCTCTACTCTCACTTGTATGTACCACCTTTAAACTATCTCTCTACTCTCACTTGTATGTACCACCTTTAAACTATCTCTCTACTCTCACTTGTATGTGCCACCTTTAAACTATCTCTCTACTCTCACTTGTATGTACCACCTTTAAACTATCTCTCTACTCTCACTTGTATGTACCACCTTTAAACTATCTCTCTACTCTCACTTGTATGTACCACCTTTAAACTATCTCTCTACTCTCACTTGTATGTGCCACCTTTAAACTATCTCTCTACTCTCACTTGTATGTACCACCTTTAAACTATCTCTCTACTCTCACTTGTATGTGCCACCTTTAAACTATCTCTCTACTCTCACTTGTATGTACCACCTTTAAACTATCTCTCTACTCTCACTTGTATGTGCCACCTTTAAACTATCTCTCTACTCTCACTTGTATGTACCACCTTTAAACTAGCTCTCTACTCTCACTTGTATGTGCCACCTTTAAACTATCTCTCTACTCTCACTTGTATGTGCCACCTTTAAACTATCTCTCTACTCTCACTTGTATGTACCACCTTTAAACTATCTCTCTACTCTCACTTGTATGTGCCACCTTTAAACTATCTCTCTACTCTCACTTGTATGTGCCACCTTTAAACTATCTCTCTACTCTCACTTGTATGTACCACCTTTAAACTATCTCTCTACTCTCACTTGTATGTACCACCTTTAAACTATCTCTCTACTCTCACTTGTATGTGCCACCTTTAAACTATCTCTCTACTCTCACTTGTATGTACCACCTTTAAACTATCTCTCTACTCTCACTTGTATGTACCACCTTTAAACTATCTCTCTACTCTCACTTGTATGTGCCACCTTTAAACTATCTCTCTACTCTCACTTGTATGTACCACCTTTAAACTATCTCTCTACTCTCACTTGTATGTGCCACCTTTAAACTATCTCTCTACTCTCACTTGTATGTACCACCTTTAAACTATCTCTCTACTCTCACTTGTATGTACCACCTTTAAACTATCTCTCTACTCTCACTTGTATGTGCCACCTTTAAACTATCTCTCTACTCTCACTTGTATGTGCCACCTTTAAACTATCTCTCTACTCTCACTTGTATGTACCACCTTTAAACTATCTCTCTACTCTCACTTGTATGTACCACCTTTAAACTATCTCTCTACTCTCACTTGTATGTACCACCTTTAAACTATCTCTCTACTCTCACTTGTATGTGCCACCTTTAAACTATCTCTCTACTCTCACTTGTATGTACCACCTTTAAACTATCTCTCTACTCTCACTTGTATGTACCACCTTTAAACTATCTCTCTACTCTCACTTGTATGTACCACCTTTAAACTATCTCTCTACTCTCACTTGTATGTGCCACCTTTAAACTATCTCTCTACTCTCACTTGTATGTGCCACCTTTAAACTATCTCTCTACTCTCACTTGTATGTACCACCTTTAAACTATCTCTCTACTCTCACTTGTATGTACCACCTTTAAACTATCTCTCTACTCTCACTTGTATGTGCCACCTTTAAACTATCTCTCTACTCTCACTTGTATGTACCACCTTTAAACTATCTCTCTACTCTCACTTGTATGTACCACCTTTAAACTAGCTCTCTACTCTCACTTGTATGTGCCACCTTTAAACTATCTCTCTACTCTCACTTGTATGTGCCACCTTTAAACTAGCTCTCTACTCTCACTTGTATGTACCACCTTTAAACTATCTCTCTACTCTCACTTGTATGTGCCACCTTTAAACTATCTCTCTACTCTCACTTGTATGTGCCACCTTTAAACTATCTCTCTACTCTCACTTGTATGTGCCACCTTTAAACTATCTCTCTACTCTCACTTGTATGTGCCACCTTTAAACTATCTCTCTACTCTCACTTGTATGTGCCACCTTTAAACTATCTCTCTACTCTCACTTGTATGTACCACCTTTAAACTATCTCTCTACTCTCACTTGTATGTGCCACCTTTAAACTATCTCTCTACTCTCACTTGTATGTACCACCTTTAAACTATCTCTCTACTCTCACTTGTATGTACCACCTTTAAACTAGCTCTCTACTCTCACTTGTATGTGCCACCTTTAAACTATCTCTCTACTCTCACTTGTATGTACCACCTTTAAACTATCTCTCTACTCTCACTTGTATGTGCCACCTTTAAACTATCTCTCTACTCTCACTTGTATGTGCCACCTTTAAACTATCTCTCTACTCTCACTTGTATGTGCCACCTTTAAACTATCTCTCTACTCTCACTTGTATGTGCCACCTTTAAACTATCTCTCTACTCTCACTTGTATGTGCCACCTTTAAACTAGCTCTCTACTCTCACTTGTATGTACCACCTTTAAACTATCTCTCTACTCTCACTTGTATGTACCACCTTTAAACTATCTCTCTACTCTCACTTGTATGTGCCACCTTTAAACTAGCTCTCTACTCTCACTTGTATGTACCACCTTTAAACTATCTCTCTACTCTCACTTGTATGTGCCACCTTTAAACTATCTCTCTACTCTCACTTGTATGTGCCACCTTTAAACTATCTCTCTACTCTCACTTGTATGTGCCACCTTTAAACTATCTCTCTACTCTCACTTGTATGTACCACCTTTAAACTATCTCTCTACTCTCACTTGTATGTGCCACCTTTAAACTAGCTCTCTACTCTCACTTGTATGTACCACCTTTAAACTATCTCTCTACTCTCACTTGTATGTACCACCTTTAAACTATCTCTCTACTCTCACTTGTATGTACCACCTTTAAACTATCTCTCTACTCTCACTTGTATGTGCCACCTTTAAACTATCTCTCTACTCTCACTTGTATGTACCACCTTTAAACTATCTCTCTACTCTCACTTGTATGTACCACCTTTAAACTAGCTCTCTACTCTCACTTGTATGTACCACCTTTAAACTATCTCTCTACTCTCACTTGTATGTACCACCTTTAAACTATCTCTCTACTCTCACTTGTATGTGCCACCTTTAAACTATCTCTCTACTCTCACTTGTATGTGCCACCTTTAAACTATCTCTCTACTCTCACTTGTATGTACCACCTTTAAACTATCTCTCTACTCTCACTTGTATGTGCCACCTTTAAACTATCTCTCTACTCTCACTTGTATGTACCACCTTTAAACTATCTCTCTACTCTCACTTGTATGTACCACCTTTAAACTATCTCTCTACTCTCACTTGTATGTGCCACCTTTAAACTATCTCTCTACTCTCACTTGTATGTACCACCTTTAAACTAGCTCTCTACTCTCACTTGTATGTACCACCTTTAAACTATCTCTCTACTCTCACTTGTATGTACCACCTTTAAACTATCTCTCTACTCTCACTTGTATGTGCCACCTTTAAACTATCTCTCTACTCTCACTTGTATGTACCACCTTTAAACTATCTCTCTACTCTCACTTGTATGTACCACCTTTAAACTAGCTCTCTACTCTCACTTGTATGTGCCACCTTTAAACTATCTCTCTACTCTCACTTGTATGTACCACCTTTAAACTATCTCTCTACTCTCACTTGTATGTACCACCTTTAAACTATCTCTCTACTCTCACTTGTATGTACCACCTTTAAACTATCTCTCTACTCTCACTTGTATGTGCCACCTTTAAACTATCTCTCTACTCTCACTTGTATGTGCCACCTTTAAACTATCTCTCTACTCTCACTTGTATGTACCACCTTTAAACTATCTCTCTACTCTCACTTGTATGTACCACCTTTAAACTAGCTCTCTACTCTCACTTGTATGTGCCACCTTTAAACTATCTCTCTACTCTCACTTGTATGTACCACCTTTAAACTAGCTCTCTACTCTCACTTGTATGTGCCACCTTTAAACTATCTCTCTACTCTCACTTGTATGTACCACCTTTAAACTATCTCTCTACTCTCACTTGTATGTGCCACCTTTAAACTATCTCTCTACTCTCACTTGTATGTGCCACCTTTAAACTATCTCTCTACTCTCACTTGTATGTGCCACCTTTAAACTATCTCTCTACTCTCACTTGTATGTACCACCTTTAAACTATCTCTCTACTCTCACTTGTATGTGACCACCTTTAAACTATCTCTCTACTCTCACTTGTATGTACCACCTTTAAACTATCTCTCTACTCTCACTTGTATGTACCACCTTTAAACTATCTCTCTACTCTCACTTGTATGTACCACCTTTAAACTATCTCTCTACTCTCACTTGTATGTACCACCTTTAAACTATCTCTCTACTCTCACTTGTATGTACCACCTTTAAACTATCTCTCTACTCTCACTTGTATGTACCACCTTTAAACTATCTCTCTACTCTCACTTGTATGTACCACCTTTAAACTAGCTCTCTACTCTCACTTGTATGTACCACCTTTAAACTATCTCTCTACTCTCACTTGTATGTGCCACCTTTAAACTATCTCTCTACTCTCACTTGTATGTACCACCTTTAAACTATCTCTCTACTCTCACTTGTATGTACCACCTTTAAACTATCTCTCTACTCTCACTTGTATGTGCCACCTTTAAACTATCTCTCTACTCTCACTTGTATGTGCCACCTTTAAACTAGCTCTCTACTCTCACTTGTATGTGCCACCTTTAAACTAGCTCTCTACTCTCACTTGTATGTACCACCTTTAAACTATCTCTCTACTCTCACTTGTATGTGCCACCTTTAAACTATCTCTCTACTCTCACTTGTATGTACCACCTTTAAACTATCTCTCTACTCTCACTTGTATGTGCCACCTTTAAACTATCTCTCTACTCTCACTTGTATGTACCACCTTTAAACTATCTCTCTACTCTCACTTGTATGTACCACCTTTAAACTAGCTCTCTACTCTCACTTGTATGTGCCACCTTTAAACTATCTCTCTACTCTCACTTGTATGTACCACCTTTAAACTATCTCTCTACTCTCACTTGTATGTACCACCTTTAAACTATCTCTCTACTCTCACTTGTATGTGCCACCTTTAAACTATCTCTCTACTCTCACTTGTATGTACCACCTTTAAACTAGCTCTCTACTCTCACTTGTATGTGCCACCTTTAAACTATCTCTCTACTCTCACTTGTATGTGCCACCTTTAAACTATCTCTCTACTCTCACTTGTATGTACCACCTTTAAACTATCTCTCTACTCTCACTTGTATGTGCCACCTTTAAACTATCTCTCTACTCTCACTTGTATGTACCACCTTTAAACTATCTCTCTACTCTCACTTGTATGTACCACCTTTAAACTATCTCTCTACTCTCACTTGTATGTACCACCTTTAAACTATCTCTCTACTCTCACTTGTATGTACCACCTTTAAACTATCTCTCTACTCTCACTTGTATGTGCCACCTTTAAACTAGCTCTCTACTCTCACTTGTATGTACCACCTTTAAACTAGCTCTCTACTCTCACTTGTATGTACCACCTTTAAACTAGCTCTCTACTCTCACTTGTATGTACCACCTTTAAACTATCTCTCTACTCTCACTTGTATGTACCACCTTTAAACTATCTCTCTACTCTCACTTGTATGTACCACCTTTAAACTATCTCTCTACTCTCACTTGTATGTACCACCTTTAAACTATCTCTCTACTCTCACTTGTATGTACCACCTTTAAACTATCTCTCTACTCTCACTTGTATGTGCCACCTTTAAACTATCTCTCTACTCTCACTTGTATGTGCCACCTTTAAACTATCTCTCTACTCTCACTTGTATGTACCACCTTTAAACTATCTCTCTACTCTCACTTGTATGTGCCACCTTTAAACTATCTCTCTACTCTCACTTGTATGTACCACCTTTAAACTATCTCTCTACTCTCACTTGTATGTGCCACCTTTAAACTATCTCTCTACTCTCACTTGTATGTACCACCTTTAAACTATCTCTCTACTCTCACTTGTATGTACCACCTTTAAACTATCTCTCTACTCTCACTTGTATGTACCACCTTTAAACTATCTCTCTACTCTCACTTGTATGTACCACCTTTAAACTATCTCTCTACTCTCACTTGTATGTGCCACCTTTAAACTATCTCTCTACTCTCACTTGTATGTGCCACCTTTAAACTATCTCTCTACTCTCACTTGTATGTACCACCTTTAAACTATCTCTCTACTCTCACTTGTATGTGCCACCTTTAAACTAGCTCTCTACTCTCACTTGTATGTGCCACCTTTAAACTATCTCTCTACTCTCACTTGTATGTGCCACCTTTAAACTATCTCTCTACTCTCACTTGTATGTGCCACCTTTAAACTATCTCTCTACTCTCACTTGTATGTGCCACCTTTAAACTATCTCTCTACTCTCACTTGTATGTGCCACCTTTAAACTATCTCTCTACTCTCACTTGTATGTGCCACCTTTAAACTAGCTCTCTACTCTCACTTGTATGTGCCACCTTTAAACTATCTCTCTACTCTCACTTGTATGTGCCACCTTTAAACTATCTCTCTACTCTCACTTGTATGTGCCACCTTTAAACTATCTCTCTACTCTCACTTGTATGTACCACCTTTAAACTATCTCTCTACTCTCACTTGTATGTACCACCTTTAAACTATCTCTCTACTCTCACTTGTATGTACCACCTTTAAACTATCTCTCTACTCTCACTTGTATGTGCCACCTTTAAACGATCTCTCTACTCTCACTTGTATGTACCATCTTTAAACTATCTCTCTACTCTCACTTGTATGTACCACCTTTAAACTATCTCTCTACTCTCACTTGTATGTACCACCTTTAAACTATCTCTCTACTCTCACTTGTATGTACCACCTTTAAACTATCTCTCTACTCTCACTTGTATGTGCCACCTTTAAACGATCTCTCTACTCTCACTTGTATGTACCACCTTTAAACTATCTCTCTACTCTCACTTGTATGTACCACCTTTAAACTATCTCTCTACTCTCACTTGTATGTGCCACCTTTAAACGATCTCTCTACTCTCACTTGTATGTACCATCTTTAAACTATCTCTCTACTCTCACTTGTATGTACCACCTTTAAACTAGCTCTCTACTCTCACTTGTATGTACCACCTTTAAACGATCTCTCTACTCTCACTTGTATGTGCCACCTTTAAACTATCTCTCTACTCTCACTTGTATGTGCCACCTTTAAACTATCTCTCTACTCTCACTTGTATGTGCCACCTTTAAACTAGCTCTCTACTCTCACTTGTATGTACCACCTTTAAACTAGCTCTCTACTCTCACTTGTATGTACCACCTTTAAACTATCTCTCTACTCTCACTTGTATGTGCCACCTTTAAACTATCTCTCTACTCTCACTTGTATGTGCCACCTTTAAACTATCTCTCTACTCTCACTTGTATGTGCCACCTTTAAACTAGCTCTCTACTCTCACTTGTATGTGCCACCTTTAAACTAGCTCTCTACTCTCACTTGTATGTACCACCTTTAAACTATCTCTCTACTCTCACTTGTATGTGCCACCTTTAAACTATCTCTCTACTCTCACTTGTATGTACCACCTTTAAACTATCTCTCTACTCTCACTTGTATGTACCACCTTTAAACTATCTCTCTACTCTCACTTGTATGTACCACCTTTAAACTATCTCTCTACTCTCACTTGTATGTACCACCTTTAAACTATCTCTCTACTCTCACTTGTATGTGCCACCTTTAAACTATCTCTCTACTCTCACTTGTATGTGCCACCTTTAAACTATCTCTCTACTCTCACTTGTATGTACCACCTTTAAACTATCTCTCTACTCTCACTTGTATGTACCACCTTTAAACTATCTCTCTACTCTCACTTGTATGTACCACCTTTAAACTAGCTCTCTACTCTCACTTGTATGTGCCACCTTTAAACTATCTCTCTACTCTCACTTGTATGTACCACCTTTAAACTAGCTCTCTACTCTCACTTGTATGTACCACCTTTAAACTATCTCTCTACTCTCACTTGTATGTACCACCTTTAAACTAGCTCTCTACTCTCACTTGTATGTACCACCTTTAAACTAGCTCTCTACTCTCACTTGTATGTACCACCTTTAAACTAGCTCTCTACTCTCACTTGTATGTACCACCTTTAAACTATCTCTCTACTCTCACTTGTATGTGCCACCTTTAAACTATCTCTCTACTCTCACTTGTATGTACCACCTTTAAACTAGCTCTCTACTCTCACTTGTATGTGCCACCTTTAAACTAGCTCTCTACTCTCACTTGTATGTACCACCTTTAAACTAGCTCTCTACTCTCACTTGTATGTGCCACCTTTAAACTAGCTCTCTACTCTCACTTGTATGTGCCACCTTTAAACTATCTCTCTACTCTCACTTGTATGTGCCACCTTTAAACTATCTCTCTACTCTCACTTGTATGTACCACCTTTAAACTATCTCTCTACTCTCACTTGTATGTGCCACCTTTAAACTATCTCTCTACTCTCACTTGTATGTACCACCTTTAAACTATCTCTCTACTCTCACTTGTATGTACCACCTTTAAACTATCTCTCTACTCTCACTTGTATGTACCACCTTTAAACTATCTCTCTACTCTCACTTGTATGTACCACCTTTAAACTAGCTCTCTACTCTCACTTGTATGTACCACCTTTAAACTATCTCTCTACTCTCACTTGTATGTACCACCTTTAAACTATCTCTCTACTCTCACTTGTATGTACCACCTTTAAACTATCTCTCTACTCTCACTTGTATGTACCACCTTTAAACTAGCTCTCTACTCTCACTTGTATGTACCACCTTTAAACTAGCTCTCTACTCTCACTTGTATGTGCCACCTTTAAACTATCTCTCTACTCTCACTTGTATGTACCACCTTTAAACTATCTCTCTACTCTCACTTGTATGTACCACCTTTAAACTATCTCTCTACTCTCACTTGTATGTGCCACCTTTAAACTATCTCTCTACTCTCACTTGTATGTGCCACCTTTAAACTATCTCTCTACTCTCACTTGTATGTGCCACCTTTAAACTAGCTCTCTACTCTCACTTGTATGTACCACCTTTAAACTATCTCTCTACTCTCACTTGTATGTGCCACCTTTAAACTATCTCTCTACTCTCACTTGTATGTACCACCTTTAAACTATCTCTCTACTCTCACTTGTATGTGCCACCTTTAAACTATCTCTCTACTCTCA
Organism: Ampullaceana balthica; assembly: GCA_944989445.1. NCBI lineage: Eukaryota > Metazoa > Mollusca > Gastropoda > Lymnaeidae > Ampullaceana > Ampullaceana balthica. The sequence continues at coordinate 153,269 of CALYLW010000063.1, forward strand.
CTTGTATGTACCACCTTTAAACTATCTCTCTACTCTCACTTGTATGTACCACCTTTAAACTAGCTCTCTACTCTCACTTGTATGTGCCACCTTTAAACTATCTCTCTACTCTCACTTGTATGTACCACCTTTAAACTATCTCTCTACTCTCACTTGTATGTACCACCTTTAAACTATCTCTCTACTCTCACTTGTATGTGCCACCTTTAAACTATCTCTCTACTCTCACTTGTATGTGCCACCTTTAAACTAGCTCTCTACTCTCACTTGTATGTACCACCTTTAAACTATCTCTCTACTCTCACTTGTATGTGCCACCTTTAAACTAGCTCTCTACTCTCACTTGTATGTACCACCTTTAAACTATCTCTCTACTCTCACTTGTATGTGCCACCTTTAAACTATCTCTCTACTCTCACTTGTATGTACCACCTTTAAACTATCTCTCTACTCTCACTTGTATGTACCACCTTTAAACTATCTCTCTACTCTCACTTGTATGTACCACCTTTAAACTATCTCTCTACTCTCACTTGTATGTGCCACCTTTAAACTATCTCTCTACTCTCACTTGTATGTGCCACCTTTAAACTAGCTCTCTACTCTCACTTGTATGTACCACCTTTAAACTAGCTCTCTACTCTCACTTGTATGTGCCACCTTTAAACTATCTCTCTACTCTCACTTGTATGTACCACCTTTAAACTATCTCTCTACTCTCACTTGTATGTACCACCTTTAAACTATCTCTCTACTCTCACTTGTATGTACCACCTTTAAACTATCTCTCTACTCTCACTTGTATGTACCACCTTTAAACTATCTCTCTACTCTCACTTGTATGTGCCACCTTTAAACTATCTCTCTACTCTCACTTGTATGTACCACCTTTAAACTATCTCTCTACTCTCACTTGTATGTGCCACCTTTAAACTAGCTCTCTACTCTCACTTGTATGTGCCACCTTTAAACTATCTCTCTACTCTCACTTGTATGTGCCACCTTTAAACTAGCTCTCTACTCTCACTTGTATGTGCCACCTTTAAACTATCTCTCTACTCTCACTTGTATGTGCCACCTTTAAACTATCTCTCTACTCTCACTTGTATGTGCCACCTTTAAACTATCTCTCTACTCTCACTTGTATGTGCCACCTTTAAACTAGCTCTCTACTCTCACTTGTATGTGCCACCTTTAAACTATCTCTCTACTCTCACTTGTATGTGCCACCTTTAAACTATCTCTCTACTCTCACTTGTATGTACCACCTTTAAACTATCTCTCTACTCTCACTTGTATGTGCCACCTTTAAACTAGCTCTCTACTCTCACTTGTATGTGCCACCTTTAAACTATCTCTCTACTCTCACTTGTATGTGCCACCTTTAAACTATCTCTCTACTCTCACTTGTATGTACCACCTTTAAACTATCTCTCTACTCTCACTTGTATGTGCCACCTTTAAACTATCTCTCTACTCTCACTTGTATGTACCACCTTTAAACTATCTCTCTACTCTCACTTGTATGTACCACCTTTAAACTATCTCTCTACTCTCACTTGTATGTACCACCTTTAAACTAGCTCTCTACTCTCACTTGTATGTACCACCTTTAAACTATCTCTCTACTCTCACTTGTATGTGCCACCTTTAAACTAGCTCTCTACTCTCACTTGTATGTGCCACCTTTAAACTATCTCTCTACTCTCACTTGTATGTACCACCTTTAAACTATCTCTCTACTCTCACTTGTATGTACCACCTTTAAACTATCTCTCTACTCTCACTTGTATGTACCACCTTTAAACTATCTCTCTACTCTCACTTGTATGTGCCACCTTTAAACTATCTCTCTACTCTCACTTGTATGTACCACCTTTAAACTATCTCTCTACTCTCACTTGTATGTGCCACCTTTAAACTAGCTCTCTACTCTCACTTGTATGTACCACCTTTAAACTAGCTCTCTACTCTCACTTGTATGTACCACCTTTAAACTATCTCTCTACTCTCACTTGTATGTACCACCTTTAAACTATCTCTCTACTCTCACTTGTATGTGCCACCTTTAAACTATCTCTCTACTCTCACTTGTATGTACCACCTTTAAACTATCTCTCTACTCTCACTTGTATGTACCACCTTTAAACTATCTCTCTACTCTCACTTGTATGTACCACCTTTAAACTATCTCTCTACTCTCACTTGTATGTGCCACCTTTAAACGATCTCTCTACTCTCACTTGTATGTACCACCTTTAAACTATCTCTCTACTCTCACTTGTATGTACCACCTTTAAACTAGCTCTCTACTCTCACTTGTATGTACCACCTTTAAACTAGCTCTCTACTCTCACTTGTATGTGCCACCTTTAAACTAGCTCTCTACTCTCACTTGTATGTACCACCTTTAAACTATCTCTCTACTCTCACTTGTATGTACCACCTTTAAACTATCTCTCTACTCTCACTTGTATGTACCACCTTTAAACTATCTCTCTACTCTCACTTGTATGTACCACCTTTAAACTATCTCTCTACTCTCACTTGTATGTGCCACCTTTAAACTATCTCTCTACTCTCACTTGTATGTGCCACCTTTAAACTATCTCTCTACTCTCACTTGTATGTACCACCTTTAAACTATCTCTCTACTCTCACTTGTATGTACCACCTTTAAACTATCTCTCTACTCTCACTTGTATGTACCACCTTTAAACTATCTCTCTACTCTCACTTGTATGTACCACCTTTAAACTATCTCTCTACTCTCACTTGTATGTACCACCTTTAAACTATCTCTCTACTCTCACTTGTATGTACCACCTTTAAACTAGCTCTCTACTCTCACTTGTATGTACCACCTTTAAACTAGCTCTCTACTCTCACTTGTATGTGCCACCTTTAAACTATCTCTCTACTCTCACTTGTATGTACCACCTTTAAACTAGCTCTCTACTCTCACTTGTATGTACCACCTTTAAACTAGCTCTCTACTCTCACTTGTATGTACCACCTTTAAACTAGCTCTCTACTCTCACTTGTATGTACCACCTTTAAACTAGCTCTCTACTCTCACTTGTATGTACCACCTTTAAACTAGCTCTCTACTCTCACTTGTATGTGCCACCTTTAAACTATCTCTCTACTCTCACTTGTATGTACCACCTTTAAACTAGCTCTCTACTCTCACTTGTATGTACCACCTTTAAACTATCTCTCTACTCTCACTTGTATGTCCACTTTAAACGATCTCTCTACTCTCACTTGTATGTACCACCTTTAAACTAGCTCTCTACTCTCACTTGTATGTACCACCTTTAAACTATCTCTCTACTCTCACTTGTATGTACCACCTTTAAACTATCTCTCTACTCTCACTTGTATGTACCACCTTTAAACTATCTCTCTACTCTCACTTGTATGTGCCACCTTTAAACTATCTCTCTACTCTCACTTGTATGTACCACCTTTAAACTAGCTCTCTACTCTCACTTGTATGTACCACCTTTAAACTAGCTCTCTACTCTCACTTGTATGTGCCACCTTTAAACTATCTCTCTACTCTCACTTGTATGTACCACCTTTAAACTATCTCTCTACTCTCACTTGTATGTACCACCTTTAAACTATCTCTCTACTCTCACTTGTATGTACCACCTTTAAACTATCTCTCTACTCTCACTTGTATGTACCACCTTTAAACTATCTCTCTACTCTCACTTGTATGTGCCACCTTTAAACTATCTCTCTACTCTCACTTGTATGTGCCACCTTTAAACTATCTCTCTACTCTCACTTGTATGTGCCACCTTTAAACTATCTCTCTACTCTCACTTGTATGTACCACCTTTAAACTATCTCTCTACTCTCACTTGTATGTGCCACCTTTAAACTAGCTCTCTACTCTCACTTGTATGTGCCACCTTTAAACTATCTCTCTACTCTCACTTGTATGTGCCACCTTTAAACTATCTCTCTACTCTCACTTGTATGTGCCACCTTTAAACTATCTCTCTACTCTCACTTGTATGTACCACCTTTAAACTATCTCTCTACTCTCACTTGTATGTGCCACCTTTAAACTATCTCTCTACTCTCACTTGTATGTGCCACCTTTAAACTATCTCTCTACTCTCACTTGTATGTACCACCTTTAAACTATCTCTCTACTCTCACTTGTATGTGCCACCTTTAAACTATCTCTCTACTCTCACTTGTATGTACCACCTTTAAACTATCTCTCTACTCTCACTTGTATGTGCCACCTTTAAACTAGCTCTCTACTCTCACTTGTATGTGCCACCTTTAAACTATCTCTCTACTCTCACTTGTATGTGCCACCTTTAAACTATCTCTCTACTCTCACTTGTATGTACCACCTTTAAACTATCTCTCTACTCTCACTTGTATGTACCACCTTTAAACTATCTCTCTACTCTCACTTGTATGTGCCACCTTTAAACTAGCTCTCTACTCTCACTTGTATGTACCACCTTTAAACTATCTCTCTACTCTCACTTGTATGTACCACCTTTAAACTATCTCTCTACTCTCACTTGTATGTACCACCTTTAAACTATCTCTCTACTCTCACTTGTATGTACCACCTTTAAACGATCTCTCTACTCTCACTTGTATGTACCACCTTTAAACTATCTCTCTACTCTCACTTGTATGTACCACCTTTAAACTATCTCTCTACTCTCACTTGTATGTACCACCTTTAAACTATCTCTCTACTCTCACTTGTATGTGCCACCTTTAAACTATCTCTCTACTCTCACTTGTATGTGCCACCTTTAAACTATCTCTCTACTCTCACTTGTATGTGCCACCTTTAAACTATCTCTCTACTCTCACTTGTATGTGCCACCTTTAAACTATCTCTCTACTCTCACTTGTATGTGCCACCTTTAAACTATCTCTCTACTCTCACTTGTATGTACCACCTTTAAACTATCTCTCTACTCTCACTTGTATGTGCCACCTTTAAACTATCTCTCTACTCTCACTTGTATGTGCCACCTTTAAACTATCTCTCTACTCTCACTTGTATGTACCACCTTTAAACTATCTCTCTACTCTCACTTGTATGTACCACCTTTAAACTATCTCTCTACTCTCACTTGTATGTGCCACCTTTAAACTATCTCTCTACTCTCACTTGTATGTGCCACCTTTAAACTAGCTCTCTACTCTCACTTGTATGTGACCACCTTTAAACGATCTCTCTACTCTCACTTGTATGTGCCACCTTTAAACTATCTCTCTACTCTCACTTGTATGTGACACCTTTAAACTAGCTCTCTACTCTCACTTGTATGTGCCACCTTTAAACTATCTCTCTACTCTCACTTGTATGTGCCACCTTTAAACTAGCTCTCTACTCTCACTTGTATGTGACCACCTTTAAACTATCTCTCTACTCTCACTTGTATGTGCCACCTTTAAACTATCTCTCTACTCTCACTTGTATGTGACCACCTTTAAACTAGCTCTCTACTCTCACTTGTATGTGCCACCTTTAAACTATCTCTCTACTCTCACTTGTATGTACCACCTTTAAACTATCTCTCTACTCTCACTTGTATGTACCACTTTTAAACTATCTCTCTACTCTCACTTGTATGTACCACCTTTAAACGATCTCTCTACTCTCACTTGTATGTGCCACCTTTAAACTATCTCTCTACTCTCACTTGTATGTGCCACCTTTAAACTAGCTCTCTACTCTCACTTGTATGTACCACCTTTAAACTATCTCTCTACTCTCACTTGTATGTGCCACCTTTAAACTAGCTCTCTACTCTCACTTGTATGTGCCACCTTTAAACTAGCTCTCTACTCTCACTTGTATGTACCACCTTTAAACTATCTCTCTACTCTCACTTGTATGTGCCACCTTTAAACTATCTCTCTACTCTCACTTGTATGTGCCACCTTTAAACTAGCTCTCTACTCTCACTTGTATGTGCCACCTTTAAACTAGCTCTCTACTCTCACTTGTATGTGCCACCTTTAAACTAGCTCTCTACTCTCACTTGTATGTGCCACCTTTAAACTATCTCTCTACTCTCACTTGTATGTGCCACCTTTAAACTAGCTCTCTACTCTCACTTGTATGTGCCACTTTTAAACTATCTCTCTACTCTCACTTGTATGTGCCACCTTTAAACTAGCTCTCTACTCTCACTTGTATGTGCCACCTTTAAACTATCTCTCTACTCTCACTTGTATGTGCCACCTTTAAACTATCTCTCTACTCTCACTTGTATGTGCCACCTTTAAACTATCTCTCTACTCTCACTTGTATGTACCACCTTTAAACTATCTCTCTACTCTCACTTGTATGTGCCACCTTTAAACTAGCTCTCTACTCTCACTTGTATGTGCCACCTTTAAACTAGCTCTCTACTCTCACTTGTAAGTGCCACCTTTAAACTAGCTCTCTACTCTCACTTGTATGTACCACCTTTAAACTATCTCTCTACTCTCACTTGTATGTGCCACCTTTAAACTATCTCTCTACTCTCACTTGTATGTGCCACCTTTAAACTAGCTCTCTACTCTCACTTGTATGTGCCACCTTTAAACTAGCTCTCTACTCTCACTTGTATGTGCCACCTTTAAACTAGCTCTCTACTCTCACTTGTATGTACCACCTTTAAACTATCTCTCTACTCTCACTTGTATGTACCACCTTTAAACTAGCTCTCTACTCTCACTTGTATGTACCACCTTTAAACTATCTCTCTACTCTCACTTGTATGTGCCACCTTTAAACTAGCTCTCTACTCTCACTTGTATGTGCCACCTTTAAACTATCTCTCTACTCTCACTTGTATGTACCACCTTTAAACTAGCTCTCTACTCTCACTTGTATGTGCCACCTTTAAACTATCTCTCTACTCTCACTTGTATGTGCCACCTTTAAACTAGCTCTCTACTCTCACTTGTATGTACCACCTTTAAACTATCTCTCTACTCTCACTTGTATGTACCACCTTTAAACTAGCTCTCTACTCTCACTTGTATGTACCACCTTTAAACTATCTCTCTACTCTCACTTGTATGTGCCACCTTTAAACTATCTCTCTACTCTCACTTGTATGTACCACCTTTAAACGATCTCTCTACTCTCACTTGTATGTGCCACCTTTAAACTAGCTCTCTACTCTCACTTGTATGTACCACCTTTAAACTATCTCTCTACTCTCACT